>JAXLNO010006047.1:97061-129710 GCA_038087875.1 Malacoraja senta | reverse complement strand
GAGGTGCAAAGGGATTGGGAGTGCTGGTACAGCATTAGTTAATCTGCAACTTGAATCAGTATTAGAGAAAGCAAACTCCATGCTGGCATTGATTCCGAGAGGGCTTGAATACAAAAACAGGGATGTAATGCCGAGGCTCTATACGGCGCTGGTCCAGCCACATTTGGAGTAATTGTGAGCAGTTTTGGGCCTCGTATCTGAGGAAGGATGTGCTGGCTCTGGAGAGGGTCCAGAGGAGGTTTATACGAACAGATCCCAGGAATGAGTGGGTTAACGTACGATTACTAGGGGCACTGCATTGAAGGCAGCCTCTGCCTACAGTCCGTTTATATTTTAAATCTTTTTTTAATTTTTAGTCAGTTTTAAAGTTTGTTTTGGGGAATCTTTAACTTTTCTATGTGGGGGAAGGGGGGATGTGTCCAAGCCGCTGAGGATGTCCTCCAGTTCTGACGTCGGACTTCCATCACCCCGGCGAGTGGGCCTGAACATCGGGCCGCCCGGAGCGGCGAGAGTGGGGGGTTCGGGAGCCCCCCCCCCGACCACTGGAGGACAACAGTGGAGGATGACTGAATTTTTGGAGCCTTCCCTCACAGTAGGAATTTGATCCTGCTGTGTGGGGATGTCTGTGTTTTTTTAAAAAACTATCGTGTTCTGTGCTCTTTATTATTTCTTTGTATGGCTGTATGGTGACCACACATTTCACTGTACCAATTGGTACTGGGACAAATAAATGTATCTTGTATCTTCTATCTTGTATCTTGTATCTTGATCAAGTCTTCACCGTCATTCAATCATGGCTGATCTATCTCTCCCCATTCTCCTGCCTTCTCCCCACAACCTCTGACACCCGTACTAATCAAGAATCTATCTATCTAACCTTGTCTTAAAAAATATCTGCTGACTTGGCCTCCACCGCCGTCTGTGGCAATTAATTCCACCCTCTGGCTAAAGAAATTCCTCCTCATCTCCTTCCTAAACGAAGGTCCTTTAATTCTGCGGCTGTGACCTCTATTCCTAGATTCTCCCACTAGTGGAAACATCCTCTCCACATCCACTCTATCCAGGCCTTTCATTGTTCGGTAAAGTTTCGATGAGGTCCCCCCTCATTCGTTAAACTCCAGCGAGTTCAGGCCCTGTTCCGACAAAGGCTCATCGTACGGTAACCCAGTCGGTCTATCCAGGCTTTCCTCCACTCTCTCACCACCCTCCCGTGTACGTTGCAATCATCAGATCTGCTGGGACCGGATGACGATGATGATTTTTGCTGCTTTTAAAACGCCCTCTGACTCACATCGAACAGTCATGACAATGAGTCATGATAATGATATGCAAATATTATGACCCTTGTATCAGCTGAGTTGGAGGTCAGATCACATGTGCGCTGTGTAAGCCAAGGCAGGAGGCCATGGCCCGGGGGAGATAATAAACACAGAGACAAAGGAATGTAACCTTTGCGTCAGTATTATTATTACACATTTTAGGCGAAGATGTGAGATTGGCGACGAGGATATTTGGATATTTTGGATTCTGAATCCGTAGCTACGAGCTGGAAAAAGATAAGAAAAAGGTTTCATAATTGCAGTCACTGGAGCTGATTTCTTAGCACTTCGCGGAGTTCCACATCTGACGGGTGATGCGAGTACCTTCAGTGTGAAGTGGAACGCTTGGCCGGAGGAATTTGAGGCCTACGCCGACAGTCGCGGGCTCATTCTTGATGAGAGTACACCGGGGCAGAAGGCGCAGGGGAGAGCGTTGCTTCTCTTCACCACGGGGCCAGCAGTTCGAGAAATGTTTAAAACACTCCCTGATAACGGAATGAAGGAAGACTATAAGAAAGCCGTTGATGCATTGAACAATCATTATGTGGTGGTGCCGAATGTTACATTTCAACGCCATTTATTCCGCAAAACAAAGCAGGAAGAGGGCGAGGCTGTTGCTCAATTTGTGACGAGAATCAGACAGGTGTCTGTAGGATGCAAATATGTAGCTGCTGATGTGGATATTGGATCAGGTTGTCCAGCATTGCAGGTCAGACAGGCTCAGGAGAAGGCTGTGAGAAAAAGGGGGTGATTTAAATCTTAATGATGCTTTGTCGATTGCAGCAGCAATGGAAGCTGTTGAGGGACAATTTCACAGCATGAAATTGAAAGATTCCAAGACTGGGCAAGCTGTCCTGCGGTAGACCAAGACGTAAGCCTGAACATGGGATCGAGTGTTACAGGTGTGGCAACAAGGGTTACATGGGGAAAGATGCATGTTGTCCAGCAAAATGTAGAACATATAGGAAATGTGGAGATAAAGACCATTTTGCAAAGAAATGTAAAAGTAAGGCCAGGGACAAGTCAAGTGATTACAACAGGAAAGGGAAGTCCAGTGAAAAGAAAGACAGACCTTGGCAGAAAAAGAAAGGTCATGTCCGTCACGTAGAAGGTGATTTCGGAATTGATGAAGACAGTGATGAAGCTGGTGCACACGCTGTTAAAAGGAATTATCAGTTTGTATTAAATGATAGCCATCAGGAGAAAGATGCAGTGACCATCGGAGGTGTTACAGTGCCAGTGATTGTAGATTCTGGTAGCGACAGCAACATAATTGACAGATCACTTTGGGAATGCTTGAAACAACAGAAAATCAAGTGCACGTCTAGGAGGTGTAGTCGGAAGTTAGATCCATGCAACTGCAACTGAACCATTGTTTCACGGCAACAGTAGAAGTTGGAGATAGTAAAACTGAAGCAGAATTCGTGGTGATAGAGGAGAAGAGAACCTGAGTAGAAACACAGCTCGAGAGCTGGGTTGTGGGGGAGGGTGCGGGGGTGGGGAGGGGTGGGTGACTGCGGGGGGGGTTGTGAGGGGAGGGGGTTATATGTGCGGGTGGGGAGGAAGGACTGTGGGCGGAGGAGGGGAGGGTTTGTGGGTGGGGAAGGGGGGGGTGTGGGCGGGGGGGAGGAAGGCATATGGGTGGGGTGGGGATGGGGCATGTGGGTTGGGGAGGGGGGGTTGTGAGGGTAGGGGGATGAGTGGGCCGGGGGGAGCTGTGGGTGCAGGGGGCGTTTGGGTCTGAGGTGTTCTGGGGGGATGTGGGGGTGGGAAGAGAGAGACCTCGGAGAAAAGACGGGGATTGTGGGGGAAAGAGGGGTATCACGGGGAGGGGGGCAGGATACGGCGCGGGGGACCAGAGGGGAAGGGGCTGGAGCTGACTCACGATGGGGACTCACAGCTGGTCATTGGTCGCGGGTTGCTCTCCTCTGCCGGGATCAGATTCTCTGCTTTCCGTTTCCCGACATCTGGGCTGCTCTGGGCTTCCGGTCCCTCCGAAAATTGTGTCCGGTTCGAAACCTCCGCCGGCCATCCTCAGCTCCAGTAAAGATGCGATGGCGCAGGATGGGTGGACCGCCCCTCGGGGTGACAGGAGAAAAGACCAATCTATGCGGCCCTGACTGGCAGGAGAGGAGATCGATCTGCGCACACGCGGTTTTTAAGATTTTTTAAACCTCGCTAACTTTTACATTAGACCACCGATCGGACTGAAACTTGGTGCACCCGTAGCACAGGAGAACGGTGAGTAAGCTGGCGAAAATTATAGCGCTATCACGTACCGTTTTTGTGCAAATAGAAAGACCGTGCAAACCGGAAGATAACAAGATCAGAGCTTTAGTTATGTATAGATTGTGTTCCTTTTTAATTGTAACACTGCATGGTAAATTATATTTCACTGAACCTTGTGGTGCATGTGACCAATACATTTGAACTTTGAACTTTGAACACTTAATAATCTTATATGTTTCAATAAGATCCCCTCGCATCCTTCTAAATTCCAGAGTATACAGGTCCACTCGCTCCATTCTATCAACATATGACAGTCCCACCATCCCGGGAATTAACCTTGTGAACAGAATTGGAGGGTAGTATATGAGGGTGAAGATATCGACAAAGCATACAAAGGATTTCTAAATATTTTTAAATCACTTTATGACAAAACCTTTCCTGTGAAACAATATAGTGATAGACAAAAACAAACAAATATTCCATGGATCACTAAGGTTTTAAAAAATGCATGCAAAAAGAAAAACACACTATATAGACAATTCATGAAATATTGAACTTCAGAAGCAGAAAATAAATATAAAAAATATAAGAATAAATTAACCAATATCATGAGGATATGTAAGAAAGAATACTATAATAAAATGTTACAGAATAATAAAAACAATATGAAAGGTTTATGGAACGTGCTAATTAGTATTATTAGAAATGGATCAAAAAATACAGGCTACTCTGAGTATTTTATTGTGGAAGACAAGACAGTAAATATAATGGATGATGCGGCTAATAGTTTTAACAAATTCTTTGTAATTGTGGGACCAGATTTGGTAGAAAAAAATGAATGACCCAGAAACAAAAGAAGGGGCAGATACTGATCTTTGGGATAGAAATACTAGCTCTATCTTCCTTAGAGCAGTCGAAGGAAAAGAAATCATAGACACTGTAAGAACATGTAAAAGCAAATCCTCTACTGATTGGAATGATATTGATATGATTATAATAAAAAACATTATTGAAGAAATTACAGAACCATTAACTCATATCTGTAACTTGTCTTTTCAATCCGGTAAATTTCCAAGCAAAATGTAAATAGCAAAAGTAATACCATTATATAAAACTGGGGATCGACACCATTTCACAAATTACAGGCCTGTTTCTTTACTCTCCCAATTCTCCAAGATTCTTGAAAAACATTTTACAGAAAGACTTGACAATTTCATTGAAAAACATAAGCTTTTGGTCGACAGTCAATATGGATTCCGGACAGACAGATCAACATCTATGGCACTAATGGAACTAATCGAGGAAATCACAAATTGCATAGATAATAAAAAACTTGCAGTGGGAATATTCATACTTAAAAAAAGCATTTGATACTGTAAATCACGACATTTTACTCATGAAACTGGATAGGTATGGCATCAGAGGGGTTGCATTGGATTGGGTGAGAAGCTATTTAAGAAACAGGCAACAATTTGTAAAAATAGGTGAACATAAATCAACTTACATGTACATAACTTGTGGAGTACCTCAAGGGTCTGTGTTAGGTCCAAAGCTTTTCATAATATACATTAACGACATGTGCAGAGTATCAAATATACTGAAATTGATTATATTTGCTGATGATATGAATATTTTTTGTTCCTGTGACAATTTGAAGCAGCTTTTGGAGGTCATCACATCAGAAATGAATAAATTAAAACAGTGGTTTGATGTCAACAAATTGTCTCTAAATTTAAGCAAAACAAAGATGATGCTATTTGGAAAACATAAAACAACCCCTCAAGTACAATTGAAAATAGATAACATAAGTATAGAAAGAGTATATGAAAATACATTTCTTGGTGTGATCTTAGACCACAAAATCTGCTGGAAACCACATCTAAACCACGTCAAAGCAAAACTGGCAAAGTCTATAGCAATATTGGGAAAATCAAGACACATTCTGGACCACAAATCATTACATACTCTGTATAATACACTCATATTGCCATATCTGAGTTACTGTGTGGAGATATGGGGTAACACCCACAAAACCAACCTATGCACATTACGAAAAAGAGCAATAATAATTATCAATAACGTTGGATATCTTGAACATACCAATTTATTATTCTTAAAGTCACATACACTGAAGTTCACCGATCTGGTTAAATTTAAGACTGCACAAATCATGTCCAAAGCAAGAAATAATTTACTTCCAAGAAATATACAAAAACTGTTTATGGAAAGACAGGGTGGGTATAATTTAAGAGGGGAACATAATTTAAAAAAACTCAATGTCAGAACAAGTCTTAAAAGTATGTGCATAGCAATCTGTGGGGTGAATTTGTGGAATGGTCTGGAACAGGAGATAAAACTTAGCACAAACATAATTCAGTTTATAAAGATGTACAAAAACATTTTTTAAACGATATTGGGATGAGGATAGGTAATTGTGAGTGGGATATTTGTTATACTGATTGTATTGGGAAGGGTGATTATACGGTGATGGGTTGTATATATGACTAAGAGATACTGTATAGTATATGAGGGTTTTTTCTTTTCTTTTTTCTATTTTTCTCTCTTTTTTTGTATGGCTTTGTAAATGTTTGATTAGTGCATAAATGTAAATAATTTGGTGTACATATAGCTGCTGGTGTACATATGGTGTACATATAGCTGCTGGTGTACATATGGTGTACATATAGCTGCTAAATTTGTATAAGCAGTTGAATAAGGGGTGGGAATTAATAAGCTTTGGCTTCTTCCTGCTCCTTTTCGGACACATACGATTTCATTTATTTATAGATATTGTTTATGACACTTTATAAATATTCTTGTTTTGTTTTTTGTATGCTGTTTCACACTTGCTTTTTATTCTTTTATTCTGTTCGAAATAAAGAATTAAATTAAAAAAATTAAAAACCTACGCTGCACACCATCAATAGCAAGAATGTCCTTCCTCAAATTTGAAGACCAAAACTGCACATAATACTCCAGGTGTCACTTGGGCCCTGTACAACTGCAGAAGTATCTCTTTGCTCCTATACTCAAATCCTCTTGTTATGAAGGCCAACATGCCATTCGCTTTCTTCACAGCCTGCATTGGCCTACTCATTGGGACAAATGCTTCAAAGGTATTGGAACTTTGGGAGCTGGTCAACAGCCAAGGGGATGGATCGTACGCCATGACGACCATACTGGGGTGGGTTATCTATGATCCCCTGAGAAGAGACAACAACAGCAGGGATGAAAATGGCTGCCCTGTTGCTGCTGTCAATATCTATTGTAAACCTAGAGGTCAAACAATACAATTACGACTTCAGTGAAAGAAACAGCCGAGGAAATGTCCAGGGAAGATGTAAAGTGCTTGGAAATTGTGAATCGTTCAGCAAAGGTCACAGATTGACATTATTGTCTTGACTTACCTTTCAAACAAGAAAGTATCAGCATGCGAACTAACCGCTGCACTGCAGAGAAGCTCATCCAGAGCCTGTAATGCAGGTTTGGCAAGAATGAGAAATTTCATGATGAATCTTTCCTCACAGAAATGATTGCCAATGGTTATGCTGAAATGGTACCAGTAGAGCAGCTGAATCGAAGTGATGGAGAGCTCTGCTACATCACTCACTATGGGGTGTATCACTCAAGGATAGGAGCCTTAAGGGTGGTCTTTGACTGTGGGGCAGTCGTTAAAGGAACATCACTTAACTACTGCAGGGTCCAGACTTTACCAATTCACTTATTGGAGTTCTCATCAGATTCAGACAAGAACCGATGGCTGATATTAAAGCAATGTTTCATCAGGTCAAGGTAACAAAAAAGCATATTGACTATCTGTGATTCCTGTGGTGGCCCGAGGGTGATGAGCAGCAAGATCTTGTTGAATACCGGATGAAGGTACATCTTTTTGGAGCAGTGTCATCACCAAGTTGTGCAAACTTTGCATTAAAGAAGACCGCTGAAGACAACAAAGCTCACTTTCAAGTAGAGGTGACAAACACAGTAAAGAACAACTTCTATGTAGATGATTGTTTAAAGTCCATGCCTTCGGAACAGGAAGCAGTTCAAATTGCAAGATACCTGACTTCCCTCTGTCAAATGGGAGGATTCATGCACTCAAAGTGGATCAGCAACAGCCGTGCTGTATTAGCATCCAATCCACAAGAAAACAGACCAAGGAGACCAGGGAGTTGGACTAGGACAAAGACAATGTGCCAATGGAAAGAGCACTGGGATTGCACTGGTGCATTGAAACAGATGTGTTCAAGTTCAGAATTGCTGCACAGGAACGACCATACACAAGACGGGGCAACTTGTCCGTGGTCGGCTCTATATACGACCCTTGAGGATTTCTAGCACCATTTATTCTGCCAGCCAAGCTGAATATGCAGGAGCTCTATAAGGAAACACTTGGATGGGATAAAAACATACCCCAAACCTTCTCCCAGCGATGGACAGGATGGTTAGCAGATCTCAACAAGACGGCAGAATTTAAAGTGCATGAAGTAGGTATGTTACAATACTTACCCTCAGTGGCGCTGTAATTCTGCCACTGGCCGTGTGCGCGATTTTGGCGCCTTTAAGGGGGGCGGGGTTAAAACACGGGTTTCTCCTACCTTGTCCTGTATTATATTTCGTTGGAGTACAAGCGTTTGCTGAAAAATCGTTCCTAGGGGCGTTTTGTGTATTTTTTATTTTTATTAAATCGACAATGTCAGCGCTGGAGTCATTTTAAAAGCAGCTCCTAAAGCCGTCAATGCCGACAACGGGGACGGATTTCACGTACGGGACAGGTAAACGAAAGCGGTTTATTTTAATGTATAAAAGTGCTTCTTAAGAAGCCTTTAATTCACATTTTTTCATGCGAAACGGTGATTTTATTCCCCGAACTAACGGCAGAATTTTTCATGCCGATACGGGGTTAAATTCACCGCAAATGAATGTTCCAAAAGATAGCGTTCCAGAAATCCTCACTCGCAAGATGATATAAATGCCCATTAATTTACAGGTATTAAACATTCAATTCCTTCCATTTGGCCTGTAAATCCATGACAATGAGATTTAAAAATTATGTTATATTGTGAATTCTTGTGTGAATGTTATTTGGACACTTAGGCTATTTAAAAATGATTTTATATGGGACTATAAATCACATAGAATACAAAGAACACACTTGAACAAAGCTAAAGTATTAGGGGGCTTAGCACTCCCTAATTTCATGTATTACTATTGGTCAGTAAATATTAAAAATATGATTCAACTGATGGACAACTCTGCCCAGCAAGTGGACTGGATTGTAATGGAGACAGAGGACTGCTCCTCTGGAAACATTGGAGCGATCCTCCTCTCACCAGTGAAACTGAATAACATAAATTATAACAAAAAAACCATTATACATAGCACAATTAGAACTTGGAAACAAATAAAACAAAATTTAAAATTAAGAAATTTATCGCTTTTATCTCCCATAATTAATAACCCTTCATTCAATCCCTCTATTACAGACAAATCTTTCATACAATGGGATAGACTAGGAATTAAATCGTTCGGTGACTTGTACGAAACTGGAAAATTACTATCATTCCAACAATTACAAATAAAATATAAACTCGGAAATAATCAATATTTTAAATATTTTCAAATATGTCTTGGCAGGACAAATCAAAATAGGACGTACATGGTAAATGGTAGGGAATTGAAGAAGGCAGGTGAACAGAGGGATCTTGGAATAACTGTGCACAGTTCCCTAAAAGTGGAATCTCATGTAGATAGGGTGGTAAAGAAAGCTTTTGGTGTGCTGGCTTTTATAAATCAGAGCATTGAGTATAGAAGTTGTGATGTAATGTTAAATTTGTACAAGGCATTGGTGAGGCCAATTCTGGAGTATGGTGTACAATTTTGGTCGCCTAATTATAGGAAGGATGTCAACAAAATAGAGAGAGTACAGAGGAGATTTACTGGAATGTTGCCTGGGTTTCAGCAACTAAGTTACAGAGAAAGGTTGAACAAGTTAGGGCTTTATTCTTTGGAGCGCAGAAGGTTAAGGGGGGACTTGATAGAGGTCTTTAAAATGATGAGAGGGATAGACAGAGTTGACGTGGATAAGCTTTTCCCACTGAGAGTAGGGAAGATTCAAACAAGGGGACATGACTTGAGAATTAAGGGACAGAAGTTTAGGGGTAACATGAGGGGGAACGTCTTTACTCAGAGAGTGGTGGCTGTGTGGAATGAGCTTCCAGTGAAGGTGGTGGAGGCAGGTTCGTTTTTATCATTTAAAAATAAATTGGATAGTGATATGGACGGGAAAGGAATTGAGGGTTATGGTCTGAGCGCAGATATATGGGACTAGGGGAGAATACGTGTTCGGCATGGACTAGAAGGGTCGAGATGGCCTGTTTCCGTGCTGTAATTGTTATATGGTTATATGGTTATATGTGACTATTTGAAAAAATATACAAAAGATCATCATAATACCTCAACAGATGTATTGGATGAAGCAATGCAGATAAAAGCTGAATCAGCAAACTTAATATCATATTTGTATAATATTATTTTAAATGTAGAAATACCATCTACGGAAGGTATTAGAAGAGACTGGGAACAAGAATTAGCTATTAACATTTCAAAGGAAAGGTGGAATGAATATTTATTAAACGTGCATAAATGTTCGATTAATGTAAGACACACTTTAATACAATTTAAAATTTTACATAGATTATATTATTCTAAAACTAAAATCAATAAAATATTCCCAAATGTATCATCAATTTGTGATAAATGTCAATCTCGAGAAGCTACTATAGCGCACTCATTTGTTTTCTGTACAAAAATTCAAAAATTTTGTATTGAAATTTTTGAAATTTTTACAAAATTATTTAAAATTAAACTGATACCCAAAGCAGAATGGATTATCTTCGGAACAACGGAAGATAGTCCAGAACTAAATGTGTTCCAAAGGAAATTAATAGACTATGGGTTAATAACTGGAAAAAAGTTAATCCTAAAATTCTGGAAAAACGCTCCAATACCAACTATAAACATGTGGATTTCAAATATGTTCGAAACATTACACCTAGAAGAGATAAGACTCCTCCTGGCAGGTAAACCAGATCACTTCCACCTGACGTGGTCTGCATTGACAGAATTATTACAAGTATAGGGTGCAAAAGTACTAAAAAAAAAACTGAGGTCGGGTAAGGGGGGATGAAAGCTGGAGAGTTGGTATGTCCCATTTGCGTGATGCTTACAAAAAAAATATCAGTTTTTCTCTTTTCCCTCTTTATCTTTTTTCTTCTTTTTTAGGGTCTATTTCTTAACTCTTTCCTTTTGTGTTTAATTTCTTTCTTATAGGGTCTTTGTCTTTTGTTTTTGTTTTTTTGTTGTAACGTTTTTTACACCTTCAATTTTTTCCTTCACTTTCTTCTTGCTCTCAATCTTATCCTTTCCCTTTATTAGTGTAGAAAATAAACGGAGTACATTAATTGTAATAAGATATATGTGATGAGTACTAGTGTAATTGGTTGTAATGCTCCCCCATCTTGCAGAGACTGACTGAGGCACTCAACACTTCTGGGTTTTATAGTCCCTCCGGAAGGGGCGTGGCCTCCAGGAGAGAGAATCTCAACATTTTTTAAACACTAATAACTTTTATTTTTCATCGATGGGAAAAATCCTCTTTTGCTGCGCAGCGGAGGGAGACTCTGAGTAAGATGGCCAAAAATCACAGCCGTAAGTGGCAGCGTTTTTTCTAAAATCAATATACAGAACAACAGGAAGTGGTCAAGATCAGACTTTTAGTAATATAGATAGAAAATAGAATAGAATAGGAATAGATAGATAGATAGATAGATAGATAGATAGATAGATAGATAGATAGATAGATAGATAGATAGATAGATAGATAGATAGATAGATAGATAGATAGATAGATAGATAGATAGATAGATAGATAGATAGATAGATAGAACAATGAAATTCTTACTTGCTGCAGCACAACAGAATATGTAAATATAGTACATAAACGAGAGAAACAAAATTCTGTGTGTATATACACATACTCAAAAAAACAGACAATTATAGTGCAATATTAATAATAGTCTTTTGTAGTTCAGAGCTTATTTATTGTTGAGTTTAATAGCCTGATGGCTGTGGGGAAGCAGCTGTTCCTGAACCTGGACCTTACAGTTTTCAGGCTCCTGTATCTTCTTCCTGATGGCAGTGGTGAAATAAGCGTGTGGCCAGGATAGTGTGGGTCTCTGATGATGTTAGCTGCCTTTTTGATTCACCCGACTCCGATAAATCCCTTTGATGTTGGGGAGGTCAGAGCCGGTGATGGACTGGGCAGTGGTCACAACTTTTTGCAGTCTTTTCCGCTCCTGGACGCTCAAGTTGCAGAACCATGCCATGATGCAACCACTTAATATGCTCTCTAATGTACTGAACAAGACTGGAGTCAGGCCAGTAATCCTTGGCATTGTTGGTATGGGAACAATAGTGGAGACTTTGAAGCAGGCAGGGACAGTGCAGGTTTGCAGGGACTGATTGAAAATGTCTGTGTAGAACGGTGCCAGATGTTTGGCACAGAGCTTGAGGGTAGAGGGAGAAACATTGTCCGGTTCTGGAGATTTCTGGCTTTTCTGTCTCCTGAACAGCATCTCCACCTCAATAGATAATCGACAATGGGCAGTAGTAGGCCTTTCGGCCCTTTGAGCCAGCACCACCATTCACTGTGATCATGGCTGATCATCCACAACCAGTAGATAAAAAATGCTGGAGAAACTCAGCGGGTGAGGCAGCATCTAGGGAGAAAAGGAATAGGCGACGTTTTGGGTTGAGTCCCTTCTTCAGACTGATGTCAAGGGGGTGGGGGGGGGCGGAAAAAAGAAAGGAAGAGGCGGAGATAGTAAGCTTTGTGGGAGAGCTGGGAAGGGGAGGGAAAGGAGGATGAAAGCAAGGACTACCTGAAATGAAAGAAGTCAATGTTCATACCGCTGGGGTGTAAACTACCCAAGCGAAATATGAGGTGTTGTTCCTCAAATTTGTGCTGATTCTCACTCTGGCAATGGAGGAGGCCCAGGACAGAAAGGTCAGATTCGGGATCTGTCAATCAGAAAATCTTTTACACCAAGAGAGTTATGAATCTGTGGAATTCTCAGTCTCAGAGGGAGGTGGAGGCCGGTTCTCTGGATACTTTCAAGAGAGAGCTAGATATGGCTCTTAAAGATAGCAGTCAGGGGATATGGGGAGAAGGCAGGAACGGGGTACTGATTGTGGATGATCAGCCATGATCACAGTGAATCGCGGTGCTGGCTCGAGGAGCCGAATAGCCTACTCCTGCACCTATTGTCTATTGTATGTTCGTCGAGGCTTGTGTTTGCTTCCCTGAACACATTCCAATCAGTGCAGTCAAAACAGGACTGTAGGTTTTCAATGCCCTCGCTTGTCCACCTTTTAATTGTTCGTTGTAGTGGTGTCTGCTAGCTCACGCAGATATCGAACCCGGCGTCCGGAAGCCGCGGTCACGTGACTTGGGAGGGGCTGTTGTTTTCGTGCGGTTTTTCCCTTGCGCGCGTCAGTTCAGCGCTGACCACCGAAGTGGCCAGACGTGTCTGTTAAACCTGTATGCTGCAACTTGAACTTTCGAATAAAGTATTGTTGAAAATTCCAGGAGTTGTTTATCAGACCACTGAATTGGTGACCCCGAACTGTCTAGCTGTTGTTAGACAACAGAATTATGCAAGAAGAAGGTCTTCCCGCAGAATCGGCCAGCACGAGGCAGTGCTCACCGGCCTTCAAACTGCCATAATTTTGGCCTGATCAACCTCAGGTGTGGTTTGCCCATGTGGAGGCACAGTTTCATCTACATCGCATCGACCACGACGACGCTATGTATTTCCATGTGGTAGGAGCGTTACCACAGGACTGTGCCTCGAGGCTGTTGCCCTTTATCAGAGACCCTCCATCCAGCGGCAAGTACGAAAGGTTGAAGGCCCTGTCATTTCATGCCTATGGTCTTACCCGTAGAGACAGGGCGGCGAGACTCTACATATGGATTGTATCGGCGACCGAAGGCCATCGACGATCATGGCGAAAAAATGTTGGCCCTGATGGACGGGCACCGCCCCTGCTTGCTTTTCGAACAAGCATTCTTAGAGCAGATGCCCGACGAAGTGCAACTAATGCTAGCGGGAGCGGATTTCAGCGACCCGCAGCGGCTCGCGGAAAGAGCCGACGAGCTGTGGGCGCTCAGATGGCGGGACGTACACGCCGTCGCCCGCCCCATGGTCATACAATGGGTGCAGCCGAACCGACATCGGGAAGAAGAGGAGATCCAGCCCAGCGTCGAAGACGAATTGCCGCGGCCAGTGGTCTACAGCCAACGCAGATGGTGCTACTACCACCAACGCTACGGAACGGAACCCTGAAGATGTCGGAGCCCTTTTTCGTTTCCGTGAAACGCCCAGGCCGATCGTCCATAGAGGCGAACGCGATCTGCCGCAAAGTATGCCTCTTCGTCCGTGATCGCCACTCCGGCCACCGTTTCCTGGTGGACACAGGTGCCCATGCCAGTATCCTGCCTCCAAGCACCCAAGACGTTCGTGCCGGTAAGGTGGGACCTGTCCTTTCGGCCGTTAACGGGAGCGATATTCGCACCTACGGCACGCGGACCGCGAAACTAAATTTCGACTCCCACCAGTACAGGTGGAAGTTTATCGATGCTGACGTCGCCCAACCGATCCTGGGGACCGATTTCTTGCGCGCGTTCTCCCTGTTAGTAGATGTAAGGGGTGGTCGAATGATCCCTGCGTCGGGCCCATGCCCTACCAACTCGCGCAACCCGTCAATGCCCCTGCAGCAACTCGCCGAGATAGCTGAGATCCAGCAACTTTTCACAGCCCTGCTTGCCGACTTTCCACGGTTGCTCATGCCCCAGTTCGATGGGGCTGCGCCCCGTCATGGTGTGGTCCACCACATTCCCACCGAGGGTTCACCGGTACACACCCGCGCGCGCCGTATCCTGCCCGATAAACTGCACTTCGCACGAGATGAGTTCCAACTCATGGAAGACATGGGGATTGTCCGGCGGTCGGATAGCCCTTGGGCTTCCCCATTACACATGGTGCCCAAAGCGTCCGGGGGCTGGAGACCTTGCGGCGATTACAGGCATTTGAATGCAGTAACTACAGCCCCGAACATCCAGGATTTCTCGGCCCATCTGGAAGGTGCGACCATCTTCTCGAAGGTCGACCTTATCCGCGGGTATAATCAAATCCCGGTCCACCCCGACGACGTCCCTAAAACGGCCACCATTACCCCTTTCGGCCTTTTCGAGTGGCTCAGAATGCCTTTCGGCTTGAAGAACGCAGCTCAGGCATTCCAGAGGCTAATGGATCAGGTCGGCCTGGGTTTGCCATTTATTTTCATCTACCTAGATGACATCCTGGTAGCCAGCCGCTCGCAGGCAGAGCATACCAAGCACCTCCGCCTACTTTTCGAACGGCTGCACAAACACGGGTTGGTGATCAAGCCCGAGAAGTGCCAGTTCGGTCTGCGCTCCATCTCATTCCTAGGGCATAGTGTCACCTCTCAGGGAGCGCAGCCACTGCCCAAGAAAGTCGACGCTATCCGTCATTTCCCCAGGCCATTATCGATCAAGGGTCTGCAGGAGTTTATCGGGATGGTTAACTTTTATCACCGATTCGTCCCGTCGGCAGCCGCCATCATGCGGCCGCTGTTCCAAAGACTGGCCGGAAAGCCCAAGGACCTGATCTGGTCTGAAGAGGCACAGAAGGCGTTCGATGGGGCTAAGACCGGTTTGGCCAACGCCACTATGCTGGTACACCCTAGGGCTATGGCCCAAACGGCCACCTCTGCTTTGGTTGCGGCTAAGTTCGTTTGGCACGGGTTAAGGAAGCAGGTCGCTGCATGGGCCCGCTCCTGCATCCCATGCCAGACCTCCAAAGTGCAGAGACATGTACAGCCGCCGGCCCAGGATTTTGCCGTCCCGGACGGCAGGTTCCTGCACATCCATGTAGACCTGGTAGGTCCCCTGCCTTGCTCGCGTGGGGCTACCTACTTACTGACTATCATAGACAGGTTTACCAGATGGGCGGAGGCAATCCTGTTGGCAGATACCTCTGCTGATGCATGTGCGAGGGCCATGGTATCCCATTGGATCGCTCGTTTCGGGGTCCCCTCACACATTACCACCGATAGGGGGGCCCAGTTCACGTCTTCATTGTGGTGTGGTATGGCGCAGCTGTACGGAGCGAAGCTGCACCAGACTACCGCTTATCACCCGGAGTCTAACGGGTTGGTTGAGCGGTTCCACCGGCACCTTAAGTCGGCGTTAAAAGCCAGACTCACCGGCCCTGATTGGATCGACCAATTACCTTGGGTCCTCCTTTGCATCAGAACAATGCCTAAGGAGGACCTCAAAGCCTCCTCGGCCGTGTTAGTTTATGGCTCGGTTTTGCAGGTTCCAGGGGATTTCTTGCCTGTCCCAGGAGGTTTCAACATAGAAACATAGAAACATAGAAAATAAGTGCAGGAGTAGGCCATTCGGCCCTTCGAGCCATTCAATATGATCATGGCTGATCATCCAACTCAGTATCCTGTACCTGCTTTTTCTCCATACCCCCTGATCCCTTTAGCCACAAGGGCCACATCTAACACCCTCTTAAATATAGCCAATGAACTGGCCTCAACTACATTCTGTGGCAGAGAATTCCAGAGATTCACCACTCTATGTGTAAAAAATGTTTTTCTCATCTCAGTCCTAAAAATTTTCCCCTTTATTCTTAAACTGTGACCCATTGTTCTGGACTTCCCCAACATCGGGAACAATCTTCCTGCATCTAGCCTGTCCAACCCCTTAAGAATTTTGTAAGTTTCTATAAGATCCCCCCTCAATCTTCTAAATTTTACTTCGAAGCCCCGTCCAGCCGCACACGCGTCATTATCGATCAGACGCATAGCGTTCATGACCGTGTGTGGAGGAGCAGGAGCTCCTCCAGGCGGTGAGTAAAAGCAACATAAGTAAAAATCGGATAAGGTAAGTGCTTTCGGTTTCACTTGCAGGGCGCTTTTCTTCCCGCTCAGACGTGTTGGCAGAGTTCCACACAAGTCAGAATGGAGAAAGGGCGTAGAGGAAGGAGAGGCCAGGGACGCATCGCAGGTAAAACCCCCGATGTTAAGGGTAGCGGGCGTCAGGAAGAGGAGGCAGTGGCATCGAAGCCATCTACTCGCGTTACGGTCGAAGGTGCCGTTAAACCGCCGGCGGCAGGGCGCAAGGCTGGACAAAAGTCGGCCCGACCTGTAGACTCAGATGAGTCAGACCCGGAGGTATACCCTCCTGCAGAAAATGTTATGGCTGCAAGGGTCGCCAGCTTAGAGCTCCTAATGGGGAAAATGATATACAAAGAACCCCCACAGGAGGAAGCAGGTCGGTGTTGGCCAATGGAAGATACAGCACAGGGTGTGCCTTGGTTGGGACAGGCACAAGGGTGGCCTACAGGAGAGCCATCAGAAATGACTGTGCAAAGTTATTACAGTGGTTGACCTACCGAAGCCAGTGCCCGAAATGCCTGAAAAAAGGCAATATATGTGCTGGCCTACTGAAGAGCCAGTACCAGGAATGTCTCAAAAAAGACAGTACAAACGTACTTTTGTGCCAGCACCGAAAGTTCCTAAAGGGAAAATTATGAAGCGTTGGCCTAGAATGGAGCCAGCGCCAGCAGCACCTAGAACAGGGCTGCCTACCCGTGGGCCTATAGCAGAGCTTACGCAAGGAGATACTGGCATAGATTTACCTGAACTATGGGATCCTGAAGTTACTCAACCTGAAGAGGAACATCTAGACTCAGAAGATGAATTCTACGAGGATGAGAGCCCAGTATCAGAGCTGAAAGTTCCTGGTCTAGCACAAAAGTTTGCTGTCCCCAGAATAAAAGGGGAACCTTTGAGAGATGAAATAGCAATGACTATCAATTATTTACTTTCCCATCAGCTCCAGGAAGTAACTATGGATGAGACTATGAAACAGTATGAGCCCCCGGTGAATTGTGAATTGCTCACAGTTCCAACAGTGAATAACTTAATATGGAGTTATTTGAGCATTGGACTATGCTCACAAGAATTGAAATTGCAACATGTACTGAAATTGCTGGGGTCAGGCATCACGGCATTTGCCAGAGGATTGGATGATGAGTTTGTATCAGATTCACAACAAGATGCTTTAGCACTGATGTGTGGTGCTCATTTTGAAATAAATTGTATTCGTAAAAATGCAATAAGGCCAAATATTCATCCTAAGTATGCAGGACTCTGCAAACCAACCAACATACAAATGCCTGATCTACTGTTTGGAGAAAATCTATCAAAGAAACTAAAGGATTTGAATGAAGAGTCAAAGAACCTGAGTGGTATGATGATGCGACCACCAATGCTGAGCAGAGCGGTGCGAAGGCAGTATCCCTACAGGCGGAATGCTGGTGCTGGAGAAGGAACAAGCCGATCATTCTCATATACACGTTGGCGTGCTGCTCCGGGGATGCGTGGAGGTTACAATGTGCCTACCAGAAGGGGACAACAATGGCCGGAGGCAAACCCCGAGGTAGGGGGTCCTGGTCTGGTAAGGAATATAAATGTTTCACATTCACAAATAGGGGGAAGGTTAAGATTCTTCCTAAAAGAATGGCAGTTAATAACAAATGATTCGTTTATTCTAAATAGCATTGTAGGATTCAAAATTGAGTTCTATTCACACTTGGATCCTCCAAGGCAGAAAAATTCAAGCTGGTCACGGATTTTCTCAAAAGAAGAGAATACGTTGATCAAAGGAGAATTAGAAATTTTGACCAATAAAGGGGTAATAGAAAAGTCAGTAGAACAACACCATCAATTTGTATCAAATATCTTTCCTAGAACAAAAAAGGATGGTGGATGTAGAATCATTTTGGATCTGACAAATCTTAACCTTTATGTACAATACAAACATTTCAAAATGGAAACATTTACTAATGCCATTCAGCTGATTATTAAAAATTATTACATGGCAAGCATAGATTTGAAAGATGCATATTACTCTGTGGCAATGCATGGTGATGATCAAAGGTATTTGAAATTTAGATGGATGAGTCAGTTGTGGCAATTTAAAGCATTGCCCAATGGTCTGTCTTCAGCACCAAGATTATTCACTAAATTACTCAAACCAATTTTAGCTCTTCTAAGAGCTGAGGGCCATGTACTAATGGCTTATTTGGACGATATTTTGATTGTAGGGGACACTTTGGCTGCTGCAAAATTATCAGTATCCAGGGTTAAGTTCATTTTTGAGAAAATGGGTTTCATTATTCACCTACAAAAATCAAAATTGTTACCAAGCAAGAAGATTGATTACCTAGGGTTCACAATCAACTCAGAACACATGGTAATCACTTTGCCAAAAGAGAAAAGGCTGCAGTTAATTGAAGGTTGCATCAAACTCATAAATGAGGACACACCTTCAATTAGAGAAGTGGCAAGCTTGCTGGGCAAATTAATTGCTGCGTTTCCAGCTGTAACATTTGGACCATTGCATTACCAATGTTTACAGAGGGCTAAGGTACAAGCCTTAAAAATAAATACAGGGCATTTTGACCGGCCCATGAAATTAACACCTGAATCCATTACTGAAATAGAATGGTGGATTAACAAAGTCTCAGATGCTTCACGAAAGGTTCTGGTAGAAATACCATCCGTCACTCTACAGACTGATGCAAGTGCTCTTGGTTGGGGCGCTACTAACATGATTTCCAGCTGTGGAGGTAGGTGGAATGTGAATGAAATACCTTTGCTGGAAAAACAGGGAATCAATTACCTAGAGCTCTTAGGAGCATTTCATGGTCTTAAAGCTTATTGTACTAATATGAGAAGTGTGCATGTTCAGGTACAGGTTGACAATACTACAGCTGTAGCATACATAAATCACATGGGTGGTATCAAATCAGAATCATGTGATAGATTGGCAAATGAAGTTTGGACCTGCTGTATTGCAAGGAAAATTTGGCTGTCAGCAATATATTTACCAGGAAAATTTAACACAATTGCGGACAAAAGATCACGTAAATTTAATAATACAGAATGGATGTTAAATCAGAAAATATTTACACAAATTATAACACAATTTGGAATGCCAGAGATTGATTTATTTGCATCAAGACTAAACCACCAATTGCCTAAGTATGTGTCATGGGAACCTGATCCTGGTGCAGTAGCGGTAGATGCTTTCTCGCTACATTGGGGTGGTATGTTTCTGTATGCTTTTCCACCATTTTGTTTAATCCACAAATGCATACAGAAAATTAAACAAGATTCAGCCTCAGGGATTTTGGTAGTACCAGATTGGCCTACACAGGTATGGTACCCATTGGTGTTAAAAATGATCAAAAAAACCCTTATGGTTATTCCAAAGCAGATTAAACTGCTTGTACACCCTGTGACTAATGAATCACATCCTTTACATAATCGTATTGGTTTGTTGATTTGCAGATTCTAAGAAGGCCATATCTTGGAAAAGGATTATCAGACCGTACGGTGGATGTTATGACAGCAGCCTGGAGGAATAGTACCCAGAAGCAGTACATTTCCTATATAAAGAAATGGGAGGAGTTTTGTTCAGGAAAGAATATTGCATATAACACAGTAGAAATTTCAGATGTAATAGAGTTTCTTTCAACTCTACACTATGAATTGAAATTAAGTTATAGTGCAATTAATACTGCACAAAGTGCACTCTCTGCATATTGGAGCACATCCTTGGGTCTGTAGGTTTATGAAAGGAATTTTCAACTCTAATCCTCCCAGACCCAGGTATACAGAAATTTGGAATGTAAAAGATGTACTGATGTTCCTAAGGAGTTTGAATCCAGTTGAAACCCTGTCATTATCCAAAATTACCATGAAATTGGTTATGCTCATGGCATTAGTTTCAGCGCAGAGAGTTCAAACATTACAGAAACTCAGAATTGATAGAATGAAAGTAGGGCAAAATGCCGTGACATTCTATGTCTATGATTTACTGAAGCAAATTAGACCTGGGTCCGCAGGATGCAAGTTAGAATTTTTAGCATATCCTACAGATTCACGACTGTGTGTAGTAACATATGTGAAATGTTACATAGAAACAACAAAAGTTTTAAGAGGCGCCGAATTGGCATTTTTTATTAGTCATAAAAAGCCTCATAAGAAAGTATCAACACAAACAATTTCACGATGGTTGAAACAGGTTTTGAGATATTCAGGTATTGATACTGATAAATTTAAATCTCATTCCACCAGGGCGGCATCAACATCAGCGGCCAGGGATTCAGACGTGCCAATAGACCTTATTCTCGCGGCCGCAGGAGAGGCAAGTAAACAGATGTTTCACAAGTATTACCACAAGGAGATTAAAGATCTCAGAGGGTTTGGTGATGCCGTGCTGGATACAGTATTAAATCCCCCATTATAAATGGGCCTAATTTTGTTACTTTTTATTAAAATAAATAAAACCATTAACTGATTACATTCAAATGTTGTGGTTATGCATTGTTGATTGTGCTTACTCAAATAGAGTCAATCGATGCACTGAACACCTGGATTTGAATCCACAGTGTGAAATCACAGAGCTTTGAAATCTTCACGTAGTCACTCACGTGACTCCGAAGTAAAATAGTAAGATTAAACGAGAACTTACCAAGTTTGAAGTTTGATCTTTATTTTATGAGGAGTAACGTTGAGGGATTACGTGCCCTCCGCTCCCACCCTCATAAAAAGATCAAGCTGGTAGTTCTAAGTCTTTATGCATCTTACTATCATACTTCAGTAATTATCGTCTGTGATTGTCACTCCGCTGCTTTGAAAGATTGACGCGTGTGCGGCTGGACGGGGCTTCTTCACGTAATCCCTCAACGTTACTCCTCATAAAATAAAGATCAAACTTCAAACTTGGTAAGTTCTCGTTTAATCTTACTATTCTAGCGAGTACAAGCCGAGTCTATCCAGTCTTTCTTCATATGAAAGTCCTGACATTCCAGGAATCAGTCTGGTGAACATTCTCTGTACTCCCTCAATGGCAAGAATGTCCTTCCTCAGATTAGGAGACCAAAATGTACGCAATACTCCAGGTGTGGTCTCACCAAGACCCTGTACAACTGCAGTAGAACCTGCCTGCTCCTATACTCAAATCCTTTTGCTATGAATGCTAACATACCATTCGCTTTCTTCACTGCCCTCTGCACCTGCATGCCTACTTTCAATGACTGGTATACCATGACACCCAGGTCTCATTGCATCTCCCCTTTTCCTAATCGGCCACCATTCAGGTAATAGTCTACTTTCCTGTTTTTGCCACCAAAGTGGATAACCTCACATTTATCCACATTATACTGCATCTGCCATGCATTTACCCACTCAGCCAGCCTATCCAAGTCATCTTGCAGCCTCCTAGCACCCTCCTCACAGCTAACACTGCACCCCAACTTTGTGTCATCCGCAAACTTGGAGATGTTGCATTCAATTCCCTCGTCCAAATCATTAATATATATTGTAAATAGCTGGGGTCCCAGCACTGAGCCTTGCGGCACCCCACTAGTCACTGCCTGCCTTTCTGAAAAGGACCCTACTCTTGTTTCTGTGAGCCGCCTTAAGCCTGCACGCATTGACGAGTTAACTCCTACTCTTTGCTTCCTGTCTGCCAGCCAATTCTCTATCCACATCAATACTGAACCCCCAATACCGTGTGCTTTAAGTTTGTATACTAATCTCTTATGTGGGACCTTGTCGAAAGCCTTCTTAAAGTCCAGATATAACACATCCACTGGTTCTCCCTTATCCACTCTACAAGTTACATCCTCGAAAAATTCTATAAGATTCATCAGACATGATTTACCTTTCATAAATCCATGCTGACTTTGTCCAATGATTTCACCACTTTCCAAATGTGCTGCTATCCCATCTTTAATAACTGACTCTAGCAGTTTCCCCACTACCGATGTTAGACTAACTGGTCTGTAATTCCCCGTTTTCTCTCTCCCTCCCATTTTAAAAAGTGGGGTTACATTAGCTACCTTCCAATCCTCAGGAACTACTCCAGAATCTAAAGAGTTTTGAAAAATTATCACTAATGCATCCACTATTTCTGGGGCTACTTCCTATATTACTCTGGGATGCAGCCTATCTGGCCCTGGGGATTTATCGGCCTTTAATCTATTCAATTTACCTAACACCACTTCCCGGCTAACCTGGATTTCACTCAGTTCCTCCATCTCATTTCACCCCCGGTCCCCTGCTATTTCCGGCAGTTTAATTAAGTCTTCCTTAGTGAAGACAGAACCAAAGTAGTTATTCAATTGGTCTGCCATGTCCTTGTTCCCCATGATCAATTCACCTGTTTCTGACTGCAAGGGACCTACATTTGTTTTAACTAATCTTTTTCTCTGTACATATCTATAAAATCTTTTGCAGTCAGTGTTTATGTTCCCTGCCAGTTTTCTTCCATAATCTATTTTCCCTTTCCTAATTAAGCCCTTTGTCCTCCAGTGGACTGAATTTCCCCCAGTCATCTGGTAGGCTGCTTTTTCTGGCTAATTTGTATGCTTCATCTTTTGTTTTGATACTATCCCTGATTTCCCTTGTTATCCACAGATGAACAACTTTCCCTGATTTATTCTTTTGCCAAATTGGGATGAACAATTGTTGTAGTTCATCCATGCAGCCTTTAAATGCCTTCCATTGTATTTCCACCGTCAACCCTTTAAGAATCAATTGCTAGTCTATCTTGGCCAATTCACGTCTCATACCCTCAAAGTTACCTTTCGTTAAGTTCAGAACCCTTGTTTCTGAATTAATTATGTCACTCTCCATCCTAATGAAGAACTCAACCATATTATGGTCACTCTCGCCCAAGGGGCCACGCACAACAAGACTGCTAACTAACCCTTCCTCATCACTCAATACCCAGTGTAGAATAGCCTGCTCTCTCGTTGGTTCCTCTACATGTTGGTTTAAAAAACTATCCCGCATATATTCCAAGAAAACCTCTTTCTCAGTACCCCTGCCAATTTGATTCACCCAATCTATATGTAGAATGAAGTCACCCATTATAACTGTTTTACCTTTGTTGCACGCATATCTAATTTCCAGTTTGATGCCATCCCCAACTCCACTACTACTGTTAGGTGGCCTGTACACAACTCCCACTAGCGTTTTCTGCCCATTAGTGTTTCGCAGCTCTACCCATATCGATTCCACATCCTCCAAGCTAATGTCCTTCCTTTCCATTGTGTTAATCTCCTCTCTAACCAGCAACGCTACCCCACCTCCTTTTCCCTTCTGTCTATCCCTCCTGAATATTGAATATCCCTGGATGTTCAGCTCCCAGCCTTGGTCACCCTGGAGCCATGTCTCCGTGATCCCAACTATATCATAGTCATTAATAGCTATCTGCACATTCAACTCATCCACCTTATTACGAATGCTCCTTGCATTCCAGGCTTGTTTTTACAACACTCTTACCCCTTATACAATTATGTTGAAAAGTGGCCCTTTTTGATTTTTGCCCTGGATTTGTCTGGCTGCCACTTTTACTTTTCACCTTGCTACCTATTGCTTCTACCCTCATTTTACACCCCTCTGTCTCTCTGCTCACACATTTAAGAAACCCACCACCTCTTATTCTCTGTTTATTATCTTTTTCTTCTTTACCCCCTACATGTTGGGTCTGAGTGCTTCCCTTCTCTGCCTCCTGCCTCACACACTGTCTACTAGCTTTCTCTATTTGAGTCCCTCCCCCCAACCATTCTAGTTTGAAGTCTCCCCAGTAGCCTTGGCTCACAGTTGTCAGTGGACCTTCGCGAGCAGGCGTGCGCTTTCCTCCCGGTTCCCACTTCCCGGCATGGTTCGTCTTCGGTGCATGTGCCTACTATGTTACGGGATTCAGCTTATATTTTTTTCCGTAGAGACGCTCATCTCTCGCCGTTACAGCGGGTGTACGAGGGTCCGTACAGGGTACTCAGTACTAGCGTTTCGACGTTCACGTTGGATATGGGTGGTAAGGAGGAATTTGTTTCTGTGAGCCGCCTTAAGCCTGCACACATTGACGAGGATAGCCCAGTAACAGTGGCTACTGCACGGCGTAGAGGACGTCCACCTGCTGTTTTGACGCCCTCTGCACCCATTTCCTCTGGTGGCGCTTCTACGGTTCCCTTTGTTACGCCCGTCCCTCGTTCACGTTTTTCGCATCCCCCCGGTCCTGTTGTACCGGTCCCAAATGTTACGCTCACCCCACGTCCTCGTACCACACGTTCCGGTCGTACCGTCCGTTTACTTGCGCGTTTCCGTACCACGGATTCTGGGGGGGGCCATGTAGTGCACGCAGATATCGAACCCGGCGTTCGGAAGCCGCGGTCACATGGCTCGGGAGGGGCTGTCGTTTTCGCGCGTTTTTTCCCTTGCGCGCGTTAGTTCAGTGCTGACCACCGATGTGGCCAGACGTGTCTGTTAAACCTGTATGCTGCAACTTGAACTTTCGAATAAAGTATTGTTGAAGACTCCAGGAGTTGTTTATCAGACCACTAAATCTTACCACACACTTAGCAGATTTTAATTTCTGTCTGTAGGTCGGAATAAGGTGAACTAAGCAATGATCAGAGAGTTCCAGACCCGCCCAGAGAACAGTGCGATATGCGTTCCTAACTGTAGTATAACAATGAACGAGTGTTCTCTCCCTTCTGGCGGGGCAGGTAACGTGATGTCTGTAATTTGGAAGCTCTCGGCTGAGGTTAGCCTTGTGAAAATCTCCCAAAACTTTGACCGTGGAGTCCGGGAAGTCACTCTCGACTCCAGCGTTTCTCAAACGGGGTACCCCGGAACACTAAGGTTCCGCGAGAAATAGTGATCAATAGGCTAATCATATGTAAATGCATTTTTGAGTCATTTCTGTGTTTAATTTCATATTCGTAATTCTATATAACACGTATGGCATATTTAGCGACATCTATTTAGCATATTTCGCGACGTTTAAACGGTGCTCGTGTGAACGCCCTTTAGTGGTCAGTGGACACATAATTCACAGGGTTAATTCTGTTCACGAGGTCAATTCCCGGGATGGCGGGACTGTCATATGTTGAAAGAATGGAGTGACTGGGTTTGTATACTCTGGAATACAGAAGGATGAGAGGGAATCGTATTGAAACATATAAGATTATTAAGGAATTGGACACGCTAGAGGCAGGAAACGTGTTCCCGATGTTGGGGGAGTCCAGAACCAGGGGGCACAGTTTGAGAATAAGGGGTAGGCCATTTAGAACGGAGATAACAAAAAAAAAATTCACCCAGAGAGTTGTGAATCTGTGGAATTCAATTATCTGGATGCTTTCAAGAGAGAGTTAGATAGAGCTCTGAAAGATTGTGGAGTCAAGGGATATGGGGAGAAGGCAGGAACGAGGTACTCAATTATTATTATTAATTTATTGTCATTTGAACCTCAAAAGAAGTTCAAACAAAATTTGGTTTCTGCAGTCATACAACAAGAAAAGACCTAAGACACACACCAACACAATTTACACAAACATCCATCACAGTGAATCTTCTCCTCAATGTGATGGAAGGCAAAGTCTTGTCTCTCCCCTGTGTTGCATTCTTCTCCCGATGTTAAAGCCCCCGGCGGGTGCTGGCAAGTCCCCCGGTCGTTAAAGCCGCGCCGGGCGATGTCAGGCCCCTCAACCCCGATCACCCTCAACCCCGCAACTCGGGCGGGAGAAGTTGCCGTTGCGGGAGCTCCGAAAAGCGGTCTCCCACCAGGGACCCACGAGGTCCCAATGTTACCGTCCACCGGACCTGCGGCTGGAGCCTCCGAAGCTCCGGAGTAGGGCCGCAGCAGCGCGCCACCACAGCTCCCCATGCTCCGAGGCTGGCCAGCCCCACGATGGTGAGTCCGCAGGCTCCGCCACTGGAGACCCCAGGTCATTCCGGTTGGAGGCCGCTCCACGGTGCTAGGCTCCAACGACAATGGAGCCATGACAGGGAAAAGGTCGGGTCCCCTGTACAGGAAAGAGATTTAAAAGTTCCCGCCCCCTCACATATACACAGCTAAAAACAATATAAAAACCATAACAAACTATACAAGAGTTAGCTATTAAAATTTCAAAGGAAAGTTGGAATGAACTTTATTAAACGTGCATAAACGTTCGATTAATGTAAGACACACTTTAATACAATTTAAAATTTTACATAGATTATTTAATTTGAAAACTAAAATTCATAAAATTTTCCCAAATGTATCATCTATTTGTGATAAATGTCAATCCCAAGAAGCTACTATAGCGCACTCATTCATTTTCTGTACAAAAATTCAAAAATTTTGGAATGAAATTTTTGATAATCTTTACAAAGTTATTTAAAATAAGACTGATACCCAAAGCAGAATGGATTATCTTCGGAATAACGGAAGATGGCCCAGAACTAAATGTGTTTCAAAAGAAACTAATGGACTATGGGTTAATAACTGGAAAAAAGCTAATTCTAAAATTTTGGAAGAAGGCTCCAATACCAACTATAAATATGTGGACTTCAAATATGTTCGAAACATTACACCTAGAAGAGATAAGACTCCTCCTAGCAGGTAAACCAGATCACTTCCACCTGACGTGGTCTGCATTTATAGAATTATTACAAATATAGGGTGCAAAAGTACTTTAAAAAAAAATTGAGGTCAGGTAAGGGGGGATGCTAGTTGAAGAGTTGGTATGGTCCATTTACGTAATGCTCATAAAAATATTTGTTTCTCTCTTTTTCCTCTTTCTCTTTCTCTTCCTTTTCTAGGGTCTATTTCTTAACTCTTTTTCTTTTGTTTTTTAATTTTGCTCTTATAGGGTCTTCGTCATTTTTTGTTGTCACATTTTCTACACTTTCACTTTTTCCTTCACTTTCTACTTTCTTTCAATCTTTTCTTTTTCTAGTGTAAAAAATAAATGGAGTACATTAATTGTAAGAAGACATAAGTGACGAGTACTAATGTATGTGGTTGTAATGTAATGTACTTCTAATAAATATATATATTTTTTAAAACAAACAAACTATACATTCAACGGGACAAAAAAAAAAGACAGACGGACTGCAGAGGCCGCTGCAACGTCGGTCGCGCTGCCTTTATTAACATGATTGTGGATGATCAGCCATAATCTCAGTGATCTCGAAGGGCCGAATGGCCTACTCCTGCACCTATTGTCTATTGACAGGAGATGTACGTGACGGATTTGTGTATCATCAAGTGACTCACTCAAGTACAGACGCATGCACGGTCTCCATCAGTCCTGTCTGTGCTTCCTGGCGTGCAGGTACAGTCCCTCATTCACCCACATTATTTGTCATTTTTGCCTATCATTTCGGGATGTTATATGAATTTTTAATAAATAACTATGTATATTTTTGTTAGTTTATCTAAATGTATGTATGTTTTTGTTAGTTTATGAAAAGTTTATGTGTGTAGTTTAGTTTTTTTTAGTTTAGAGATTCAGTGCGGAAACAGGCCCACCGTGTCCGCCCGTATATTTATTTATTTATATATATATTTATTTATTTTTTCTCTCTCTGTCTCTCTCTCTCTCTCTCTCTCTCTCTCTCTCTCTCTCTCTCTCTCTCTCTCTCTCTCTCTCTCTCTCTCTCTCTCTCTCTCTTTTTTGTGCATTGTCAATAAACTTGAGAGAAACGTAAGTTACTTTTTGCTTAAACCAGTTATCAGAAAAATATATTATGTTTGCCTTATGAACTTTAAGTTTAAGAAAGAGATTAAGATTGATTAGTAGGACTGGGTGTTACAATCCCTAAGATTTCACTACAATTGACATTCTTGGGTATGACCACTAGGTGAATTTGCTACCAATCAGACACATCTTCAGTTGTGTACCTCAACGTCACTGGGTGTTTCGGCCTTTTATCACAAGACACCCTCAGTCGAGGCAGGCCCACCGCAGGGTGATCAGACCTGGGTGTGTGTCTTATTGTTAGCCTCTAGATGGTCACATGGCGGCCCAGACAGCATCTTTCCTCTTCAGCCACAGCCAGTGACTGCTCCGTTCGGCGGCATTGGCAAGTTCCTTTATTGCCCTCCTTTGTGCCTGCCCTTTGACTCCTACTTCCCTCAGGAGCCTTGCGGTGGAACTGGCTACAAAGCCCCTGCACCCCACCTCCACTGGACACACCTTTACCCTCCAACCTCTCTTCTCAGCCCCCGCTGCAAGGTTTGAATATCGAAGCTTTTTCCTTTCATAAGCCTCGTCCATAGCCTCCTCCCACGGGACCGTCAGCTCAATGATGAAAACACGCCGACAGGAGTTGGACCAGAGAACGAGGTCTGGTCGCAGGTTGGTAGCTGCGATTTCAACTGGGAACGAAAGCCTCTGGCCTCAGCCAACACGCATTTCCCAGTCCCTGGCTGCGTTCAGTGGGCATGAGTTGAGAGGCGAGGGGTTAGTCCTCCGTTTCTCTCCTTCCCGGATGATGGATGGTATTTGCAGGAATGTTATCTGGGCATTGATAGGCATGGCGTTGGTGGTGACTCTCTTGCACTCGAGTTCATAATTTTTATGTAGGGGTTCCCTGGGACATGAAAATTATTTCAAGGGTTCTTCTGCAGTTGTATAGCTGTATTTCTTCTGCAGTTGTATAGGGCTCTAGTGAGACCACATCTGGAGTATTGTGTACAGTTTTGATCTCCTAATTTGAGGAAGGACATCCTTGTGATTGAGGCAGTGCAGCGTAGGTTCACGAGATTGATCCCTGGGATGGCGGGACTGTCATATGAGGAAAGATTGAAAAGACTAGGCTTGTATTCACTGGAGTTTAGAAGGATGAGGGGGTATCTTATAGAAACATATAAAATTATAAAAGGACTGGACAAGCTAGATACAGGAAAAATGTTCCCAATGTTGGGCGAGTCAAGAACCAGGGGCCACAGTCTTAGAATAAAGGGGAGGTCATTTAAGACTGAGGTGAGAAAAAACGTTTTCACCTAGAGAGTTGTGAATTTGTGGAATTCCCTGCCACAGAGGGCAATGGAGGCCAAGTCACTGGATGGATTTAAGAGAGAGTTAGATAGAGCTCTAGGGGCTAGTGGAGTCAAGGGATATGGGGAGAAGGCAGGCACGGGTTATTGATAGGGGACGATCAGCCATGATCACAATGAATGGCGGTGCTGGTTCGAAGCCCCGAATGGCCTCCTCCTGCACCTATTTTCTATGTTTCTATGTTCCACAAGGGTAAAAAGGTTGAGAAGCGCTGCTCCACTCTCTTTACCTGATCAGTGAGTTGTGTTCGCGCCTCACGAACGCAGGCTTGGGGAGGGGTTTGAAAATTCCAGCGAGAATAAAAGAGGTAAATTCCCATGGAGAATAAAAGGGTTTGCAATTTATTAAAAAAAGATTCCAGATTAGAACAGAAGTTAGACAGTACCGTGATGTTGCTGAACCAGCCCTGGTTAGTATAAAATGTTTGAGTTACAGGAGCAGAATCAGGCCATTCAGCCCATCAAGGCCATCTTCCTTCACCAAGTTGGAGGTGGGGAACGGCCACCCATTGGCCTGGACCGCTGGCTGGGCCAATGAGGGGGCTGGAAATGGCCAGAGGGGGTGGGCAGAGGCTATTCAACCTATCAAGCCTAGTCTGCTATCCCCATGAATGGATTAATTCCATTTATGAGTAATAGGAGTAGAATTGGGCCATTCAGCCCATCCAGTCTAGGCTACTATTCCCTCATGAACGGATTCATTAGTTTATGATTTTAGAGCAGAATTAGGCCATTCAGCCCATCCAGGCTATACTTTTGCCCCATGAAAGGATTAATTCATGTTTATGTCATAGGAGCAGAATTAGGCCATTCAGGCCATCAAGCCTAGTCAACTATCCCCTCATGAATGGATTAATTTGTGTTTATGAGATATGGGAGCAGAATTAGGCCATTCAGCCCATCCAGTCTAGACTACTATCCCCTCATGAATGGATTCAGCCTGATTTCATAAGGACATAAGGAATAGGAGTATAATTAGGCCATTCGGCCCATCAAATCCACTGCCATTCAATCATGGCTGATCTATCTCTCCCTCCTAACCCCATTCTCCTGCCATCTGCCCAGAACCCCTGACACCCGTACTAATCAAGATTTATGAGTCATAGCCTATCATAGGAGCAGAATTAGGCCATTCAACCCATCCAGTCTAGACTACTGTAACCACATGAATGGATTGATTCTAATTTAGAAATTATAATAATAATAATAATAATAGATTTTATTTAGGGCGCCTATACAAAAGTCTCAAGGACACCTTACAATTTAACAAAGAAACATATAATCAGAGTAAAATAAGTTATAAAGACATCACCAATACACAAATTAAAGACAGAAATTCGATCCAAAAAAGACAACAACAAAATTCAGAAACACAATGTGAAGGGAGAGCAGGGCAGCCAAACCGCGCCAGCGTCCACTTGCCCTTCCGACCGCCATGTTGGACATAGACTAACATAGACACTACACACTACACACAAAAGCATCCCCCCACAATGGTTACCACTGTGGGGGAAGGCACAATGTCCAGTCCCCAACCCCAGTTCTCCCCAAAGTCAGGCCTATTGAGGCCTCCACAGTTGCCTCTACGGAGGCCCGATGTTCCTGGCCGTTCTCGCCGGGTGCAGTTGCCCCGGCGTCGGGAGAGTCCTCACAGCGGCTGGGACGGCTGGAACGGCCGATTCCCTACCGGAGTCCGAGGCACCTGAAGCCGACAAGGCCGCGCCGATTTGGAGCTCAGAGGCTCCCGATGTTAAAGTCGGCGCTGGTTGCTCCGCAGTCCCGCAGCCCGGAGGTGTTGAGCACGGCGTTCACCGCACACTCCAGCGCGTCGATCCAGCGCGGCGACCCAAGCAAGGCATCGCCCGCTCCGCTTCGCGATAGCGCTCCAGCGCTGTGCCGCCACCGAAGCTGAAGGTGCTGGGCAGTCCCCGCCAGGAACGCCACTCCACGCCCACCGGTAGGCCACGAGGACGGGTCGACGGGGCAGCCCGGAGAAAAAGCAACCTCACCGACCAGGTAGGGACCTAGAAATATGGTTACCCCCTCCGCCCAACATTGAAAAGTCGAATTACTCCTACAGACAAAACGCAGACTCACTGAAACTACAAAAAAAAATGAATTAAAAGGACAGCTGCTGATTAGCAGCCGTTCCCCAAGATGGCTCCTCCTCCGCCGAAATTATCTTTTCTCCCTCCCCTCTCCCTCTTCTCCCTTCCCCTCGTCTTTCCCCTCCCTCCCTCCCTCCCCTCTCTCCCCTCCCCTCCCCTCCCCTCTCCTCCCCTCCCTCCCTCCCCTCTCCTCCCCTCCCCTCTCCCCTCCCCTCCCCTCCCCTCCCCTCCCCTTTCTCTCTGGCAGCACAGTTGAGATGAGTGCAGGAGCGGATTCCGATGCGGACGGGGCGCCGGGAGAGCGGGACTGGTCTACCTGCTGACCGGCGGCTGCGGCTTCGTGGGGCGGCGTCTGGCTCGGATGTTGGCGGAGAGGGAACCGGACCTGAAAGAACTCCGTGTCCTCGACTAACGCTGGACCCAGAGTTACACTCCCTCAACTCAGGTGAACCGGAGCTGGGGGAGAAAGGGAGAGAGAAGGGATGGCGGAAAGAGAGAGGGGGAGAGAGAGGGGGGAGGAGGAGAGAGACGGGGAGGGGGAGAGAGAGAAAGAAAGAGAGAGAAGCATAGAGAGAGAGGAGAGAGGGAGATAGAGGGACAGAGAGGGGGAGGAATAGACGGAGCGAGACAGAGAGAGAGACTCAGAGAGATAGACTCAGAGAGAGAGAACGAGGTAGACAGAGAGAGAGAGAGGAAGATGGAAAATGCGCATGGATAGAGAAATTTCCACTTCACCTTGAACTATGTCCTCTGGTCCTCGATTCCCCTACTCTGGGCAAGAGACTGTGCATCTACCCGATTCTATTCTCTCATGATTTTGTACACCTCTATAAGATCACCCCTCATCCTCCTGCGCTCCTTGGAATAGAGACCCACCATACTTAACCTCTCCCTGTAGCCCACACCCACTAGTCCTGCCAACATCCTC
>JAXLNO010006047.1:0-96861 GCA_038087875.1 Malacoraja senta | reverse complement strand
AAATGCTGAGGATTTTTAATTGCCAACAATTCTGACTGATTGTTTCCAGCGCACTGCTGAGGGATTAGGAACTACCTTGTGAATATGCAGTATGTAGTGACACAGTGTGGAAACAGGCACTTCGGCCCAACATGCTCCATCCACACTAGTTCCACCTGCCCGCATTTGGCCCATTTCCCTCCAAACCTATCCTTTCCATGTACCTGTCTAACTGTCCCTTAAATGTTATGATAGACCCTGCCTCATCTACCTCCTCCGGCAGCTCGTTCCGTACATCCACCAACCTGTGTGGAAAAGTTGCTCCTCAGGTTCCTATTAAATCTTTCCCCCCATCTCACCTTGAACCTATGTCCTTTGGTCCTCGATCCCCCTACTCCTCGTAAATCTTCTCTGAACCCTTTACAACTTGGCGGCATCTTTCCTATAACATGGTGCCCAGAACTGAACACAATATTCTACATGCGGCCTCACCAATGCCTTGTACAACTGCAACATGACCTCCCAACTTCTGTACTCAATACTCTGACTGATAAAGGCCAATGTGCCAAAAGTCTTTTTGAGAACCTTATCTACCTGCAATGCGACCTTCCAGGAACCATGTGCCTATACTCCTAGATCCCTCTGCTCTTCAACACTCCCCAGAGGCCTACCATTGACTATTTTCTAAATGGGGAGAGAATCCAGAAATCGGAGGTACAAAACGGGGATGTTATGCCGAGGCACTATTTGGAGTGCCCACCCGCATTTGGAGTAATTGTGAGCAGTTTTGGGCCCCATATATAAGGATGGGTCTGGAGATGGTCCAGAGGTGGTTTACGCGAACAGATTCCAGGAATGAGTGGGTTAACATATTGTAGATCAGTGCATGTTCCTTTAACTTAGTGACCTCACCACTACTAACCACTCCCCATTGTCTCGTATAATTGTAAGGTCCCCACCTCCAGCCCGCTCTCTAGCTCCAGTGATGACCACGGACAGCTATTGCATAGTGTGTGTAAAGGCTCTGTCTTACCTGTATGCGGTCATCGGCGGTGAAGCGCGGCGTCGCCGGTAGCGAGGACCGCGCGGCAACGGCGAGAGCGTCGAGCCTATCCACCGGAGCGCCGCACGGATGCTGCGCGGGGGCCGAGTTAATTCAAACACGGCGGGTCCCACGTGCTTGCGGTAAGTAAATAAAAGGTCGGGCCGACTGCGATGACGTCGGCCCGCCGCACGTGACTCACCAGCGGCGGCTGTGGCAGTGGAGGTTTGACGCACGGCGCTCGAGCCATACTGGCGGCGGCCCGTGCGAGCGGCCGTGCCTCACTGGCGGCGGCACGTGCCTCACTGGCGGACGCTGTGGCAGTGGAGGTTTGACGCACGGCGCTCGAGCCATACTGGCGGCGGCCCGTGCGAGCGGCCGTGCCGCACTCGTGCATCACTGGTGGAGGTTGTGCGGTGAGTATTTAGTTTTGGACATTGTCGATTTTATTTTAGCACCGCGCGGTGTTGGGAACACCGCCGCACGGCCCGGGAATTGTACTTTCTCACGAGTGCGCGGTCTATGGCGGCAGATTCTTCCCGTTTCGCCGCCATAGACCGCAGACTCGTGAGACAGGCCTTTTAGTGATATAATAAACCATCAGTAAAAGACTCTGTGTAGGAACCAAGTCATTTTACATGGTGTCACAGTGGTAGACTCGCGTCTCCTGTTTATCGGTTTTTCTTTTTATTCTTTGCTTTCTCCCAGTTCTTCACGTCTCCCCCCCCCCGTTTTCATTATGTCCAATTCCTGTCATCGACCCGACATGTTGGTCTTTGACACGGACATTGTCCACCGCTGGACTGTGTTCCAGCGTGACTTTGAACATTACACAGCCATCGCTCATCCTAATGCCACCCCTGCTGTGCAGGCTCACCTGCTGCTCAACCTCGCTGGCCCGGAGGCCATGGATCACTATGCTTCATTCGACTTCGCCCCCGGAGAAGACCGTCGGGACCCGGTATGTCTCATCGATAAATTCACTGCCCTCTGTGATATCCCTACCAATAACATTATTGAACGCTTTAAATTCTTCCAGAGGCGGCAGAATCCCGGCGAGCATATTGTGGCTTTTATTGCCTCTTTGCGTCATATGGCTCGGCGCTGTCGCCTTGAAACAATCTCCACGGACGAATTGATCAGGGATGTCCTGGTCAATGGTCTCCTGAACGCTAAGCTGCGTGACGAGCTCCTTATGAAATCTGATTTGACACTAAGGGAGGCTATGCATTCCGCTCGTATGGCCTCTGCTGTTAGCTCCGTGTCTCAACCGGTGTCCCAGGACATTAACTTTACCGGTGCAGCTGGCCGCCGGCGGAACGCTGGTCCCCCACGACGAAACCCTGCTGCAATGCCCGCTAAGGTCACCCCACGCCGTTGCCCCAATTGTAATTTTTCTTTCCACCAATTCAACGTTTGCCCTGCGCAGGGTAAGACTTGTAATTCCTGTGGCAAACTGAACCACTTTTCGGCGGCTTGTCGGTCCCATGATAAGCCGGTCCCTGTTCCAAGGAGGAATTTAAACAACCTTGCAGACCCTGATAGCGCGCTTGGTTATCAGTACCAGTCGGACTTTGATAGGAGCTCCTCCCATGGTGATTCAACGGTGTTTTTGCTTTTGGGTGCACCTGCTACGATAACAGATCCCTCTGTGCATGTTACTGTGAATGGTCATTCATTCTCTGCCAAGGTCGATACTGGTGCCTTTGCAAATATTATATCTGTCAGCCTTTTCAAGCGGATAAGATCTGCGGAGATAGTTACTCCCGATGACACCCGCCTTCATGTCTATGGGGGAGGAGTTCTAGTTCCAGTGGGGAAGGCCACGCTTATCTGCACAGTCCTTGAGACCTCTCGGCCCCTCACCTTCCACCTGCTGGATTCTGACAACGTCACCCTGTTGGGCGCCCGTGCGTGCCAGGACCTTGGCTTGGTTTCTTTCCACCGCGGAATTCACCTGGTGCAGGCCCCCATGGACACCCTGGGCGAATACCCCGACCGTTTTGATGACATTTTGGGCAAATTGCCCTGTGACTATATAATCGTTGTCGACCCGAGTGTCGACCCGGTGGTTCGACCGGCCCACCGTGTCTCCTTTGCTATGAAGGGCTGCGTGGAATCTACTCTGCATGATATGGTGACCATGGGCATCCTCAAGGAGGTGAGCGCTCCCACCAGGTGGGTCTCAAACATGGTTGTCGCTGCCAAGAAGGATAAGAGCGAGATCCGGATCTGCATTAACCCAAAGGACCTGAACCTGGCCATCAAGCGCCCGCACTACCCCATGCGGACGGTGGAGGACGTCGCTGCACAGGTCGGTCCTGCCACTGTCTTCTCTGTCTTAGATGCCAAAAGCTCATTTTGGCAGATCCCTTTAGATGAATGTTCCTCATTCCTGACCACCTTCATCACACCTTTCGGCAGGTTCCGTTTCCTCCGTATGCCGTTTGGGATCAACTCGGCTAGTGAGGTTTTCCAGCGCACCATGGAACAGCTGTTCGCTGGGTTGCCGTGCGCTATCATCGTGGATGACATCCTGGTGTAAGGGAGGGACGTCGCTGAGCACGACCTGCACCTCCGCAAAGTCCTGGACAGGGCTCGTAAAATCAATCTCAAGCTCAACCCCAAGAAGTGTTGGTTCCGGGTCCCGGAAGTCACTTACGTTGGTCACGTTTTCACGGCAGGGGGTTTAAAGCCTGACCCCCAGAAAATATCAGCAGTCACCGAGATGCCCGCTCCTACTGACGTTCCCGGCATGCAGCGCTTCCTGGGCCTGGTCAATTACCTGGGGAATTTCGTACCTGACCTCAGCGAACTGAGTGCTCCCCTGAGGGAGCTGATCAAGAAGGACTCCGCATGGGTCTGGCTCCCGCATCACCAGTCGGTGTTCGTGGCTCTGAAGTCCAAGCTCACACACACACCGACTCTCAAATTCTTCGATCTGCACAGACCAATTGTCCTCACTTATGATGCCTCTAAGTTCGGTCTCGGTGCCGCATGTCTGCAGCTTTATGACGGCCTGCAGCTACCTGTCTCCTACGCTTCTCGCATCATGACCCCTGCCGAGCAACGTTATGCACAGATCGAGAAGGAGCTACTTGCCGTGGTGTTCGCCTGCTCCAAGTTTAGGGATTACATTCTGGGCAACACCTTCACCATTGAGACTGACCACCAGCCACTGGTCACTATTCTGAACAAGCCTATCCATGTCGCCTCTTCCCGGTTGCAGCGGATGATGCTGCAGCTCCAGCGTTTCACGTTCCGGATTGTGTACCGCAAGGGCAAAGATATGTTTGTGGCCGACACATTGTCCCGTGCGCCGCTCGCTTCAGTTGCCCGCCACCCGTACGAATCCTCTGACCTGATGGTACTGAATGTTAACATTGTTCCATCCCAAACACACTGCTGATGATCCTGCCCTGCAACAACTTGCGGACGTTATCCACCGTGGTTGGCCTGACCGACGCTCTTCCCTGCCGGCTGGTGTCGTGCCCTACTTCCTGGTTCGTGATGAACTAGTGCTACACGACGGCGTGGTGGTGAAGGGTCACAAGGTCGTGGTGCCGGCCGCTCTGCGGGATCACTATTTTCAAACTGCACACAATGGTGGAGGCCACTTTGTCCCAGGCCCAGAGCCAATTCCACTGGCCAGGTATGGCTCAGGACATCCATGACAGGGTCTCCGTTTGCGCTGCCTGTAACAGTCTCCTGCCTCATCAGCAGCGCCAGCCCCTCCTGCAGCAGCCGGCCCCCGAGCTACCGTGGATGTATATTGCCACGGACCTTTTCGAATGGCGTGGCAAGCATTTCCTGGTCCTGGTGGACATACTCCAGTTGGTTTGAGGTGGATCAGCTGCCTTCCATCACCTCTGCCGCCGTCATCGGGAAGCTTCGCCACCACTTTTGCACCTTCGGACCCCCGGTGACCCTCCAATCGGCCAACGGCAGCCAGTTCTCCAGCGCCGAGTTCCGTGCCTTCGCTGCCTGTTGGAACTTTCGTCACATCACCAGCAGCCCTGAGTATCCGCAGAGCAACGGCCTTGCGGAACGCGCCGTCCACAGTGCCAAGGAGCTGCTGGAACACTGCCGCCTTTCACATTCCGACTTCTACCTTGCCCTCCACAACCTCCGCAACATTTCCCGCGACCCCGCGCTCAGTTCACCTGCCCAACGCCTCATGTCCCGCACCACTAGACCACCTCTCCCTGTCTCGCAACAGTCCCTCAAACCCTCAGTCCAGAACCCTGCTGCTGTCACAGAGCGCATCATCGAGAAGAAAGCCATCCAGAAGCGCTCCTTTGACAAGTCGGCCCGGCCGCTTCCTTGCCTGTTCCCGGGCCAGGTGGTTCGGATGCAGTCCCCCTCCGGGCAATACAGGCTGGTCATAGTGGTTGGTAATGCCGGCTCTCCCCGGTCATACCCCGTCGACTATGAGGGCGCTATCTACCGTCGGTCACGCCAGCACCTCCTGCTCGTCAACGAGCCTCCTCCGCCTCCCGCGGACCCGTTTCAGCCACCTATCCCTTCCATTCTGCCCGAGGCTCCGCCAGCCCCTGTCACTCCTCGCATGTCGCGGAAACTGCCCTCCCAGCTCTCTATGCCCCGCGCTCACAAGCCTCTTTCCCCTGCCTTGCCTGCCAGCATGCCCGTTTCGCCTCGCTGTTCTCCTCCGTCTCCGGTTCGTTCCGCGCCCGGCTCTCCCACCTCTTTCCCTGACCCTGTCCCTTCTGCTCCTGCGGTTGAGGGGGAATGCGGGTTGCGCACCCGCTCTGGCCGGTTGGTCAAGCCGCCTGTCCATTACGGGGAGCTCGCTTAGCTGTGTTATGACACGATTAACTGTTCCCAGCGCGGTTTGTAATCCTAGCGTATGAGCCGTGGTCGCTCTGTGTATTGCCATGTTTTTGTTTCCAAGAGGAGGGATGTAGATCAGTGCATGTTCCTTTAACATAGTGACCTCACCACTACTAACCACTTCCCATTGTCTCTTGTATAATTGTAAGGTCCCCACCTCCAGCCCGCTCTCTAGCTCCAGTGATGACCACGGACAGCTATTGCATAGTGTGTGTTAGTGATATAATAAACCATCAGTAAAAGACTCTGTGTAGGAACCAAGTCATTTTACACATATGATCAAGTCTTCTCCGCCATTCAATCATGGCTGATCTATCTCTCCCTCCTAACCCCATTCTCCTGCCTACTCCCCATAACCCCTGACACGCATACTAATGAAGAATCTATCTAGCTCTGCCTTAAAAATACCCACTGTTTTTGGCCTCCACTGCCGTGTGTGGCTATGAATCCCACAGATTCACCAACCCCTGACTAAAGAAATTCCTCCTCATCTTCCTAAAGGAACGTCCTTTAACTCTGAACTGTGACCTCTGGTCCGAGACTCTCCCACTAGTGGAAAGATCCTCTCCACACCCACTCTATCCAGGCCTTTCATAATTCTGTATGCTTCAATAAGGTCCCCCGTATTTCTTCTAAACTCTAGTGAGTACAAGCCCATCGTAGGTTAACCCACTCATTCATGGGGTCATTCTTGTAAACCTCCTCTGAAGTCCTTGAATCTGGAGCAGTGCATCTTCACGCTTCTGTACCTCTTGCCCAATGGGAGAGGGGGGAAGAGAGAGTGAATGGGGTGAGACTGGTCCTTGATTATGCTGCTGGCCTTGCGGTGGCGCCATGTTAGACTAACAGACGTGCACCTAGCTCCACTCCCGAAAAACTTCACGATTTATCGTGTAAAACGGGTCCAGAAATCGGGATTGTTTTTAAAAACCTTACCGGAGTTTCAGGTCGTCGCGCTGATGACGTCATCGTTAAACGCGATGTTTTAAACGGTGGTTTGAAGCCCTTTAAATGAGTAAACTGTCTCCAGCTGTGAGCCCTCAGAGAGCAGTGAATAAGCTGCTGACAGGCCAGAAGAAGTCTGAAGCAGAAGTTACTTCTGAAGTTACCTCTGAAGTCTCTAAAGTCTCTGAAGTGGCTGCAGAAATGGATACAAGATCTAAGAAAGACTTTGATGACTTGAAGAAATCAATGAAAAATTTGAAAGATGAGATTTCGGATAATATGAAGGAAGATAAGAAGGAAATGAAGGAAAATAGGATGGAAGATAAGAAGGAAATGAGGGAAAATACGGCAAAAATGATGGAAGGAATGGAGAAGATGATGAAGGATTTAAATGCTGGTAACCAGAAGAATATGATGGATTTACTGGACATTATGAATAAACGAATTGATGAGGTGAAAGATGGACTATCAGAGAAAATGGATAAGATGGATGTAACTACTACGGATAAGTTCACGGTTGTGCTTGAAACAGTAGCTGCAAGTATGCACACAATTACGGAATTGGAGAAAAACACGGCTCGAGTGGTTGAAGACATGGCGAAATTGAGGCAAGAATATGAGCAAATGAGGCGAGAAAACGAACAAGCTTCACTACAGATGGTGACTCAACTGGAGAAAGTCTCAGCCAAATGCCTGGACCTGGAAGCTCGCTCTAGACGCCAGAATTTGAGAATTCTTGGTGTTTCAGAGGGGGCAGAAGGGGAGCAGGTACGTGAATTTGCCATGGGCTTGTTGAAACAACTGTTGAATCTTTCCAAGGAACCGAAAATCGAAGTGGCTCATCGTGTCCCAAGAGTTAAACAAAGATCTGGTGCGGGAAAAGCTTATCCACGACATATTATTGTGAAATTTTGGGATACTGTAGAACTGGAATATGTTATGAGCAAAATCAAATACGGGGTACAACTGCGGCTGGACAAGGACACTATTAAGATATTCAGGGACTACCCGTATGAAATTGTGCAAAAAAGAAACAAATTTGATAAGGTTAAAGATCTTTTAAGAGGGGGAGAAGGGATCAGATTTGGGGGGTTTTACCCTGCGAAAATGCGTATTTCCTTTAATGGTCTTGAAAAGTCATTTGTTAAGCCTGAAGACGCATTCAAATATGCCCAAACTATCGTTGAAAAACAGAAATGAAAGGGAGTTTTGGCAGATCTGTACCATTCTAAGCAATGCTTTGTCTGGGGATAGTTACACTGTTATCTTTGGAATGTTGAATCAAGGACACTTTCTGTTCAAAACGTGTAAACAACTGAACAGTTGGAATATAAACCAGAAAATAATTGCTTATTGATTAAAATATTATAACCAATTGTAAGAACTTATCCTATTAACAACTTAACAAGTTATGCAGGTTAGATTAGAATACTAACAAAAACAAGAATAAAAAATAATGAACTAACATACTAATATGAATTTTTAATAAATTGTAACCTTATCTATAAGTGGGAGGAGGGGATGAGAAACGAGCACCTGGCTTATGTCCAGGGGCATATCTCGTTAACCCCTTCAACCAACAGTTGATTCTTATTGAAGTCAAAAATATTGGTTTAATAATTAAACTCCGATATATATATATGTTATAAGGAAATATCAGGGTAAAATTGTATTATATATCCGAATGTGAGGCCTCGTTTTAATATTTTAATATGTTATGATTAACTAAGAGAGCGGAGCTATTTGTGTAACAACGCAATGGAAGTCAAAACAAGGTTTTTTCTCACCTACAGGTGGGACACTCGCTACAGTGCCGACTATATCAGACACTGTAGCCTCACTTTTTTAGTTTTTTTTTTTACCACATAAAATCACTTGTTTGTGTTTTGTGTTTAGTGATAAGCGTAAAATGGACATACCAGCAAAATTTAATAATTCAAAAACTCCCCCAATACCTAAAGACCTGGGATATGGACGCACCACAAGATTCAAAGGTACTATAATTATTCAAAATGCATGACACCACACAAAAGAACCTAGGAGGAATCTCATTTTGTAGTTGGAATATAAGAGGTATTAACGAACCTATTAAAAGGGGTAAGATACTAGCTCAGCTGAAACTGTACAACTCTGACATTACCTTCCTACAAGAAACACACCTAAAACCTCAGGATCAAGTTAGACTGAGGGCGAAATGGATAGGTCAAACATACCATTCTTCATTTACTTCAAAATCTAGAGGCACGTCAATCATCATAAGAAAAGGTATACCATTTAAAGCAAAGAATATTATAACAGATATAGAAGGGAGATACCTAATAGTTATTGGAGAAATCCATGACACTCCACTTACTTTGGTAAATATATATGCCCCTAACTTTGATAACCCCCACTTTTTCAATAAAATTTTCAACATAATTGCAGAGTCAAACTATCAAAATGTTATAATAGGAGGAGACTTTAACTGTGTTTTAGATCCGTACTTAGATAAATCAAGTCAAAAACAGAGAGGGAATATGAAATCGAAAACTGGGGAACTCCTCAATACCTATATAAATAACACTAATATAGCAGATGTTTGGAGAATTGTTAATCCAACTGGCAGGGAATATTCGTTTTACTCAATGGTACATAAGACATACTCACGTATAGACTACTTTCTGCTGGATACAAAATTAATCCCCCAAACATCTAATGCAATATACCATACAAATTCAATTTCAGACCATTCCCCACTAACTTTCTTTTTAAAACTGGAAGGATTGTCTAAGAATAAATCGTTCTGGAGATTTAATTCTCAAATTTTAAAAGATCCACAAGCGAGTATATATTTAAAAGAACAAATGGAGGTCTTTTTTCAAACAAATGATACTTCAGATATATCGCCTACTTTAATTTGGGAATCTTTTAAAGCATACATTAGGGGTATTATAATTTCATATCAAGCTTTTCAAAATAAAAAGAATAAGAATGAACAAAGACAGTTAGAAGAACTTATTAGACAAATGGATATAGATAATGCTAAAGATCCATCAATAGATAAACATAATAAAATAATAATTTTAAAATTTAAATTAAATAAATTATTATCTGCCAAACTTATAAGACTTTTTCAAATTACAAAACAAGAGCACTTTGAATTTGGGGATAAACCGCATAAACTTTTGGCTCGCCAGCTAAAAAAACGAGAAAAGGAACATACTATACCAAAGATCAAATCAGATAAAGAGGAATTATTAACAACACCGAAGGATATTAATAAAAGATTTGCGCAATTTTACGAGAATTTGTATACATCTAAAACGATAATTGATTCCAATAATATCACAAAGTTCTTGGATACCTGTAATCTTCCAAAGTTAGAGCTGAAGGAACAAGAGGAACTGGGTGCACAAATCTCAATTAAGGAATTAGAAGATACAATAAACTCACTAAAGAATGGAAAAACACCAGGCCCTGATGGATTTACTAATGAATTTTATAAAAGCTTTTATGATAAACTAATACCAAGATTACAAAAAATGTACCAATACGCTTTTAAAAAACGAATACTACCTGATACATTAGCGGAATCAACGATTACATTAATACCTAAGAAAAATAAAGATTTAGAAGAACCTGGTTCATATAGAGCTATAGCATTGTTAAACACAGATCAAAAAATATTAGCGAAAACATTAGCTAGAAGATTAAGTAAATACATTAGTAAATTAATAAACCCAGATCAGACGGGGTTTATCCCTAAGAGATACTCTTCTAATAATATGAGACGTCTACTCAACATAATGCACTCGCACAAATCTGAAGATCAAGAATTATCAATTATTTCGCTGGATGCTGAAAAAGCATTTGATCAAGTAGAATGGAATTATATGGATAAAGTATTACAAAAATTTCAACTGGGAGAGAATTTTATTTTATGGATTAAGTTACTATATAACAAACCTACAGCTAGAATACTAACTAATAACATATTATCCTCGAAATTTCAACTATCAAGGGGAAATAGACAAGGATGCTCATTATCACCACAGTTGTTTGCTCTCATTATTGAACCGCTAGCAGAAAAAATTAGAATACACCCTGATATTCATGGATATAATACTAAAGACTCATATAATAAAATATCTTTATACGCGGATGATATATTACTGTATATAACAAAACCTCAAATCACTATACCAAATATATTAAATTTAATTGAAGACTTTGGATCTTTTTCTGGATATAGAATAAATTGGAATAAAAGAGAAATTATGTCAATAAAACCGAAAGATTCAACTCATCTTTTAAAATTCCCTTTTAAAATAGCTACAGAAAAATTTAAATATTTGGGAATCGAAATTACCAGAACATATCAAGGTATGTTCAGGGCAAATTTTGACCCCCTACTTAATAAATTAAATACACTAATTAAATTCTGGAAAACGCTCCCGATGTCTTTAATAGGCCGAATAAACGCAATAAAAATGATCTTTTTACCACAAATTTTATACCTATTTCAATCAATTCCTATATACTTACCTAAGAAGTTTTTTTAAAAAATTCGTCTCAGATATCACTAATTTTATATGGGACTATAAATCACATAGAATACAAAAAACTCATCTGAATAAACCTAAAGTATTGGGGGGTTTAGCACTACCTAATTTTATGTATTATTATTGGTCAGTAAATATTAAAAACATGATTCAACTGATGGATAACTCCGCCCAGCAAGTAGACTGGATTGTAATGGAGAAAGAGGATTGCTCCTCTAGAAACATTGGAGCGATCCTCCTCTCTCCAATGAAACTGAATAACATAAATTATAATAAGAACCCAATTATTCATAGTACAATCCGTATTTGGAAACAAATAAAACAAAATTTAAAATTAAGAAATTTATCACTTTTATTACCTATAGTCAATAACCCTTCGTTTAGTCCTTCTATTATAGATAAAGCTTATACACAATGGGATAGACTAGGAATTAAAACGCTTGGTGACTTGTATGAAACTGGAAAATTACTTTCATTTCAACAATTACAAATAAAATATAAACTCGGAAATAATCAATATTTTAAATATTTTCAAATATGCGACTATTTGAAAAAATATACAAAAGATCATTATAATAACCCAGTAGATGTATTGGACGAGGCAATGCAGATAAAAGCGGAATCAGCAAACTTAATATCATATTTGTATAATATTATTTTAAATGTACAAATACCACCTACGGAGGGTATCAGAAGAGACTGGGAACAAGAGTTAGCTATTAAAATTTCAAAGGAAAGTTGGAATGAATACTTATTAAACGTGCATAAATGCTCGATTAATGTAAGACACACTTTAATACAATTTAAAATTTTACATAGATTATATTATTCGAAAACTAAAATTCATAAAATTTTCCCAAACGTATCATCTATTTGTGATAAATGTCAATCCCAAGAAGCTACTATAGCGCACTCATTCGTCTTCTGTACAAAAATTCAAAAATTTTGGAATTAAATTTTAGAAATCTTTACAAAGTTATTTAAAACAAGACTGATACCCAAAGCAGAATGGATTATCTTCGGAATAACGGAAGATGATCCAGAACTAAATGTGTTTCAAAAGAAATTAATGGACTATGGGTTAATAACTGGAAAAAAGCTAATTCTAAAATTTTGGAAGAAGGCTCCAATACCAACTATAAATATGTGGATTTCAAATATGTTTGAAACATTACACCTAGAAGAGATAAGACTCCTCCTAGCAGGTAAACCAGATCACTTCCACCTGACGTGGTCTGCATTTATAGAATTATTACAAACATTGGGTGCAAAAGTACTTTAAAAAAAAATAAAAAATTGAGGTCAGGTAAGGGGGGATGATAGTTGAAGAATTGGTATGTCCTATTTACGTAATGCTAAAAAAAATATATATTTTTTCTTTTTTTTTTTCCTCTCTCTCTTTCTCTTTTTTTTACTAGGGCCTATTTCTTAACTCTTTTTCTTTTGTTTTTAATTTCGCTCTTATAGGGTCTTCGTCCTTTTTTGTTGTTACATTTTCTACACTTTTCTACACTTTCACTTTTTCCTTCACTTTCTTCTTTCTTTCAATCTTTTCCTTTTCTAGTGTAAAAAAATAAATAAAGGGAGTACATTAATTGTAAGAAGATACAAATGACGAGTATTAATGTACGTGGTTGTAATGTAATGTACTTCTAATAAATACAAATTTAAAAAAAAAAAAAAAAAAAAAAAAAAAATGTTCCCAGCGCGGTTTGTAATCCTAGCGTATGAGCCGTGGTCGCTCTGTGTATTGCCATGTTTTTGTTTCCAAGAGGAGGGATGTAGATCAGTGCATGTTCCTTTAACTTAGTGACGTCACCACTACTAACCACTTCCCATTGTCTCTTGTATAATTGTAAGGTCCCCACCTCCAGCCCGCTCTCTAGCTCCAGTGATGACCACGGACAGCTATTGCATAGTGTGTGTTAGTGATATAATAAACCATCAGCAAAAGACTCTGTGTAGAACCAAGTCATTTTACACATATGATCAAGTCTTCTCCGCCATTCAATCATGGCTGATCTATCTCTCCCTCCTAACCCCATTCTCCTGCCTACTCCCCATAACCCCTGACACGCATACTAATGAAGAATTTATCTAGCTCTGTCTTAAAAATACCCACTGTTTTTGGCCTCCACTGCCGTGTGTGGCTATGAATCCCACAGATTCACCAACCCCTGACTAAAGAAATTCCTCCATCTTCCTAAAGGAACGTCCTTTAACTCTGAACTGTGACCTCTGGTCCGAGACTCTCCCACTAGTGGAAAGATCCTCTCCACACCCACTCTATCCAGGCCTTTCATAATTCTGTACGCTTCAATAAGGTCCCCCGTATTTCTTCTAAACTCTAGTGAGTACAAGCCCATCGTAGGTTAACCCACTCATTCATGGGGTCATTCTTGTAAACCTTCTCTGAAGTCCTTGAATCTGGAGCAGTGCATCTTCACGCTTCTGTACCTCTTGCCCAATGGGAGAGGGGGGAAGAGAGAGTGAATGGGGTGAGACTGGTCCTTGATTATGCTGCTGGCCTTGCCGAGGCACCGTGAGGTGTAGATGGAGGCGATGGAAGGGAGTTTGGTTTGTGTGCGTGATGGTCCGGGATGCGTCCACAACTCTGCGGGTCTTGGATGGAGCTGTTCCCGAACCGTGCTGTGATGCATCCCGATAAAATGCTGAGGTGTAAGCTGCCCAAGCGAAACATGAGGTGCTGTTCCTAAATTCCGCTGGGCCTCACTCTGACAGTGGAGGAGGCCCAGGACAGAAAGGTCAGTGTGGGAATGGGAGAGGTAGTTAAAGTGTTGGAGTATAGAAATTGGAGGTCATGTTGCAGTTGTACAAACCGTTGGTGAGGCCGCATTTAGAGTATTTTGTCCAGTTCTGGGCACCGTGTGATAGGAAAGATGTCGTCATGCTGGGCATAATCCGGGAGACGCAGGATCATTTCATTCCAAAAAGGTAGAAAGTTTCTAAGGGGAGGAGGAGGCACCCGTGGCTGACAAGAGAAGTTAGGGATGGAATAAAACTAAAAGAAAAGATGTATAACACAGCAAAGAGTAGCCGGAAGCCAGAGGATTGGGAAACTTTCATTGGACAACAGAAGGACACAAAACGGGCAATACAGGCTGAAAAGATGAAGTACGAGGGGACGCTGGCCAGGAATATAAAGAAGGACAGTAAAAGCTTCTTTAGATATGTTAATGGAAAAAGAGTAGCAAAGTCAAATGTGGGTCCCTTGAAGGCAGACACGGGTGAAATTATTATGGGCAACAAGGAAATGGCAGAAGAGTTGAATAGATACTTCGGATCTGTCTTCACTAAGGAAGACACAAACAATCTCCCAGATGTACTGGAGGACAGAGGACCTAAGGGGGTAGAGGAACTGAAAGAAATGTTCATTAGGCGAGAAATAGTATTGGGTAGGTTAATGGGACTGAAGGATGATAAATCCCCTGGGCCTGATGGTCTGCATCCCAGGGTCCTCAGGGAGGTGGCTCTAGAAATAGTGGACGCATTGGTGATCATTTTCCAATGTTCAATAGATTCAGGATCAGTTCCTGTGGATTGGAGGATAGCTAATGTTATCCCTCTTTTCAAGAAAGGAGCGAGAGAGAAAATGGGGAATTACAGACCAGTTAGCCTGACTTCAGTAGTGGGGAAGATGCTGGAGTAAATTATTAAAGAGGTAATAATGGGGCATTTGGATAGCTGTAAAATTGGAATCCCGATGTTGGGGAAGTCCAGAACTAGGGGTCACATTATAAGGATAAGAGGGAAGTCTTTAAGGACCGAGATGAGAAAATCATTTTTTACACAGAGAGTGGTGAATCTGTGGAATTCTCTGCCACAGAAGGTAGTTGAGGCCAGTTCATTGGCTATATTTAAGAGGGAGTTAGATGTGGCCCTTGTGGCTAAAGGGATCAGGGGGTATGGAGAGAAGGCAGGGATGGGATACTGAGTTGGATGATCAGCCATGATCATATCGAATGCAGGCTCGAAGGGCCGAATGGCCTACTCCTGCATCTATTTTGTATGTTCTATGTCTATGTCTAAAACGATTAGTCCAAGTCAACATGGATTTATGAAAGGGAAATCATGGTTGACTAATCTTCTGGAATTTTTTGAGGATGTGGCAAGTAAAATGGATGAAGGGGAGCCAGTGGATGTAGTGTATCTAGACTTTCAGAAAGCCTTTGATAAGGTCCCGCACGGAAGACTGGTGACTAAAATTAGAGGACATGGTATTGGGGGTAGGGTGTTGACATGGATAGAAAATTGGTTGGCAGACCGGAAGCAAAGAATAGGAGTGAACGGGTCCTTTTCAGAATGGCAGGCAGTGGCGAGTGGAGTGCCGCAAGGCTCGGTGTTGGGGCTGCAACTGTTTACCATATATAATAATGATTTAGAAGAGGGAATTAGGAGCAACACTAGCAAGTTTGCGGATGACACAAAGCTGGGTGGCAGTGTGAACTGTGAACAGGATGTTAGGAGGTTGCAGGGTGACCTGGACAGGTTGAGTGAGTGGGCAGATGTGTGGCAGATGCAGTATAATATAGATAAATGTGAGGTTATCCACTTTGGCGGCAAAAACAAGGGGGCAGATTATTATCTCAATGGGGTTAGGTTAGGTAAGGGGGAGGTGCAGCGAGACCTGGGTGTCCTTGTACACCGGTCACTGAAAGTTGGCATGCAGGTACAGCAGGCAGTGAAGAAAGCTAATGGAATGTTGGCCTTCATAACAAGAGGATTTCAGTATAGGAGTAAAGAGGTTCTTCTGCAGTTGTATAGGGCTCCGGTGAGACCACATCTGGAGTATTGTGTACAGTTTTGGTCTCCTAATTTGAGGAAGGACATCCTTGTGATTGAGGCAGTGCAGCGTAGTTTCACGAGATTGATCCCTGGGATGGTGGAACTGTCATATGAGGAAAGATTGTAAAGACTAGGCTTGTTTTCACTGGAGTTTAGAAGGATGAGGGGGGTTCTTATAGAAACATATAAAATTATAAAAGGACTGGACAAGCTAGATGCAGGAAAAATGTTCCCAATGTTGGGCGAGTCCAGAACCAGGAGCCACAGTCTTAGAATAAAGGGGAGGTTATTTAAGACTGAGGTGAGAAAAAAAGTTTTCACCCAGAGAGTTGTGAATTTATTGAATTCCCTGCCACAGAGGGCAGTGGAGGCCAAATCACTGGATGGATTTAAAAGAGGGTTAGATAGAGCTCTAGGGGCTAGTGGAGTCAAGGGATATGGGGAGAAGGCAGGCACAGGTTATTGATGGGGGACGATCAGCCATGATCACAATGAATGGCGGTGCTGGCTCGAAGGGCCGAATTGCTTCCTCTTGCACCTATTTTCTATGTTTCCATATTTCTATGTAAGCTGGAAAGTGCACAGAGAAGATTTACGAGGATGTTGCCAAGACTCGAGGGGCCTGAGCTACAGGAAGAGGTTGGGGCGGGCTGGGACTCTATTCCTTGGAGCGCAGGAGGATGAGGGGTGATCATATAGAGGTGTACAAAATCACGAGAGGAATAGATCAGGTAGACGCCCAGAGTCTCTTGCCCAGAGTAGGGGAATTGAGGAGGGGAAGAAAGATGAAAGACTTAATATGAATCTGAGGGGCAACTTTTCCATACAGAGGGTGGTGGGTGTATGAAATGCGCTGCCGGAGGAGGTAGTTGAGGCAGGGACTATCGCAACATTTAAGAGACACTAGGACAGGTACATGGATATGACAGCTTTGGAGGGATATGGACCAAACGCGGGCAGGTGGGACTAGAATAACTCTGTAAACTAGACTGTTTCTACGCTGAATCTCCGAACTAATGTAAGCTGACTTATGCTGTATCTCTCAACCAAACTGTTCCATGCTGTATCTCTATAATCTTATAGAAACATATACCATTCTTTAAAGATTGGACAGGCTGGACACAGGAAACATGTTCCTGATGTTGGGTGAGTCGAGAACAGGGGCTACACACAGTTTAAGAATACGGGGTCGGACATTTAGGACGGAGATGAGGAGAAACCTTTCCACCCAGAGTTGTGAACCTGTGGAATTCTCTGCCACAGAAGGCAGTGGAGGCCAATTCACTGGATGTTTTTGAGACAGAGTTAGATTTAGCTCTTAGGACTAACGGAATCAAGGTATATGGGGAGGCAGCAGGAATGGGGTACTGATTGTGGATGATCAGCCATGAGCCAAGTCCCTGCTATGGGACTTTAGCCTGGTTGACTGCGAGGCCGACTGCTGCAACCTCGAGATCCTGGGGAATGGCAGCCGCAGCTGTGTGGTGTAGTCGCCAAGAGCCAAGCAGGCCCACTGAGTCCACGCCGATGCAACGCACCAAGATGCGGCTCCGCTCCTGGCAACAGGTGCAGCAAGCGCAGAGTCTGCCGCCGCCTCACCGCGCTGCCGGTCTGGCCCCATAGCCCACCGACATGCAGGGGCTGATGGCAGTGCCGCCACCCAAAGTGGACTTACAAACATAGAAAATAGGTACAGGAGGAGGACATTCGGCCCGTCGAGCCAGCACCGCCATTCATTGTGATCATGGCTGATCGTTCCCTATCAATAACCCGTGCCTGCCTTCTCCCCATATCCCTTGGCTCCACTAGCCTCTAGAGCTCTATCTAACTATCTCTTAAATCCATCCAGTGATTTGGCCTCCACTGCCCTCTGTGGCAGGGAATTCCAAAAATTCACAACTCTCTGGGTGAAAATGTTTTTTCTCACCTCAGTCTTAAATGGCCTCCCCTTTATTCTAAGACTGTGGCCCCTGGTTCTGGACTCGCCCCACATTGGGAACATTTTTCCTGCATCTAGCTTGTCCAGTCCTTTTATAATTGTATATGTTTCTATAAGATGCCCCCTCATCATTCTAAACTCCAGTGAATACAAGCCTAGTCTTTTCAATCTTTCCTCCTATGACAGTCCCGCCATCCCAGGGATCAATCTCGTGAACCTACGCTGCACTGCCTCAATCACAAGGATGTCCTTCCTCAAATTAGGAGACCAAAACTGTACAGAATACTCCAGATGTGACCTCACCAGAGCCCTATACAACTGCAGAAGAAGCAAGCCGGCCCCTGCCAGTGAGGGGAGGCTGGCCTCACGGCCTGGGCCCGGAGCCGGGCCTGAGCCCACGGGGACGGTGCCGAGGAATTGCGGGCCGCCAGCACCCGCAAGATGGAGTTGGTTGAGGCTCCATCGCCCAAGGGGAACCCGTGGACCCAGAGAGTGAGCGGGAGCGGCGTGGAGGACGAGCCAGACATCAACGGATCACTTCACTTCATCATGCCCCCACTCACCTCTACATGTGGATGTGAAAGCTGTGTCTGCCTGGGTCAGAAAATGGCGGAGTTGAAAGGCAGATTATCTGTCCTGCACACAATCCGCGAGGATGAAAAAATTCTTCGACTCCCTGGTGGCCCTAGGTCCTGCTGGACCTATTACTGTTGCTGGACCTATTACTGTTGCTGAACAGTCGGACTCCACTGTCCCGTGTTCTACTGCACCGTCCCAGAACGAAGCCCCTTGCCCCTGGACACAGATGGAGCCAGACCCAGGGCTATGACCAGCTCTACACCCTGTCCATCAGAGCCATGGTCTGTAGACCATCGAGGAAAGCAATGTGGATGACGGCCCTCTCGCCTCCCACCATCGCAAACTCTCTGACTAAGCGATAGATTTAACATCCTGGATGCGCATGGACCACAAACACACCCTCCCCCTCTGCTCTGGCAGAAAATCTCAGCCCAGCTGCTGATGTTTCAGATAAAAACTGTAATTCTTCCTCAATTTTACATAGACTCTCTGGACAGCCACTCACTAATGACACTCATGACACTTTTCAGAACAAGCCGGGGCCCTGTGTACCAATAGCTTCCTCAATTTCTGTCTTGATAGGTAATAGAAAAATAATGGTGAATCCGCTAAGAAACAAGAAGCACTCAACTGCAAATTTATCAAATTTAGGATCCATTCCTCGTCAGCCACAGCCTGTCCCAAAAAATGGGACAGATAATGCTTTTAATGCACTAAAACTATCTTTATTAAATGTCAGGTCTTTGGCCGGAAAATATTTTTTAATCAACGATTTCATTATTTAGCACAACCTTGATTTTATGTTTTTAACTGGAACTTGGTTGGACCAAAATAACAGTGCAGCTGTTCTTATCGAGTCAACCCCTCCCAACTTCAGTTTTATGAATAAGGCTCGAGTGCATAAGAAAGGAAGTGGAGTCGCCATAATATTTAATGACGCACTCCAATGCACGCAGATATCTTACGAAAATGTTGCTTCTTTTGAGTAAGTGGCTCTTCAGCTGAATTCCTCTCGAGGAACTATGTTCCTAAATATCTACAGGCCTTTGAAGAGTTTACTGAACTGCTGTCTATAATCTGTATTGACTTTGATTGTGTAGTTATTGTTGGTGATTTTAACATTCATGTTAACAACTCCCAGGACAGAGGGACGAAAGAACTGTGTTGTGTTCTTGATAACTACAGACTGACTCAGCATGTGATGGAGCCCACACAACAAGGGGCACACTCTGGACATCATTATCTCCAAGGGTCTGAACATTTCCAAGATTGTGGTGACTCATGTTGCTCTTTCTGATCATTCCTGTGTTTTCTTTGACAGCACTATCTCCGTGCACACAAATGTTCAAAAAGAGATAGTCACTAAACGGTATATCACTGAAAACACCAGTGAAACATTTATTCAGCTTTTCCTTTCCACACCCACTCCCTCTTGGGTCTCAGTCAATGAGCTTCTAGATCATTTCAATTACAAAATTACAAATTTTATTGATGCCATTGCACCCACTAAGGTGAAGGTTGTCTCTAGTAAGAAAAGATCTCCATGGAGAAATGCTACGCTGGTAAAAACAGAAAAAAGAGTGTGGAAAAGCTGAACGCAGGTGGCGAGAAACAAATCTCCAGGTTCACTATGACATCTATAGGGAAAGACTTCGCATTTATGGCTTGGAGCTGAGAAATGCAAGGCAGTCCTTCTTCTCTGCCATCATCGCCAAATACAATAATAATGCACGTGCTTTGTATGCTACTGTCGACAGGCTAACAAACCCTCCTATGTCAGTAGCCTCTCAACTTCTTCCCACCAGGGCCTGCAATGAATTTGTCTCCTTCACTGACAAAATGCAGAAAATTAGACACGCAATCAGTGCCTCCATATCAGATACAGGATGTGTGTCATCCGTGTCCACGTAAAGCCAATTTATACAACATCTGAAATCCTCCTCCTGCTGTCTTGATATTCTGCCAACAGGATTATTCAAGTATGTCTCAAATTTTTTGGCCTCAGATCTACTACAAATTGTAAACACGTCTCTTCTCTCAGGCGTCTTCCCAAAGGCACTGAAAACTGCAGTCATCAAGCCACTCTTAAAAAAGAACAATCTAGACGTCACTAATGTGCAGTTGAACAAAGGGGACTATGAAGGCATGAGAGGGGAGCTGGCCAAGGTAGACTGGAAAAAGATCCTAGCAGGAATGACGGTGGAACAGCAATGGCAGGAATTTCTGGGCATAATCTGGAAGACGCAGGATCATTTCATTACAAAAAGGAAGAAAGATTCTAAGGGGAGTAGGAAGCAACCGTGGCTGACAAGAGAAGTTAGGGATAGAATAAAACTAAAAGAAAATTTGTATAACACAGCAAAGAGTAGCCGGAAGCCAGAGGATTGGGAAACTTTCATGGGACAACAGAAGGAAACAAAACAGGCAATACATAGAAACATAGAAACATAGAAAATAGGTGCAGGAGGAGGCCATTCGACCCTTCAAACCAGCACCGCCATTCATTGTGATCCTGACTGATCGTCCCCTATCAATAACCTGTGCCTGCCTTCTCCCCATATCCCTTGACTCCACTAGCCCCTAGAGCTCTATCTAACTCTCTCTTAAATCCATCCAGTGACTTGGCCTCCACTGCCCTCTGTGGCAGGGAATTCCATAAATTCACAACTCTCTGGGTGAAAAGGTTTTTTCTCACCTCAGTCTTAAATGACCTCCCCTTTATTCTAAGACTAAGAATGACCTCCCCTTTATGGGACTGAAGGATGATAAATCCCCTGGACCTGATGGTCTGCATCCCAGGGTCCTCAGAGAGGTGGCTCTAGAAATAGTGGACGCATTGGTGATTATTTTCCAATGTTCAATGAATTTAGGATCAGTTCCTATGGATTGGAGGATAGCTAATGTTATCCCACTTTTCAAGAAAGGAGCAAGAGAGAAAACAGGGAATTACAGACCAGTTAGCCTGACTTTGGTGGGGGGAAAGATGCTGGAGTCAATTATTAAAGAGGTAATAATGGGGCATTTGGATAGCAGTAAAAGGATTAGTCCAAGTCAACATGGATTTATGAAAGGGAAATCATGCTTGACTAATCTTCTGGAATTTTTTGAGGATGTGACAAGTAAAATGGATGAAGGGGTGCCAGTGGATGTAGTGTATCTAGACTTTCAGAAAGCCTTTGATAAGGTCCCGCACGGGAGACTGGTGACTAAAATTAGAACACATGGTATTGGGGGTAGGGTGTTGACGTGGATAGAAAATTGGTTGGCAGACCGGAAGCAAAGAGTAGGAGTGAACGGATCCTTTTCAGAATGGCAGGCAGTGACGAGTGGAGTGCCGCAAGGCTCGGTGTTGGGGCCGCAACTGTTTACCATATATATTACTGATTTGGAAGAGGGAATTAGGAGCAACACTAGCAAGGTTGCGGATGACACAAAGCTGGGTGGCAGTGTGAACTGTGAAGATGATGTTAGGAGGTTGTAGGGTGACCTGGACAGGTTGAGTGAGTGGGCAGATGCGTGGCATATGCAGTATAATATAGATAAATGTGAGGTTATTGGGCGGCAAAAACAAGGGGGCAGATTATTATCTCAATGGGGTTAGGTTAGGTAAGGGGGAGGTACAGCGAGACCTGGGTGTCCTTGTACACCGGTCTCTGAAAGTTGGCGTGCAGGTACAGCAGGCAGTGAAGAAAGCTAATGGAATGTTGGCCTTCATAACAAGAGGATTTCAGTATAGGAGTAAAGAGATTCTTCTGCAGTTGTATAGGGCTCTGGTGAGACCACATCTGTAGTATTGTGTACAGTTTTGATCTCCAAATTTGAGGAAGGACATCCTTGTGATTGAGGCAGTGCAGCGTAGGTTCACGAGATTGATCCCTGGGATGGCGGGACTGTCATATGAGGAAAGATTGAAAAGACTAGGCCTGTGCAGGGCCCGATGTTTATGTCGGGCCACAAACATCACACAGAACTCATCCCACCCTGCCAACCACCTTTTCACTCTGCTGCCTTCTGGGAGGCGATACAGGTCTCTGAAGGCCCGCACTTGTAGACTAATTAACAGTTTCTACCCATGTGCCATTAAAGAACTAAACTCAAATAGATAACACTGCGGGTAACACAACACAATTCGTGGTGCAATATAAACATATGTTTGCTGGAGTGTGCAATATAATGTGCAATATGTCTACTATCTATTTACTTATTTTATTCATTGATCTTGCCGGTAAATGTGAGAGTTAATAGTAAGATTAAATGAGAACTTACCAGTTTGAAGTTTGATCTTTATTTTATGAGGAGTTACGATGAGCGATTACGTGAAGAAGCCCCGTCAGTCCGCATGCGCATCAATCTTCAAAGCAATCTGTGAAATCACAGATAACACCAGTCAAAGTAACATAGTAAGATTTAGAGACGACTAGAACTACCAGATGACCTTTATGATACGAGGGTTGGGAGCGGAGGGCACGTAATCGCTCATCGTAACTCCTCATAAAATAAAGATCAAACTTCAAACTGGTACGTTCTCGTTTAATCTTACTATTTTACTTCGGAGTCATGTGAGTGACTACGTGAAGATTTCAAAGCTCTGTGATTTCATTCCGTGGATACGAGTCCATGCGACACACTGCCTCAGTTGACACAGGATGAGTAATAATAAATAATGCATTCAAACAAGATAGACTTAAACATGTTGATGCTTTAATTAGCAAAAAAGAAAACAATAGCGACCCCTCTCTCCCAGGGGGAAGCTATAAAACAGAATTTAAAATGGAGTGGGCAAATACCCCCGGGGAGGCAAGAGGTTTACTATAGAACCTTGGAAATGTCAGTTCATTGGACCATCCTGCGGCCACGAGGATTTGGCCGAGAGGGTCGTCCAGTGCCCTCGCTGCTGAGAAAAGTACAAGAATCTGCTGGGGAGCAACTTGTTAAAATGACTGATAAATGTCTGGACTTGGAAGCGAGGTCGAGAAGGCAGAATTTAAGAATTGTTGGAGGCCCAGGAGCCGTTGGTGAGGGAGGAGCGGCGTCCGGGCTGTGAGTATAATCCTCGACCATGGGGCTTGTTTTACAGAGGCCCAGGAGCCGTTGGTGAGGGAGGAGCGGCGTCCGGGCTGTGAGTATAATCCTCGACCACGGGGCTTGTTTTACAGAGGCCCAGGAGCCGTTGGTGAGGGAGGAGCGGCGTCCGGGCTGTGAGTATAATCCTCGACCACGGGGCTTGTTTTACAGAGGCCCAGGAGCCGTTGGTGAGGGAGGAGCGGCGTCCGGGCTGTGAAAATAATCCTCGACCACGGGGCTTGTTTGACAGAGGCCCAGGAACAGTTGGTGTGGGAGGATTACCGAAATCTGTAACGTTCCACTCGCATTTCACATTTCAAAACAAGTGGGCTTGAGGAAGCTGCTGATTTGTGGAAGCGGACTGGAGGAAGCAGCTGATTGGGTGTCAGATCCCTGTTGATTTCTTCCACCAGTTTGTATTGTATTGTATTGCACTTTGTATTGTATCCAGGGTAAGGGGGGAGTATGAGGGCCAGGGCAGTTTACTGTCCTGGATGTCAGATGTGGGAAGTCATGGAGTCTGATAGCCCTCCAGACGTCCACATCTGCGCCAGGTGTATCGAGATGGGGCTCCTAAAGGACCGTATTAGGAACCTGGAGCAGCAGCTCGATGACCTCCGTCTGGTCAGGGAGAGTGAGGAGGTCATAGAGAGGAGTTATAGAGAGGTGATCACTCCAAAACCACGGGAGACAGACAAGTGGGTCACAGTTAGGAGGGGCAAGAGGCAGAGGCAGGGACTAGAGAGTACCCCGGTGGCTGTACACCTTGACAATAAGTACTCCTGTTTGAGTGCTGTTGGGGGCGACAGCCTAACTGGGGGTAGCGACAGCGGCCGGGCCTCCGGTACAGAGACCGGTCCTGTTGCTCAGAGGGGTAAGGAAAAGAAGAGGAGGGCAGTAGTAAAAGGGGACTCTATAGTTAGGGGGTCAGACAGGCGATTCTGTGGACGCAGTCAGGAGACCCGGATGGTAGTTTGCCTCCCTGGTGCCAGGGTCTCGGATGTGTCTGAACGTGTCCAAGATGTCCTGAAATGGGAGGGAGAGGAGCCCGAGGTCGTGGTACATATACAGTAGGTACCAATGACATATGTAGAAAAAGGGAAGAGGTCCTGAAAGAAGAATTTAGGGAGTTAGGTAGAGAGTTAAGGAGGAGGACGGCAAAGGTAACAATCTCAGGATTACTGCCTGTGCCACGCGACAGTGAGAGTAGGAATGGAGCGAGGTGGAGGATAAATGCGTGGCTGAAGGACTGGTGCAGTGGGCAGGGATTCAAGTTTCTGGATCATTGGGACCTCTTTTGTGGAAGGTGTGATCTGTACAAAAAGAATAGGTTGCACTTGAACCCGAGGGGGACCAATATCCTTGCGGGGAGATTTGCAAAGGCTACTGGGGAGACTTTAAACTAGAACAGTTGGGGGGAGGGACTCAAATAGAGAAAGCTAGTAGACAGTGTGTGAGGCAGGAGGCAGAGAAGGGAAGCACTGAGACCCAACATATAGGGGGGGAAAGAAGAAAAAGATAATAAACAGAGAAAAGAGGTGGTGGGTTTCTTAAATGTGTGAGCAGAGAGACAGAGGGGTGTAAAATGAGGGTAGAAGCAATAGGTAGCAAGGTGAAAAGTAAAAGTGGTAGGCAGACAAATCCAGGGCAAAAATCAAAAAGGGCCTTTTTTCAACATAATTGTATAAGGGGTAAGAGTGTTGTAAAAACAAGCCAGAAGGCTTTGTGTCTCAATGCAAGGAGCATTCGTAATAAGGTGGATGAGTTGAATGTGCAGATAGCTATTAATGACTATGATATAGTTGGGATCACGGAGACATGGCTCCAGGGTGACCAAGGCTGGGAGCTGAACATCCAGGGATATTCAATATTCAGGAGGGATAGACAGAAAGGAAAAGGAGGTGGGGTAGCGTTGCTGGTTAGAGAGGAGATTAACGCAATAGAATGGAAGGACATTAGCTTGGAGGATGTGGATTCAATATGGGTAGAGCTGCGAAACACTAAGGGGCAGAAAACGCTAGTGGGAGTTGTGTACAGGCCACCTAACAGTAGTAGTGGAGTTGGGGATGGCATCAAGCAGGAAATTAGAAATGCGTGCAACAAAGGTAAAACAGTTATAATGGGTGACTTCACTCTACATATAGATTGGGTGAATCAAATTGGTAGGGGTGCTGAGGAAGAGGATTTCTTGGAATGTATGCAGGATAGTTTTCTAAATCAACATGTAGAGGAACCAACGAGAGAGCGGGCTTCTCTAGACTGGGTATTGAGTAATGAGGAAGGGTTAGTTAGCAGTCTTGTTGTGTGTGGCCCTTTGGGCAAGAGTGACCATAATATGGTTGAGTTCTTCATTAGGATGGAGAGTGACATAATTCATTTAGAAACAAGGGTTCTGAACTTAAAGCAAGGTAACTTTGAGGGTATGAGATGTGAATTGGCCAAGATAGACTGGCAATTGATTCTTAAAGGGTTGACGGTGGATATGCAATGGAAGGCATTTAAAGGCTGCATGGATGAACGACAACAATTGTTCATCCCAGTTTGGCAAAAGAATAAATCAGGAAAGGTAGTGCAACCGTGGATAACAAGGGAAATCAGGGATAGTATCAACACAAAAGATGAAGCATACAAATTAGCCAGAAAAAGCAGCCTACCAGAGGACTGGGAGAAATTCAGAGTCCAGCAGAGGAGGACAAAGGGTTTAATTAGGAAAGTGAAAATAGATTGTGAAAGAAAACTGGCAGGGAACATAAAAACTGACTGCAAAAGTTTTTATAGATATGTGAAGAGAAAAAGATTAGTTAAAACAAATGTAGGTCCCTTGCAGTCAGAAACAGGTGAATTGATCATGGGGAACAAGGACATGGCAGACCAATTGAATAACTACTTTGGTTCTGTCTTCACTAAGGAAGACTTAATTAATCTGCCGGAAATAGCAAGGGACCGGGCGTCAAATGACATGGAAGAACTGAGTGAAATCCAGGTTAGCCGGGAAGTGGTGTTAGGTAAATTGAATGGATTAACGGCCGATAAATCCCCAGGGCCAGATAGGCTGCATCCCAGACTACTTAAGGAAGTAGCCCCAGAAATAGTGGATGTATTAGTGATAGTTTTTCAAAACTCTTTAGATTCTGGAGTAGTTCCTGAGGATTGGAGGGTAGCTAATGTAACTCCACTTTTGAAAAAGGGAGGGAGAGAGAAATCGGGGAATTACAGACCAGTTAGTCTATCATCGGTAGTGGGGAAACTGCTAGAGTCAGTTATTAAAGATGGGATAGCAGCACATTTGGAAAATGGTGAAATCATTGGACAAAGTCAGCATGGATTTACAAAAGGTAAATCATGTCTGACGAATCTTATAGAAATTTTCGAGGATGTAAAAAGTAGAGTGGATAAGGGAGAACCAGTGGATGTGTTATATCTGGACTTTCAGAAGGCTTTCGACAAAGTCCCACATAAGAGATTAATATACAAACTTAAAGCACACAGTATTGGGGGTTCAGTATTGATGTGGATAGAGAACTGGCTGGCAGACAGGAAGCAAAGAGTAGGAGTAAACGGGTCCTTTTCACAATGGCAGGCAGTGACTAGTGGGGTACTGCAAGGCTCAGTGCTGGGACCCCAGCTATTTACAATATATATTAATGATTTGGACGAGGGAATAGAATGCAACATCTCCAAGTTTGCAGATGACACGAAGCTGGGGGGCAGTGTTAGCTGTGAGGAGGGTGCTAGGAGGCTGCAGGATGACTTGGATAGGCTGGGTGAGTGGGCAAATGCATGGCAGATGCAGTATAATGTGGATAAATGTGAGGTTATCCACTTTGGTGGCAAAAACAGGAAAGTAGACTATTTCCTGAATGGTGGCCGATTAGGAAAAGGGGAGATGCAACGAGACCTGGATGTCATGATACACCAGTTATTGAAAGTAGGCATGCAGGTGCAGCAGGCAGTGAAGAAAGCAAATGGTATGTTAGCATTCATAGCAAAAGGATTTGAGTATAGGAGCAGGGAGGTTCTACTGCAGTTGTACAGGGTCTTGGTGAAACCACACCTGGAGTATTGCGTACAATTTTGGTCTCATAATCTGAGGAAGGACATTCTTGCCATAGAGTACAGAGAATGTTCACCAGACTGATTCCTGGGATGTCAGGACTTTCATATGAAGAAAGACTGGATAGACTCGGCTTGTACTCGCTAGAATTTAGAAGATTGAGGGGGGATCTTAGAGAAACTTACAAACTTCTTAAGGAGTTGGACAGGCTAGATGCAGGAAGATTGTTCCCGATGTTGGGGAAGTCCAGAACAAGGGGTCACAGTTTAAGGATAAAGGGGAAGTCTTTTAGGACTGAGATGAGAAAAACATTTTTTACACAGAGAGTGGTGAATCTCTGGAATTCTCTGCCACAGAATGTAGTTGAGGCCAGTTCATTGGCTATATTTAAGAGAGAGTTAGATGTGGCCCTTGTGGCTAAAGGGATCAGGGGGTATGGAGAGAAAGCAGGTATAGGATACTGAGTTGGATGATCAGCCATGATCATATTGAATGGCTCGAAGGGCCGAATGGCCTACTCCTGCACCTATTTTCTATGTTTCTATGTTTCTATGTATAGGAGGGACGAGAGCGTGGAACTCAAACACGTGATTTTGTTGCCAACTTACTTAAAGAAGTTTTTAAACTGCCGGAAAACCCAAGAATAGATGTGGCTCACCGGGTAGGACCAAATGCCTCCCCAAGACAGATGATAGTGAAATTTCATCTCTGCACTGGAAAATATATTGAAGATGATTCCTCACGGTGCGGATCTGACATTTGCCGGGGATAATCTTAGATTCTTCCATGATTATCCCCCTGAAATCGTCAAAAAATGGAGCTTGTTCACTAAGACAAGAAATATTCTGAAAGGAATCCCCAAGGTGAGATATGGGGTGCTATATCCTGCAAAAATGAAGATTACTTATAACTCTACTGAACGCTCCTTTACGGATCCAGAACTGGCATTTAAATATGCACAAGATATCGCAAAGGAACAAGATTGATTACCAGTAGTCTACAGAGGAGAACGCTGAAGATCAGACTTTATAATAAAAGATTTTGTTCTAATTAAGATGGCGGAACTCTTTTCCAGACAGTTACCAGACATGCTTATCTGTCTGGAATGTGTTTTCGAGTGTAGAGTCCATGTTTCACCTTGAATGGCAAACCTAAAGATAAACAAAATGAAGTCGAAGATACAGAATTAAAATTGAGGGACACGGAAAGAAACATAAACGGACTGGAATATAAAAATCTGTTGATTTAAGAAAATCTTTAATTATCATATATTAATATAACTAACTTAATAATACTAATCTTCTTTTAATGTAATCTGCAAATATGACTAACCCAAGGAGCGGGGGGATAAAGGGAACTTAGTCCATGATGTTAAATAATTTTAACCTAGTTTAAAGGTAATGAACTAAAATTGATGATATACACTAAAATACCGTAATTAACTAAAATGTTCATAACAATACTAACATAATATAACCGTGTGAAGGAGGGAGGAGCATCATACACTTGGAAAAGATCCAGATGCTTGGCTCTGTTTAACCCCTTGGAACCTGCTTGAAATTAAGATAAAGACTGGGGTATAATGTAATAACTTTGGGTGTATAATGTATAATTTACATATGGCAAAGTTTAGAACAGATTTAATGCTAGACTAATTGGAAATGCATATATACATATAGAATTGAATGTCTGGTTTTTTTTTTTGGGGGGGGGGGTTTCCCTCTCTTTCTGAAGTCTTTTTTTCTGTTTTAAAAATATGAAACGGCCCGCAGCCTTTCACGATACTCGGTCAAGGGGATGAAGCTCAATGTACAATAACAACAACGGAAGTCTACAAATTTCCCCCCACCTTAGGTGGCTTCTCGTGTTTAAGGTATCTTCTCTAAGATACCTTAACAGCACCTTTTTAAAAAAAATCACTACCACGATTCTTTTTTTTCTTTAAAAAAAATTAATATCACAACACATTCTTTCTTTTTTTCTTATCAAGGTATAATAGAGGAAGGAGATGCAAAACAAATCTAAAAGTTTGGGACGACCACCCAACACCCAGAGTTCTGAGGTATTTGGTTGCACCATATGAATCAAAAATATCAAACTGATCTATAATGCAAGACGATAGACAAATAAAGAACGGAGGAATTACGTTCTACAGCTGGAATATAAGGGGTGCCAATGAACCAATTAAGAGGGGGAAGATTTTTGCCCAATTAAAATCATTCAATTCTGACATAATTTTTTTGCAGGAAACACACATGAAACAACAAACACAGATGAGATTGAAGGCAAACTGGATAGGTCAAACATATTATTCTTCAATTACTAAATCTAGAGGTATGGCTATTATCATTCGAAAAGGTATACCATTTAAATTAAAGAATACTATATCAGATAAAGTGGGAATGTATATTATAGTTTCGGGAGAAATTTACTCCACCCCATTGACTATAATAAATATTTACGCTCCGAATTTTGATAGGCCCCAATTTTTATATACAATTCTGGATATAATATCAGAGTTTAATTACCAAAATATAATAATAGGGGGGGGACTTCAATTGCGTTTTAGGCCCATATTTAGACAAATCAGTAAAACAAAGGAGGGGTAACTTAAAATCTAAGACTAGTGAACTTCTAAACACATATATAAAAAAATACTAATATAACAGATGTATGCAGAACTGCTAACCCAACTGGAAGGAAATATTCGTTTTACTCATCCACGAATAAAACATTCACGAATTAATTATTTCTTAGTGGATACAAAATTAATTCCATATACAATCAATCCTAAATACCACAACAGTATTAATTCCGATCATTCCCCGTTGACTATTCTATTAAAATTTGAGGGAATGCCGGGTAAAAATCTTTCTGGAGGTTTAACAGCCAAATCTTAAACAACCCACAAGGTTATCTATCTATCTTCTATATACTTTTAAAACTCTCTGGCTCTCGTCCGTCTGTACGTCTGTACATCTGTACGTCTGTACGTCTGTACTTCTGTACGTCCGTACGCCACCTTTGATACCGCCCCTGGCCCACACAGCGCGCGGAAAGGCCCATATTTTTTACCATTTCCAAAGAGATGTCATTTATCTTTACGAATAGCCACTCCTGATTAAATTCGGTCCTGTTTATGTACACGTTTTTTAATAAAATCTACCCCCCCCCCCACCCCCATGTGATTGTCTCCGATTTTCTCCGAAAACGACGCCATCTTTTTTTTCCACGATTTTCACCCCGGGGTCTGAAGCACGTTCGGGAACAACACCCCGGGGTGTCAAGCACTTTCGGGGACCAGACCCAACGGGTCTGCACTTGGTCTAGTATATATCTAAAACAAATGAGACACCAGGTATTTCACCTTCTTTATTATGGGAAACTTTCAAGGCATTTATCAGAGGAGTTATAATCTCATATCAAATTTTCCAAAATAAAAAGAATAAGACAGAACAACTGAAGTTAGAACAAGAAATCAGACAATTACAGTTAGATAATGCCAAAGATCCAACTACAGATAAACATAATAAGATAATACTATTGAAATTTATACTTAATCGAATTTTATCGGCAAGAGTAGTAAGATTATTCCAAATTACAAAACAGGAACATTTTGAATTTGGTGATAAGCCACATAAACTTTTAGCTCGTCAATTGAAAAAACAAGAAAAGGAAAATACTATCACTACAATTAAATCAGAGATAGGTGAATTACTAACATCACCTAAGGATATTAACAAAAGATTTGCTCAATTTTATCAACATTTATATACATCTAAAACTAAAACAGAAGATAGCAAATTATACATTTTTAAAGTAACTGTAATCTTCCAAAACCTGACCCCTTGGAACAAGAGGAATTAGGAGCTCAGATTACACTTGAAGAAATAGGAGAAACAATAAAATCGCTGAAAATGGTAAGACGCCTGGACCAGATGGTTTTAGCAATGAATTTTACAAAAGATTTCACGAGATAACGGCTCCACGTCCACTTGAATTATATACTCATGCCTTCAAAGAAAATAAACTACCAGACACATTAGCTGAATCAACTATTATGCTTATATCAAATAAAGATAAAGATTTACAAGAACCAGGCTCATATAGAGCTATATCACTTTTAAATACAGATCAGAAAATGTTAGCAAAGACCTTAGCAAGAAGATTGAGTAAATACATTAGTAAATTGATAAATCCAGATCAAACGGGGTTTATACCCAAAAGACATTCATTTAATAATTTGAGACGCCTGTTTAATATAATGTACTCGCATAAAACGGAAGAAGATATATCAATTGTTTCTCTGGACGCAGAGAAAGCATTTGATCAGGTAGAGTGGCAGTATTAATATAAAGTACTGCAAAAATTTAATATGGGAGAGAATTTTATTGTATGGGTAAAATTATTATATGATAGACCGACGGCAAGAATATTAACTAATAACATGTTATCTCAAAAATTTCAATTATCGAGGGGCAATAGGCAGGGATGTGCATTATCACCCCTGCTATTTGCCCTTACGATAGAGCCCTTAGCTGAAAGTATAAGAACTCATCTGAATATTCGGGGATATAATAATAAGGACTCAAAAAAAAAATCATTATACTCAGACGATATACTTTTATACATAACAAATTCGTAAATGAGCATACCAAACTTATTAAATTTAATAGAGGAATTCGGTTCTTACTCAGGATACAGAATAAACTGGAATAAAAGTGAAATCATGACATTAAAACCTCAAGAACCGACACACCTATTAAAATTCCCCTTTAAAATTGCAACAGAAAAATTTAAGTATTTGGGTATCCAAATTACTAGAAAATACAAATCATTATTTAATGCTAATTTTACGCCCTTATTAAATAAATTGAACGTGTTGATTAAATTCTGGAAAATACTCCTGTTGTCTTCAATAGGCAGAATAAACGCTATAAAAATGATCTTTTTACCACAAACATTATACTTATTCCAATCTATACCATTATACATACCAAAATACTTCTTCAAAAAATTAGAATCCAACATTACTAACTTTATTTGGGACTATAGATCACATAGAATTCTTTTTTTTTCAAATAATATTTTTATTAGAGGCAGGTACATATCATATTGAAAACATTTCATATATATCATTCCTACATTACTAATATTATCGATTGATATTAACTCTGCTTCTAGTATATATATATATATATTTTTATATAGGTAGAAAATAAGAGAATAACAGAAAGGGAAGAAAAGGAATGATAAAGAAGAATGGAATACATGACTGAAAGTACAACATTGGAGATATATTCGTAAATTTTAAAATATAACTTTTCATCTAATCCTTAATTCGAGTTTCAGTCAGGTTCTCGTGCCAAACCAGTCTGTCCCTTGAAATAGTCAATAAATGGAGACCATGTTCTGATAAAAAGTTCTTGTTTGTCCATTAAGACAAGTCTGATTCTTTCCAAATGTAAGGTCTCCGACATTTCCATAATCCACATTTTAATTGTGGGGGTTATAGGACCTTTCCAAAATGTTAATATTAATTTTTTCCCAGTTATTATACTATAGTCAATGAAGTTTCTTTGTTGTAAGTGTTAGACTTTGTTCAAAATATTCCTAGTATTATTAATTTTAAATCAGGATCCAATTGAGTGTTGACAACTATAGATATTATTCTAAAAATGTCTGTCCACATTTTTTTGATTTTTATACAATTCGTGAGTTAGGTTAGCCGCTAAATGTTGACATTTATCACAGATAGGGGAGATATGTGGGAAGATTCTGTTTAGTTTTGTTTTAGAATAATGTGGGGCACTTTATGTAGTACTTTAAATTGTATTAAAGAGTGTCTAGTAATAATGTAATAACGTGGGGCACTTTATGTAGTACTTTAAATTGTATTAAAGAGTGTCTAGTATTTAATGAACATTAATGTATATGTTGTAAACTTTCATCCCAAATATCTTTCGTTAATGTTTGGCTTAGTTCATTTTCCCATGTTTGCCTATATACATCTGTCGGTGGTATCTCACTATCTACTAGGATGTTATATATATGAGATATTAATTTTTCTGTATTAGGGTGTTTATTCAAACAATCATCAAGAATTTCTGGATCTCTAGTTCTAAAGTTTTGAGTGTTTGATTTAACATAATCTCTAAGATGCAGATATCTGAAAAAATCATTTGAGTGGAGTCCATAAGTCTGTTGTAGCTCCCGAAATGAAAGAAAGGTGCCTTTCTTATAAAGTTGTCCCATCTTTTTAATTCCATAATTTTTCCATTGTATGAAACCTTTATCCAACCTAGAAGGTTTAAATGAAGGGTTGTTCGCGATGTGAAGAAAGAGTGATAAATTATCCAATTTTAAGGTCTTTTTTAATTGTTTCCAAATTCACATACTACTGTATATTATAGGATTTTCCCTGTAATTTTTTTAAATTCAATTTTGAGGTAGCAAACAGTATCGAACCAATTTCAAAGGGTAAACAATCTTCCTTTTCCATCTTTAACCAATCTGGTTGCTGGTCCATTTCTTCCAGCCAAAAATTCATATTTTTAATATTAACTGCCCAAAAATAAAAATAAAAATTCGGTAAAGCTAAACCTCCATTTATCTTCGATTTGCACAAATGTTTTTTGCTTATCCTATGATTCTTAAAATCCCAGATAAAATCAGTGATGATGGAATCCAACCTTTTAAAGACGTTTTTTGGCAGATATATCGGGATTGATTGAAAGAGGTATAATATTTGCGGTAAAAAAAATCATTTTTATGGCATTAATTTTACCAAACATTGAAATAGGAAGTGTTTTCCAATACTGAATATTCTTATGTAGTTTATACAGTAAAGGGGGGAAATTTAATTTAAATAATGCATATGTCTTAGTGACATAAATTCCTAGATATTTAAATTTTTCATTAACTATTTTAAACGGGAATTGTTGTATTATGTGTAGATTATGTTCCGTTATTGGCATAATTTCACTTTTATTCCAATTAATTCTGTATCCGGAAAGCAAACCAAATTGAGTTATTAAATTTAATAAGTTTGGAATACTAATTTCTGGTTTTGTAATGTAAATTAATACATCATCTGCATATAAAGACATTTTATTCACTGTCTTTAGTATTATACCCGTATATTTCCGGATGGGTCCTAACTTTTTCAGCAAGTGGCTCAATAGCGAGTGCAAATAATAACGGAGATAGCGAGGAGGAGGAGCCATCTTGGTGAACCATGATCGTATTGAATGGCGGTGCAGGCTCGAAGGGCCGAATGGCCTACTCCTGCACCTATTTTCTATGTATCTATGTATCTATGAACGGCTGCTAATCAGCAGCCGTCCGTTTAATTCACTTTTTTTTGTAGTTTTAGTTAGTCTTGTGTGCTGTCTGTAGGAGAACTAGACTTTTAATGTAGGGGCAAGGGGGTAACCTTATTTCTAGGTCCCTACCTGGTCGGTGAGGAAGCTTTTTCTCCGGGCTGCCCCGTCGACCCGTCCTCGTGGCCTACCAGCGGGCGTGGAGCGCCGTTTCCTGGCGGGGACCGCCCAGCACCTTCAGCTTCGGTGGTGGCACAGCGCTGGAGCGCTATCGCGGAGCGGAGCGGGCGATGCCTTGCCTGGGTCACCGCGCTGGATCGACGCGCTGGAGCTCCGGTGAGCTGTGACCGCCGAGCTCAACACCTCCGGGCTGCGGGTCTGCGGAGCGGAGAGCGCCGACTTCAACATCGGGAGCCTGGGAGCTCCAAACCGGCGCGGTCTTGTCGGCTTCGGAAGCTGCGGTCTACGGCATTGGAAGCGGCCGTTCCAGGTGGCCCAGCCGCTGAGAGGACTCTCCTGACGCTGGGGCAACAGCACCCGGCGAGAACGGCCAGGAACATCGGGCCTCCGTAGAGGCAATAGCGGAGGCCTCAATAGGCCTGACTGTGGGAGATCTGGGGATGGGGACTGGACATTGTGCCTTCCCCCACAGTGGTAACCATTGTGGGGGGATGATTTTTGTATGTAGTGTTTATTTTAGTCTGTGTCCAAGATGGCGGTCGGAAGGGAGAGTGGATGCTGGTGCGGTTTAGCTGCCGCTGCTCTCTCTTCACATTGTGTTTCTATTTTATTTTTTAATTTTTTTTGTGTCTTTGGATCGAATTCTGTCTTTAATTTGTGTATTGGTGATGTCTTTATAATTTATTTTACTCCGATTATATGTTTCTTACTTGTTAAACTCTGTAAGGTGCCCTTGAGACTTTGGTATAAGGCGCCCATTATTATTAGCCTTGTCTACAACCTCTAGATAAATTAAATTTAGTTGATAACATTTGATTTGTTAATATTCTAGCTGTTGGGTTAGTATATAAAAGTTTTACCCATGTACAGAACTTCTCACCCAATTGAAATGTTTCCATCACTGAAAATAAATAGGGCCATTCAACCTGATCAAATGCTTTCTCAGCATCTAGCAAGATTATTGCTAGGTCTACATTAGTGATTCTCTTTGAGTATATTATATTAAATAATCCTCTCAAATTATAAGATGAGTACCATTTCGGGATAAAACCTGTTTGGTCAGGTTGTATTCTGGGTCTTCAGGATCCTTATCCGCCTTTGGTATAAGTGTTATTATAGATTCGTTTAAAGTTTCTGGCAGTTTCTGTTGACTGTAGGTGTACTCATACAGTGTTTGTAAACGTGGCGAAACCAAATCATAAATTTTAAAATAAAATTCAGAACCTATACCATCTGGGCCGGCTGCTTAGCCGTTTTTTAAAGATCTAATAGACTCTTCAATATCTTTTACCGTAATTTCAGCTTCTAGTAATTCTCTGTCTTTTGAGTCTAAACTTTTTAGATTGCATTTTTGTAAGAATGCTACTATTCCTTCCGGCTGTTCTATAGTTTTAGCTGAGTAAAGATTTTGATAATATTACAGAAATCTCTCTTTTATATCCTTGGGCAGTATTAATAATTCTCCCGTGTCTGATCTAATTTTGTGGATTGTTTTTACCCCCTCCAATTTTCGAAGCTGACGTGCTAAGAATTGTTGTGGTTTGTCTCCGAATTCAAAATGTAATTGTTCAGTATGCTGGTAGAGTTTTATTACTTGTTCTGAATATATTTTATTTAATTTATATTTCAATACAGCAATTTTATTATGTTTTATCGTAGATGGTGCAGCCGCATTTTCTATATCTAATTGCTTTATTTCCCTTTCCAGTATCTGTTGCTTAACCCGGTTCTCTTTATTATAAAATGCTTGGGAGGAAATTAATGCTCCTCGTGCAAATGCTTTAAATGTTTCCCAAAGAAGGGAGGCAGGTGTTCCGGGGTGGTCATTAGTCTAAAAAAACATATGAATGTTTAGTAAGATATTCCTGACATGCTTTTTCATTTAAAATTTGGGGGTTAAGTCTCCAATGAGTTTGTTTCTCGGCCATTCCATTTAGTTTCATCATAAATGTTAAAGGTGCGTGGTCTGAAATTATAATATTATGATATTTCGAATTGTAGGTAAATGGAATGAGCATAGAGACTACTAAAATATAGTCTATTCTTGAGTAGGTTTTAGGTACCGGTGAGTAAAATGAATATTCTCGTCCGGTTGGATTTTCGATTCTCCAGACATCCTTAATATTAGTGGTATTAATAAATGAGTTTAGAAATTCACTTGACAGAGATTTTACTTTTCTATGTCTTGACGATCTGTCTAAATAAGGATCTAGTGACAATTTAAATCTCCTCCAATTATTAATTTGTATTGTGTGAGTTCTGGGATTGTATTGAATGTTTTCTTGAAAAACATGGGACTATCAAAATTAGGTCCATAACCATTAAGAAGAATCACTTTTTTTGCGTTTAGCTCTCCAACTAATACAATATATCTACCATCGTTGTCCGCTATAGTTGATGTATGTTTAAAAGGTATCCCTTTACGGATTAATATTGCGACTCCTCTGGATTTATGTGAGAAAGAGGAATGATACGTTTCAGCAATCCATTTTGCTTTCAGTCTATGTTGTGATTACTTTTTAAGGTGGGTTTCTTGAAGGAATATTATGTCTGTCTTAAGTAATTTTAAATGTGCTAAAACTTTACCTCTCTTGATTGGTTCATTAATTCCCTTAACATTCCAACTACAAAAAGTTATTCCTTCACCCCCAAATGTCATATTAACGTCCTGCATATTATTTCTAGGGTGGTCTGTAAAAGAGCAGATGGAACAACACACAAAACCTGACCTTACACCCGAACATCAGATAGATGAATTTTAAATCAAGTAGATCGTTCTTCCGTGTATATCTCCTTGAATTAAACTTATGATTCCATTTAAACTTAAAATTATAATAAAGTTTAAAATAAGAAAAGTAATAAAGTAGATGATTAGTAAAGTGCAAAAGAAAGAAAAAAACTACATCTATACTCGGTGTAGTTAATGTTAGCCACACTAGCGTGGCTAGCATTCTAAAGACTTCCGTAGCCTTTGTAGAAACAAATCCTAGCTCCGTGCTTTCCATTACAAAAAAAAAAAAGATTCAATAAAACAATTTCTTGGGGAGTAAGAAAACATTTTTAACCCAAAGAATGTTATAATCCGTTAATAAAAAAAGTTATTATTCTCAAGTTACCATATTAATCTCATATTTATGTATATATTTTTTAATCGAAAAATAAAGAGGAAAACCCCAACCATTATTAATAAATGGCCTAAATTAAATCTTATAGTCTTATTTCATATAATCATATAATCATATAATCATATTTTAACTGTTTCTACATAAACCAATTATTGTTAATTATTAATCGTTAGTAATGGTCATTAGTAATGATGGATGTTTACAAATGATATAAATGTTAATAATAATAGTGATATTTAGTAATTAATAATAATTAACTACAATATTAAAATATAAATGTAATATATTAGTTATGTAATTAGTAATAATCAGTAATTAGTAACAATTAACAATAATACTAAGGTATAATTGTAATGTCTCAATTTCACCAGAAAGAAAATTTGCTCCACTGTCCTTATCAATTTTCATGTAGTCCTTAAGTATAACAATTTAAAGTTCCTTTAGTTCTCTACGAGGTCGCACTGCTCGTTGACGCCTAGAGAATGATGTGTATTGTTCAGTCTCTGGTCACTTTCCAGATTTTCTTGGCGAATTCAAGTGCTTGTTCATGGTCTGTGAAGAGTTGCTCCGTCTCATTGTAGGTGACTCTTAGTGTTGCGGGATAAATCAAGCCATATCTCAAATTTGGTATGTTCTTCAGTATTCTTCTTGTCTCTGTAAACAGCGCTCTCTTCTTAAAGACTTCCACTGGGTAGTCTCGGTAGATGCTGATCCTCTCTCCTTCAAATGTGAGCTCACTGTTACGGACAATTTTCTTCATCTTGTCATCCTGTTTGTGATCGTATTGTATCTTTACTATCAATTGTCTTGGGTGGGCATCATCCCGTGGACGGCGCCTCAGCGCTCTATGTGCTCGACCTAGTAAAGGCTTTTGATCCAGTTTTAAGACTTTTTGTAATAGGTCTGCCGCAAATTCACGGGGGTCTCGACTGCTTTCTTTGACACCTACAATTCTTAAATTCTGGCGTCTCTGGCGCCCCTCCAAATCAATGCATTTTTCATTTAATTTACTCAGCATTTCTGACAAGCGTTGATTCTCGATGAGGAGTCGTTTTGTAGTTTCAGCACTTGTCGCAGCAAATTTCTCTAGCTCGGTTATTGCTGTATTTTGTTGTTCCAATGTCTGATTGATGGGGTCCAGCTTATCATTAAAGCTGGTTTCCATCGAATTGATTTTAACATTTACCTCTTCCATCTGATAATTGAAACTTTCTTCCATAGTCAGCTTCCAAGCTTCCAGTATGTCGTGAAGTGTTGGTAATTTCTTCTTTAAATTCTTCTTTGAAAGAGTTGAATTCCTCTTTAAGGTTCAATTTTTCATTAAAATCTTTGTTGCTCTTGTATATTTTTAATTTCTAGGGAGAGAAAATTTCGAAGTTCTTCCAATTCAGATTTTTTTGGCTTTGGTTTCTTTGAAACATCTTCCTGGGACATCGTTGTAATTGAGCCCGAGGCTTCAGTTGGGCCTACCTCTTCTGATGGTTGTCTGGACTTACCGGTCTTTTTTGCATAGACATACCGCTAGAGTCGCGCGCCTGATGACGTCACTCACTCGTTGAAGGCAGCCGGTGCAGTCGCAACAGGTAGGTCCCGATTTTCTCCCCGATTTAGCGAATTTCTCAGCATGGAGCTAGTAGGCGCTGGGCTCTATGCCTCCATAGCGCCACCGGAAGTTCCAGATCACATAGAATTCAAAGAAAACACCTGTGTAAACCCAAAGATGCTGGGGGACTTTCACTTCCGAATTTTTTGTACTATTACTGGGCAGTGCATATTAAAAATATAATTTATTGATTGGACAGTCCTACCCAACAGACAGAATGGATAAGAATGGAGAAAGAGGATTGTTCTCCTTGCAATATAGGAGCGATCCTCTTCTCCCCGATAAAACTGAACAACACAATATATAAGAATAATCCAATTATCTACAATACAATAAGAATTTGGAAACAAATAAAATTTACTTTAAAATTAAGAAACCTATCATTGTTAACGCCAATAGTGAATAATCCTTCATATAAACCATCTCTTACCGATAAAACATATAACCAATGGGAAAGAATGGGAATTAAAAGGATCGGCGATAGGTATGAAATGGGAAATCTGTTAAAATCTAAGCTGAAAAATAACCAATATTTTAAATACCTTCAGATCTGCGACTTCATGAAGAAATATATACAAAGACATCAAACTATAACTTCTGGATCTACTGGAAGAAGCAATGAATGTTAAGGCTGACTCACAGAAATTAATATCATATTTATATAATAGTATTTTAAACATAGAACTACCATCGACAGAGGCACTTAGAGAAGATTGGGAACGAGAATTAATGATAAAAATCATTACGAAAGAAAATCATCACGAAAAAAATCACGAAAGAAACATGGGAAAAGCCCTTGATATATATATACACAAATGTTCGATTAATGTAAGACATAACTTAATTCAATTCAAAATTCTACATAGATTATATTATTCAAAAACTAGACTGAATAAATTCTATCCAAATACTTCTCCCATTTGTGATAAATGTTTATCTCAAAATGCCACTATAACACACTCTTTTGTTTCCTGCATAAAACTTCATAAAATCTGGAGCGATATCTTTGAAATATTTACAAAATTATTCAAGATAAAAATGGAGCCTCACACTGAAATGATTATACTTGGAGTAACGGAAGACGGGAACAAATTGAACACATTTCAAAATTCATTTTTTAATTATGGGTTAATAACGGCAAAAAAACGTATCCTTAAATTTTGGAAAAATACCCCCATACCAACGCTTAATATGTGGATTTCAAACATGTTGGACACCGCACATCTTGAAGAAATGCGATTCCTCCTAACAGACAAAACAGACCAATTCTTAACGAGTTGGTCTCCATTTATCGACTTCATGGAAGCATATGGTGCAACAAAATCGTAGAAACCAACTGTTTCAGGACTGGGTGAAGGATGGTCAAGAATATAAATAATTATCTCCTACAATCTCCTACTCTCTACTCCTTCTCTTTCTCTCTCTTTTTTTTTACTTCCCCTCTTTCCCCCCTTTTCCTTTTCACACACCAACACATCACACGTTTTTCTATTTTTTTTATTACCTATTCTTTCTTTCTTTCATTATTAAAGGAAAAAAAATAAGAAGCTGTACATAAAATGGAACATGCCAATATATATTAGGCACCTTGATGCCACATTACTGTACTTACTTCTAATAAAATTTAAATATTTAAAAAAAAATTTTAAAAATCATGATACAGATGCATGTTGATGCTTTAATTAGCAAAAAAGAAAACAATAGCGACCCCGCTCTCCCAGGGGGAAGCTATCAAACAGAATTTAAAATGGAGTGGGCAAATACCCCTGGAGTGGCAAGAGGTTTACTATAGAACCTTTGAAAGGTCAGTTCATTGGACCATCCTGCGGCCGCGAGGATTTGGTCCAGAGGGACGTCCAGTGCCCTTGCTGCTGACGTTGATGCCGCCCTGGTGGAGTGAGATTTTAAAATGTCAGTGTCCATTCCGGCACAAGCCAGAACCTGTTTCAGCCACCTTGAAATGGTTTGTACCGACACCTTCTTATGAGGCTTTTTGTGACCTTGATTTACTGTAATTCGGAGCCTCTGAGGCTCTTGGTGAACTTTATATAATGCTGCAAGTGCGTAACTACACATCGGCGATGGTCTATGGGGTTTGCCATAAAAATAAGTTTAAGCCCTGACGTCCCTGGCCTGCTCTGCTTAAGTAAATCATGAACATAAAATGTTATGTTATTTACAGATGAAACCATCCTGTCCAATCGCAGCTTCTGCAACGTCTGGATGCGTTGCGCTGAAACCAGCGCCGTGAGCATGACCACTTTAAGAGTGAGTCTGGGCAAAGACAGGGATGTTGCTCGAGCCCATTGGCGAAGCAGCGTGAGAACCACGCTCACATCCCAGATCTCCGTGTACCTGGGCCTGGGAGGATTACAGTTAAAAATACCCTTCATGAACCGGGATATTAAAGGGTGAGACCCAACAGAGTGTTGGCCCGATCCCTGGCACAGGTAGGACGATAAGGCACTCCTGGCACTGTTGATGGCACTATAGCTCAGTCGCTCATCAAAATATAGTGTGGAAAGAAATTCCAACACATCAGGTATGCTTGCCGTGTGGTATGTTATGTTCGACTGCAAGCAGAACACCCATTTCTTGATATGAGAGATGTATTGTTTTTTAGTACTATCCCTCCAGGCCGCAGTAATCACATCCACCGTACGACCTGATAGTCCGAGCCCCAGGAACAGTCTCCTCAGAATTTGCAAATCAATAGATTAATACGGTCATGTAGTGGATGGTTCTCCCCAGTCACAGGGTGAACCAGCAGGTTACTGCATTTGGGGACAGCCATAAAAGGCTGTGTTATTAGCCTCAGAATGAGTGGGAACCATGGCTGTGTAGGCCAGTCAGGAAGTACCAAAACGCCTGTGGCGGAGTCCTGCTCGATCTTAAGCAAGCACCGAGTGATGAGGCAAAATGGGGGAAATGCATATAAAAACATTCCACCCCAGTGTAGCAAGAATGCATCTACCGCTACTGCTCCTGGGTCTGGTTCCCATGAAACACACTTTGGTAGCTGGTGATTTAATCTGGATGCAAACAAATCAATATCTGGTACGCCATACTGAGCGACAATATCATTAAATATTTCACGATTCAACATCCATTCTGTGTTGTCATTGAATTTTCGTGGCCTGGTGTCCGCCACCATGTTAAATCTACCTGGTAAGTACATAGCTGAAATCCAGATGTTTCTTGTAATACACCAATGCCAAATAAGGTTAGCCAATTTATCACATGATGCCGACGTGATTCCACCCATGTGATTAACATATGCTACTGCTGTAGTGTTGTCAATTTGAAGTTGAACATGCAAGTCATGCATCCTAGTACAATACGCCTTTAAGCCATAGAGTGCTCCCAACAACTCTAAATAGTTAATACCATGTGATTGAAGAATTAATGCCTCATGCATATTCCATCTGCCACCGCAGCTAGAGATGGTATCAGTAGATCCCCACCCTAGAGCACTAACATCAGTTTGTAAAATAACTGGTTTACCAATCAGAATTTTACTGGAGCAATGCCAAAAAATTTGCTATCCACCACTGTAACTCAGCAATGGTTTCAGCTGGTAACCGCATGGGTCTATTGAAATGACCTGCATTTCTTTTGAGTGCCTGCTGCTTTGCACGTTGTAAATTTTGATAATGTAAAGGTCCGAATTGTGCAGCTGGAAAAGCGGCCACTGATTTGCCAATTATACTAGCCATCTGTCGAATAGAAGATTGTTGCTCATCAACGATATTGTTACAAGCTTCTATTAACTCTGATCTCTTGCCCCTAGGCAGAGTCACAGACATGTGAATTGAATTAATGGTGAATCCCAAATAATCAATTACTCTAGATGGTATCAATTTAGATTTAACTGGATGGATGAGAAACCCCAACCTCTCAAACATGAGTTTGGTAGCTGAAACAGATAATTCAGCTGATTTCTGAGTCTTGTCTATGATTAGGACATCATCCAAATAGGCCATTACAATATGATTCTGAGCCCGGAGTAGGCCCAACACCAGTTTTAACAACTTTGTAAATAATCTAGGAGCCGAAGTTAACCCATTAGGCAATGCTTTAAACTGCCATAGTTGCCTCATCCAGCTAAACTTCAAATATCTCCGGTGATTGTAATGAATGGGTACTGAATAGTATGCATCTTTAAGATATATGCATGCCATATAGCATCCTTTGGAAACCAGTTGTTCAGCAGTAACAAAAGTTTCCATTTTGAAATGTTTATACTGCACATAGGAGTTAAGTCGAGTTAGATCAAGAATGATTCGACACCCACCATCCTTCTTTTGTCTAGGAAATATATTTGACACAAATTGGTGAGATTGATGAAACGACTTCTCAATTACCCCTTTTTTAAATAACGTTTCAATTTCTGCTTGTACATCTAAAGACTCTTGTTGTGAAAAAAACAATGTCCGGCTTGGTGTATGCTGTGTAGGTGGACGCAATTTGAAAAGGAATTCTATTTGGAACCCTTGTATACTGTGCAGTATGAACGAATCTGATGTTATGCTACACCATTCATTGAAAAACAAGTGTAATCTCCCACCAACTTGTAACTGATCCATACATGACAAGTTCTGAAAAGAACCAGATCCACCTACCTCCACGGTTGTCGGTGGAAACTTCTGCCCCCGAGTTCTGGAGGTGAAGAATGTTGGAGTGCGCCAATTGCCCTTGGTTGGCAAGGCCCGGCTTGGTCCTTGACCTGAACCAGCTTCAGCGAACCGCTTGTAGGGGTGCTGCCGAAATGGAACTTTGTTAGTCGGTTGGGCTTTTATGAGGCCGACCGTTTTCGCCTCGTCGTCCAACTCTCTGACCCGTTTTGATAGGTCATCGCCAAACAGTAGATTCGGCGATTGCACATTGCTCGATTTGCACAGTGCCGCAAACTTGGGATTCAGAGTAGGACGGATAGCACTCTTTCTGAGACAGTTTATTTAAAAATGTGCATTGCACAATAGGGCCAGAGCATCCTGCTGCACCTCAGACAGGGACCCCCCATCAACTGACCTAGCGAAAGCTGTAATGCCTGAAGCGAGCAGCTTTAGTATCTTCTGGAGCCTCACTTCCTGGGCTCTGATACCTACACCCATGTGACACCAGATAGCGTGGTTCACAGTTGGCACTTTGATCGAGGCACAATTGGCGGGTGTCTCATATTTTTGGGAAGTTTCTTCCATTGTGAGGTCTTGCAGCTGGTGTGAGGCCATGTAATTTATAGTCATAGCCAGGTCCTCATCCAGCGGTTCCCCAGTTCCAGTCGGCATATCAAATTTAGATGCCTTGCTTGGCACCCCTGGTTCGCGGCCTTCTGGCCATGGGGTATGCTCACCGGCTATATCTCCGACCTCGGAGTCACAACAAAACTGACCCCGTATGCTCTCCTTCTCCGAGAGGGAGACATTAAGCAGCCCTATTACAGGTGCCGCTGCCACGGGCCCCTGAGGAGACCCGCGGATATAAAGCTCCTCTTGCTGGAGCATATCGTGATGGAGCATCCTCTCCATCAGGAGCTCCATCCTAGACAGACGTCCGAAGACACTATCCATTGTGGGAGGGGAACCCTCCTGGCCCGACTCATCCGAGTCAACGGGCCTTACCGACTTCTTGGTGGCTTTTCGTCTCACCGGAGTAGCCACGGTGCTTTCCACCGGCACCACGTCGGAAGCCACTGGCCGTGCCGCCAGCGACTCTGAAGGCGAGATGATCGGCCGCCCACTACCCGCACTCCCGCGGTTTTCTATAGCTGCTCTCCCGGCGGCCCGCCTCGACCTTCCCTTAGTCATTTTGTCCATGGTCCGCTTGCTCCTGCAACAAGATTTACCGACCGCAGAAAACGACCTCAACTTAGTTTAAAAAAGTTACCTGAGGGATTTTAAAACTTACCGCTGGTGGAGCTACACACCTCCAGCCCGTCGTTGCGCCATGCGCATGCGCACGCGGACTGGCGGGGTTTCTTCACGTAGTCACTCACGTGACTCCGAAGTAAAATGGTTGATTGTGTTTTTGTTCTTTTAAAACTTTTTGTCATGTGCCTTTTATTGTATACCACTTAAGGACATGCACTGAAATTTCGTTGTACAGTTGCTGTGCAATGACAATAAAACGTATTCTATATTCTATTCTTAAGACTGAGGTGAGAAAAAACTTTTTCACCCAGAGAGTTGTGAATTTATGGAATTCCCTGCCACAGAGGGCAGTGGAGGCCAATTCATTGGATGGATTTAAGAGAGAGTTAGTTAGAGCTCTAGGGGCTCGTGGAATCGAGGGATATGGGGAGGAGGCAGACACGGGTTATTGATTGGGGACGATCAGCCATGATCACAATGAATGGCGGTGCTGGCTCGAAGGGCTGAATGGCCTCCTCCTGTAACCTATTTTCTATGTTTTCTATGTTTCTATGTTTCTATTAATTACAGGCCCATATCAAACCTTCCATTTTTAAGTAAAATCATTAAAAAAAACAAATTTTCAACAGCTTAATAACATTTTGTCACTAAACAACTGTTTTGATGTCTTCCCGTCAGGTTTTCGACCACACCACAGCACTGAGACTGCTCTTGTTAAGGTCTTCAATGACATCCACATAAATACAGACTATGGCAACATTTCAGTCTTAGTATTACTGGATCTCAGTGCTGCATTTGACACGGTCGACCACACCATATTACTAGACCGATTGGAAAACTGGGTTGGGCTTTCTGGCACGGTACTAAACTGGTTTGAATCCTACTTAAAGAACAGGGACTACTTTGTGTCTATAGGTAATTAAAAGTCAGTGCTCAGCTTCAATCGGCAATGTTAAAACCTACGGACAAAGCCAGAACTCTTGGTGTAATCATGGACTCAGACCTGAATTTCAACAGCCACTTTAAGACAATTACTAAGTCAGCGTACCAGCACCTGAAGAATAACAAGGGTTAAAGGACTTTTGGTTCAGCAGGATTTGGAAAAACTTGTCCATGCATTTATCTTCAGTAGACTTGACTACTGTAATGCTGTCTTCACAGGTCTCCCTAAAAAATCGATTAGACAGCCGCAGCTGATTCAGAACGTTGCTGCTCGAGTCCTCTCTAAGACCAAGAAAGTGGATCACATCACTCCAGTTTTGAGGTCTTTACACTGGCTTCCAGTCTGTCAAAGAATTGATTTCAAAAGCAATTTAAAAAGCACTGAATGGTCTAGAGCCAAAATACATTTCTGATCTTCTGCTACATTATGATCCATCCAGACCTCTGAGGTCGGCTGGGACAGGTTTGCTTTCTGTCCCTAGAGTCAGAACTAAACATGGTGAAGCAGCGTTTAGTTTTTATGCACCACATATGTGGAAAAATGCAGGTCCGCTCCAACTCTCAGTTCTTTTAAATCGGGGCTGAACACTTTTCTCTTTGACGCTGCTTTTAATTACTTTTAATTGTAGTTATATTGAATAATTATTAATTTCTAGCACTGCACTGTAATTTTTCGTGTGCGGACGTGGCGCCAACGGACGAGAAGCCGAAGCAAAGAAGTGGAAGCCAAATAACCGAATGGAAACAAAGCTGAAATGCCAAATAACTGAATGGAAACAAAGCCAAAACCCCACCTACCTGAAAGGCGTCGTCGCCTACAAGCCAATGAACCGACTGCCGCTCAACAGAAAAGTCCAATGATGGGCATGACGATGCCGGGGGGCGGGACTTGTCAGCGATTGGTCCAGACCCCCGCGTCCATCACATCACTGTCGAGGGATGAACATTGTCCCACACCTCCGCTCCACCCGACCCACAGCCCGCGGGTGGCCGTGGGAGAGTGGGGGCTTTCCCGATGATCCGCACCTTCGGCCGCATACAACTTGGTGCTTGGGTTCAGATTGTCCAGTCACCTATGGCTTATGTGGGAAAATGAACCCCACGCTCCCGTCTCTCCTTCTCTCTCCCCTCTTCTCTCTCCCCTCTTCTCTCTCTCCCCCCTCTCTCTCTCCCTTCTCTCTCTCCATTCTCTCTCTCCCTTCTCTCTCCCCCTTCTCTCTCTCCCCCTCTCTCTCCCCCCCTCTCTCCCCCTTCTCTCTCTCCTCCTCTCTCTCACCCTCCTCTCTCTCTCTCCCCCCTCTCTCTCCTCCTCTCTTCCCCCTCTCTCTCTCCCCCTTCTCTCTCTCCCCCTTTCTCTCCCCTCTTCTCTCTCTCCCCCCTTCTCTCTCTCCCCCCTCTTTCTCTCCCTTCTCTCTCTCTTCCCCCTTCTCTCTCTCCCCCACTTATGCAGAGCGGCTATGGAAGTTGAGAGAACTGGCACTGACAGCAAAGATAGACACAAAATGCTGGAGTGACTCTGGGACAGGCAGCATCTCTGGAGAGAAGGAATGGATGACCTTGACACCAATTTGCAGCCGAGTGTGGCCAATGAGATAAGGGCCTGGAAATCTGTGTTTTTATTTATTTATTTATTGCCAGTGCTAGTGTTGAGTTATTGGCGTTAAACACTATTATTCTGAAATGGAGGGCAAGGAAAATTACTGAAGGGTTGTTTAGAGACTACAGCATGTTGTGACAGCATATGTAAGAAAGGCCTATGACAGTGTCAAAAATATTATACACACACACACACATGTATATATAATTATATAGTTATATATTCATATATAAATATACACCGTTTTGTTTTCTCGTTTATAACATTGTTTACAGAGTACTATGTTTACATATTCTGTTGTGCTGCTGCAAGTAAGGATTTCATTGTTCTAACTGGGACGTGAGAGAATAAAACACTCTTGACTCTTGACTTACTCCGCTAATGTGTGGGATAGAACTAGTGTACGGGTGATCGGTGGTCGGCGTGGACTCGGTGGGCCAAAGGGCCCGTTTCCATGCTGTATCATTAAATTAAACTAAAGACACTAAAACCAGAGGGAGTCTAAAGAAGGGTCTCTACCCGAAACGACACCCAATTTCTTCTATCCAGAGTTGCTGGCTGCTCCATGGAGTTCCCCCGCACAATTAAAGCATGGAATAGTCTTCACCCTACCAGTTACCCAACCAGATGCAACCAAATTTAAGGTACCTCTTTGTTCCCCAAGAACCCTTTTTTGCTTAAGTCCAAGTCAAGAGTCAAGAGAGTTTTATTGTCACGTGTCCCAGATAGGACAATGAAATTCTTGCTTGCTGCAGCACAACAGAATATGTAAACATAGTACAGAACAGGAGATAAAAGTTCAGTGTGTTTATATACCATAGACCATATATATACACAATAAATAAACAGATAAAATGCAATAGGCTGTTATTGTTCAGCCCTCCACCACCTCCAGTTTAAATTCCATTTAGAATATTTATGGAGGACCAGGAGACCAGAAGCAAGAGTTACTCCAGGGAGTTACTCCAGATTCAGGGTCTAGGAGTGATTCTGCGTTGGTTTTCAGCGGTCGCAGTGAGGCGGCGACCGGACAACAATGGCGGCCAGATCTCCCACAATTCAAAGTGAGCGAGAAAGTTCCCAGCCGACCAGTTGCCGTGGCAGTGCGCATGCGCAGGGCGGCCGAAGATGTGCAGGCCGTGGTTGTGCGCATGTGCAGTGGGGAGGATGTGCTGGCCGCAGCAGTGCGCATGTGCAAGGCAGCCTGCCGTGCCGGCGAATGAGGAGTGAGAGGAGACCCGGCGGCCTGGACACGGATACGGATGGTGGGCAGAGACGGAGAGTGACAGACAGAGAGAGAGAGAGAGAGATAGAGAGGGGAGCCCGCCCAGAATTGAATGGCAGGTGTCCTGCCTTGGCCGGAGGCCCCTAGATTTTGAGGCCCCAGGCTTCAGCCTATGAAGCCTAGTGGTAAATGCAGCTCTGCGAGGCCCCCCCTAGATCTTGAGGCCCTAAGCTTAAGCTTGTCAAGCATATTCGAAAATCCAGCCCTGGTTTCTATGTATCTATGTAAACTAGACAACCATACACTTGTACTGAATCTAAGATGTTCTCATGTACAGTGAAGCTTTTACTGGACTTTACTCGAAAATAAAATGTCACTGTCCCTCAGTAAATGCAGGGCCGGATTTCCGTATAAGCTTGACAAGCTGAAGCCTAGTGCCTCGAAATCTAGGGGGCCTCCGGCCAAGGCAGGACACCATTGCTACGCAGACGATACACAACTCTATCTCCCCCTGAAGCCCAAAAACCAATCAAATCTGTTTAACCTTACCCACTGCCTCGAGGATATAAAGTGTTGGATGGCCCAGAACTTCCTCCAACTAAACGAGAGTAAGTCTGAGGTCATCCTTCTCGGCCCCTCGGACTCAATCAAAATTGTAGCAGGTAGCCTTGGAAGCCTTACCCCAGTACTCAAACCTCACGTCAAAAACCTTGGCGTGATATTTGACTCAGCACTGAAATTTGACAAACAAGTCAATGCCGTAGTAAAATTTAGCTTCTTTCAGCTTTGGACGATAGCTAAAATAAAACAATTCCTCCAGTTTGATGACCTGGAAAAGATCATCCACACATTCATCTCATCCCGCCTAGATTACTGCAACTCCCTCTACAGTGGCATCAGCTAATCTTCCCTGTCCCGCCTGCAACTGGTCCAAAACGCCGCAGTGAGACTCCTGACGGGCACCCGAAAAAGGGACCACATCACCCCGATCCTGGCCTCTCTCCACTGGCTCCCTGTGCGGTTCCGTATAAACATCAAGATCCTCCTCCATGTCTACAAAGCCCTCAATGGGCTTGCCCCCACCTACATAAAAAGTCTTCTCACCCACCACTCCACCTCCAGGCCCCTCAGATCGGCCGACTTGGGGTTGCTGAATATTCCACGGTCTAGGCATAAGCTCAGGGGCGACCGCGCCTTTGCGGTTGCAGCCCCTAGACTGTGGAACAGCATCCCCCTTCCTATCAGAACTGCCCCCTCCATCGACTCTTTTAAGTCAAGACTAAAGACTTATCTATACTCGCAAGCCTTTCCTGACGTCCTCTGAGTGAGGGCTACATGTATATATGTATGTAGTTAGTTTTGTTGTGCTATTCTTATAACAAATGTAAAGCAACTTTGGCCAACGAGAGTTGTTTTTTAAATGTGCTATATAAATAAATGTGACTTGACTTGACTTGACCTGCCGTTCAACTCTCAGCGGGCCCCCTCTCTATCTCTGTCTCTCTCTGTCTATCAATCTCCGTCTCCGCCCGCCATCCGTATCCGTGTCCGGGCCACCGGGTCTCCGCTCGCTCCTCATCCGCCGGCACGGCAGGCCGCCTTGCACATGCGCACTGCTACACCAGCACATCATCGGCCGCCCAGCGCATGCGCATTGCCACGGCAACTGGTCGGCTCTGGGCACTTTCTCCCTCGCTATGAATTGTGGGAGATCTGGCCGCCACCGCCTCGCCGCGACCGCTGAAAACCAACGCAGAATCAGTCCCTGACCCTGGATCTGGAGTAACTCCCTGGAGTAACTCTTGCTTCTGGTTTCCTGGTCCTCCATAAATATTCTAAATGGAATTTAAACTGGAGGTGGTGGAGGGCTGAACAATAACAGCCGATTGCATTTTATCTGTTTATTTATTGTGTATTCATTTATTTGTATACTTGCAAAAGTATTCATACCCCTTGAACTTTTCCACATTTTGTCACGTTACAACCACAAACGTAAATGTATTTTATTGGGATTTTATGTGATAGACCAACACAAAGTGGCGCATAATTGTGAAGTGGAAGGAAAATGATACATGGTTTTCAAATTTTTTTACAAATAAAAAACCGAAAAGTGTGGCGTGCAAAAGTATTCAGCCCCCTTTACTCTGATACCCCTAAATAAAATCCAGTGCAACCAATTGCCTTCAGAAGTCACCTAATTAGTAAATAGAGTCCACTTGTGTGTAATCTAGTCTCAGTATAAATACAGCTGTTCTGTGAAGGCCTCAGAGGTTTGTTAGAGAACATTAGTGAACAAACAGCATCATGAAGCCCAAGGAACACACCAGACAGGTCAGGGGTAAAGTTGTGGAGAAGTTTAAGGCAGGGTTAGGTTATAAAAAAATATCCCAAGCTTTGAACATCTCACGGAGCACTGTTCAATCCATCATCCGAAAATGAAAAGAGTATGGCACAACTGCAAACCTACCAAGACATGGCCGTCCACCTAAACTGACAGGCCGGGCAAGGAGAGCATTGATCAGAGAAGCAGCCAAGAGGCCCATGGTAACTCTGGAGGAGCTGCAGAGATCCACAGCTCAGGTGGGAGAATCTGTCCACAGGACAACTATTTGTCGTGCACTCCACAAATCGGGCCTTTATGGAAGAGTGGCAAGAAGAAAGCCATTGTTGAAAAAAAGCCATAAAAAGTCCCATTTGCAGTTTGGGAGACACAGCAAACACGTGGAGGAAGGTGCTCTGGTCAGATTGTAAAGATGTGTCATAACTCACTGTTTCTTTACTACTGTTTATTCATACTACACATTATACACATAAGTTTCTGCCCTAGCTGTCCGTGGTCTGTCACTGGAACCACAGAGAGAGAACTGGGTGGGAAGGTTGTAATTATACTGGTGATGTGGGGAGTGGTTAGTAGTGGTGAGGTCACTATGTTAAAGGTACATGCACATCTCATCTACATCCTTCCCCTTGAAAATAATAAGCAATACCGAAGTGACAGGGCGACCACGTCTCATACGCTACGAGCAGGTGAGCAAACAGTTAAACAAATTCACCATAACGGATAGGCGGCCTGACCACCCGCCCGTACCGGGTACGCATCTCGCCATCTCCCCCTTCTGCAGGCGGAGCATGAGCAGGAGCTGGCACGGGTGATAGAACCGGGGAACCGGGAGTATAACGAGAAAACGGAGAAGGAGCAGGGTAAGCAGGAGCAGTAACGGGAAGACGGGCAGGCGAGGGAGGACCGGCCAGAGGGGCAGGCAGTGTTGTCGACAATGGGGGGGAAAGGGATCCACAGGCGGCGGTGGTGGCTCGTTAACAAGCCGCAGATGTTGCCGGGACCGGCGGTAAATGGTACCGTCATGGTCGACAAGGTAGGACCGCGGCGAACCATCAGTGCCGACGACGATGGCAAGCCTGGGGTGGCCGGAGGGGGATTGCATTTGGACGAATTGGCCTGAGAGCAGAGGCGGGAGAGGACGACAAGACTTGTCGTGGGAGCGCCGTTGGATTTCTTGTTTGAGGGTAATGCGCTCCTGGACGGCAGCGGGACGGAGGACCGAGGGAACGAGGGACTGCTGGGATACCGGGATCGGAGGTCTCGTAGTGCGAGACATCAGCCGTTGAGCTGGGGAGCCCAAGGCAGTGTCGCGGCAAATGTTTCGAAGATTGAGCAAGGCCAAGTAAAAATCAGAATGGGACAGTCTACAATGTTCCAGTAAGTCCTTAGCACTGCAGACAGTGCGCTCTGCCAAGCCGTTGCTTTGTGGGTACTCTGGGCTGCTGGTGTAGTGTCGGACGTTCCAACTGGCAGCGAAACTCCGAAATTCTGCGCTCGAGAACTGGCCGCCGTTGTCCGATTGAAGACATGCCGGGGTGCCATGGGTTCCGAAGTGGTGGCGCAGCTTGCCGATAACGGCCGAAGAGGTTAGGGAGTGCAGCTGGTCCACCTCGAACCAGCTGGAGTACGAGTCCACAAGAACCAGGAAATACTTTCCACGCCACTCAAAAATGTCAGCGGCGACGGTCATCCAGGGCAGCTCGGAGGCAGGCTGTTGCAGAAGCGGCTGCCGTTGCTGATGGGGAGCGAGGCTATTGCAGACCGAGCAAGCGGAGACCCTCTCCCGGATGTCTTGGGCCATGCCGGGCCAGTAGAACAAACTCTGGGCCTGAGACCGGGTGGCCTCGGCCCCAGGATGACCGCGGTGAGCGGTCTGAAATTATTGGTCCCGCAGGGCAGCAGGCACAACGACCTTGTGTCCCTTCATGACCATGCCGTCGTGCAGCACGAGCTCGTCACGGACCAGGAAGTTGGGCACGACCCCAGGCGGCAAGGATGAATGACGGTCTGGCCAGCCCTGCCTGATGACGTCGGCAAGCTGCTGCAGGGCAGGATCCTTGGCAGTGTTGCTGACCAGGGATTGCATCTGCTGGGAAGGCACGATGTTGACGTTAAGCACCATCAGGTCGGACGATTCATATGGATGGCGATTAGTGGACGTTAGTGGTGCGCGGGACAGCGTGTCAGCCACGAACATGTCCTTGCCCTTGCGATACACAATTTTAAACGTAAAATGCTGGAGCTGTAGCATCATGTGCTGCAACCGGGACGCGGCAACCTGGATGGGCTTGTTGAGGATAGAGACCAGCGGCTGATGGTCGGTTTCGATCGTGAAACTTTTGCCCAGGATATAGTCCTTGAACTTGGAGCAGGCAAATACCACAGCAAGCAGCTCCTTCTCTATCTGAGCATAGCGCTGCTCGGCAGGAGTCATGGTGCGGGACGCGTAGGAAACAGGCAGCTGCAGTTCATCGTGGAGCTGCAGACAGGCAGCACCAAGACCGAACTTGGAGGCATCGCAGGTAAGAACAATGGGACGCTGCAGATCGAAGAATTGGAGAGTGGGGGCACTGGCCAGCCTGGACTTCAGAACGTCAAAAGCTTTCTGGTGATGCGGGAGCCAGGCCCAGGCAGTGTCCTTCTTGATCAACTCCCTCAGGGGCGCGCTGAGCTCGCTGAGGTCGGGGATAAACTTCCCCAAGAAATTAACCATGCCCAGGAAACGTTGTAGGCTGGCCACGTCGGTGGGCGAAGACATATCGGAGACCGCAGCTGTCTTCTGCGGGTCAGGCTTCAGCCCCGATGCGGTAAAAACGTGGCCCACATAGGTGACCTCCGGGACGCGGAACCGGCACTTATTTGGGTTTAGTTTAAGGTTGATTTCGCGGGCCCGGTCCAGGACTCGACGGAGGTGGAGATCGTGCTCAGCAACGTCTTTACCGTAGACCAGGATGTCGTCAACGATGATGGCACACGGCAGACTGATGAAAAGCTGCTCCCTCGTCCGCTGGAAGACCTCGCTGGCAGAGTTGATCCCGAATGGCATGCGGAGGAAACGGTACCTGCCGAAAGGTGTGCCGAAGGTTGTCAAGTAGGAGGACCGCTCGTCCAGCGGTATCTGCCAGAAGGAGCTCTTGGCATCGAGAACCAAGAAGACAGTGGCTGGGCCAACCTGCGCAGCGACGTCCTCCACTGTTCGCATGGGGTAGTGAGGGCGTCGGATGGCAAGGTTCAGGTCTTTGGGGTTGATGCAAATGCGAATTTCACTCTTGTCCTTTTTCGCCGCAACAACCATGGTTGAGACCCACCGGGTGGGTTCGCTCACTTCCTTCAGGATGCCCATGGTAACCATGTCGAGCAGCGTTGACTCCACCTTGTCCTTCATGGCGAAGGAGGCACGGTGTGGTGGACGGACCACAGGTTCAACACCGGGGTCGACAACGATCTTGTAGCAGCACGGCAGCTTGCCCAGCTTGTCATCAAAACGGTCAGGGTATTCGTGCAGGGGGTCCATAAGGGTCCGCACCTGGTGGATATCGCGGTGGAGAGACCAAGCCGAGGTCCTGGCACGCCTGGGCACCCAAAATGGTGATGTCGTTAGTATCCAGTATATAAAAAGTGAGGGGCTGAGCGGCATGCAGTACCTTGCAGTGCAGGGTAGCCCTCCCCACTGGAACGAGCTCGGCTCCCCCATAGGCATGCAAAAGGGAGTGATCGGGAGTGATTTTCTCATCAGACCTTATCTTCTTGAAGAGGCCTATTGACATAACATTGGTCGCGGCCCCTGTGTCGAGCTTGGCAGTGAAGGTCGAGCCGTTGACAGTAACGTGAACCGAGGGGTTCGCTATCAGAGCAGGTGCATCCAACACCGAAAATATGCTGGTCTGCCCCTGGGAGGAACCCGAATCAGACAAAGGGAGTTCGTCACACTCTGAACGAAGTGCGCTATCAGCACGAGCAAGGTTGTTTAACATTCAGCGAGGAGCAGGAATTGGCTTCCCACGGGAGCGACAGGCTGCAGAGAAATGGTTTAATCTCCTGCAAAAGTTACACGTTTTCCCCAGTGCAGGGCACACATTAGACTGGTGGGAGGTAAAGTTGCAGTTGGGGCACGGCTGTGGGCTGCTACCCCCTGACGCGGGGGACCCCCGTTGTCGTTGCGGGCCAGCGTTTCGCCGGCAACCAGCAACACTGGTAAAGTTAATGTCATGATCAGCAGACGACACCGCTGAGGCGACAGCCTCAGAATGCGGGAGGCGTGCAGAGCATTGGCTAAAGACAGGTCGTGCTTCCGCAGAAGTTCAGCCCTCAGTTTTTCATCTTGAAGACCATACACTAAAATGTCCCGGGTCAGTTGATCGGGGGTCAGCGTGTCCAGGCTGCAACGCCTGGCCAGGTGACACAGCGCAGCGATGTAGCTACCGATTGATTCTCCTGGGAGCTGACGCCGGGTGAACATTTTAAAACGCTCTAGGATGCAGTTAGTGGGGATGTCGCACATCGCAGTAAACTTAGCCATAAGACATACCGGGTCCCGAGCATCTTCACCAGCAGCACAGACAAATGACTCGGCCCGTTCCAGGGCTTCAGGACCTGCCAGGTTGAGAAGCAGAGAAGCCTGAGTGGCAGCCGTGGCAGCAGGGTGGACGATCGTGACGTAGTGTTGAAAGTCACGTCTAAAGACACCCCACCGATGGACAATGTCCGAGTCGAAGACGAGCATATCGGGCTTACGGCAAGAAGTGGCCATGGCACGGGAGATAAAAAAACAAAATAGGAAAACGGTCAAAAGAAAGAAAACCCGATAAACAGGAGGCGCATAGGTACGAAGCTGATACCATGTAAAGATGTGTCATAACGCACTGTGTCTTTACTACTGTTTATTCATACTACACATTATACACATACGTTTCTGCCCTAGCTGTCCGTGGTCTGTCACTGGAACCAGAGAGAGAGAACTGGGTGGGAAGGTTGTAATTATACTGGTGATGTGGGGAGTGGTTAGTAGTGGTGAGGTCACTATGTTAAAGGTACATGCACATCTCATCTACAAGATGAGACCAAAATTGAAGATTTTGGCCTAAATGCAAAACGCTATGTGTGGCGGAAAACTAACACTGCACATCACCCTGAACACACCATCCCCACTGTGAAACATGGTGGTGGCAGCATCATGCTGTGGGGATGCTTTCCTTCAGCAGGGACAGCGAAGCTGGTCAGAGTTGATGGGAAGATGGATGGAGCCAAATACAGGACAATCTTGGAAGAAAACCTGTTAGAGTCTGCAAAAGACTTGAGACTGGGGCGGAGGTTCACCTTCCAGCAGGGCAACGACCCTAAACATACAGCCAGAGCTACAATGGAATGGTTTAGATCAAAGCATATTCATGTGTTAGAATGACCCAGTCAAAGTCCAGACCTAAATCCAATTGAGAATCTCGGGCAAGACTTGAAAATTGCTGTTCACAGACGCTCTCCATCCAATCTGACTAAGCTTGAGCTATTTTGCAAAGAAGAATGGGCAAAAATTTCAGTCTCTAGATGTGCAAAGCTGGTAGAGACATACCCCAAAAGACTTGCAGCTGTAATTGCAGCGAAAGGTGGTTCTACAAAGTATTGACTCAGGGGGGCTGAATACCTTTGCACGCCACACTTTTCAGTTTTTTATTTGTAAAAAAATTTGAAAACCATGTATCATTTTCCTTCCACTTCACAATTATGCACCACTTTGTGTTGGTCTATCACATAAAATCCCAATAAAATACATTTACGTTTGTGGTTGTAATGTGACAAAATGTGGAAAAGTTCAAGGGGTATGAATACTTTTGCAAGCCACTGTATATGGTCTATGGTATATAAACATACTGAACTTTTATCTCCTGTTCTGTACTATGTTTACATATTCTGTTGTGCTGCAGCAAGCAAGAATGTCATTGTCCTATCTGGGACACATGACAATAAAACTCTCTTGACTCTTGACTTGGACTTAAGCAAAAAAGGGTTCTTGGGGAAAGAAGAGTACCTTAAATTTAGTTGCATCTGGTTGGGTAACTATGGTAGGGTGAAGACTATTCCATGCTTTAATTGTGCGGGGGAACTCCAAGAAGCAGCCAGCAACTCTGGATAGAAGAAATTGGGTGACGTTTCGGGTAGAGACCCTTCTTTAGACTCCCTCTGGAGCGAAGGAATAGACGATGTTTCGGGTCGAGACCCTTCTTCAGATTGATGTTGGGGGGGGGGGATATGAAGAAGAATCGAAGAGGCGGAGACAGTAGGCTGTGGGAGAGCTGGGAATGGGAGGGGAAGGAGAAAGCAAGGACTTCCTGAAATTAGAGAAACCAATGTTCATACTGCTGGGGTGTAAACTCCCCAAGCAAATATGAGGTGCTGCTCCTCCAATTTGCGGTGGGCCTCACTCTGGCCATGGAGGAGGCCCAGGACAGAAAGGTCGGATTCGGATTGGGAAGGGGAGTTGAAGTGTTGAGCCACTGGGAGATCAAGTTAGTTATTGCAAACTGAGTGGAGGTGTTGTGCGAAGCGATCGCCAAGCCTGCGCTTGGTCTCACCAAGGAAGGGGCTTCACAAGTGGAACAGCTTAGGGCCTCTCTTCATCTAAATCCGGCCCTGAGTATATGTTACAATAAGTGCCAGTAAACCATTAAGCCAATTCACAGCTTTTACCTTTACTTAAACTTATCTTGCCCATAACTAACATGCATGACTAGTTAATATTTCATCCTTCGTTTAGCCAGTGAACTTGCTAAGTCTCACAAACAGAGATACTCCGCTCCGACCAGCGATCCCCGTACACCAGTTTAGCTTAGAGATAGAGTGCGGAAACAGGCCATTCGGCCCACCGAGTCCGCGCCGACCAGCAATCCCAGCTCACCAACACTATCCTACACACACCAAGGACAATTTACAATCTTTACCGAAGCCAATTAATCTACAAACCCGCACATCTTTGGAGTGCGGGAGGAAACCAGAGCTCCCAGAGTAAACCCACACAGGTCACAGGGAGAACGAGCAAACTCAGTACAGACAGCATCCGTGCTCGGGTTAGAACCCGGGTCTCTGGCACCATGAGGCAGCAACTCTTCCGCTGAGCCACCTATACATGAGTCCCACCAGCCTGCGTTTGGCCCACATCCCTCCAAACTTGTCCTATGCATGTACCTATTCAAATGTCTTTTGAACGTTGCGATAGTCCCTGCCTTAACTACCTCCTCCGGCAGCTCGTACCATACACCCACCACCCTCTGTGGAAAAGGGTTCCTATTAAATCTTTTATCTTTCTTTTTTTTTAATTATAATTTTATTGGAAGCAATTGTACAAAAAAGAATGACTTACCAGTTCTACAACTCTAGCACAGCTTCAATTTTAACATTTTACAAACAGAATATTAAATTGAAATAAGGAAAAAGAGAAAGATGAAAAGAAGGAGAAAGAAGAGATATGTCCGTCAACCCACCCATGCACCCGCTCACCCAGCCTTACAATCAGTTTTGAGTTTGTGTTCAACCATTGTATTGTTCAAGAAATTCAATAAAAGGAGTCCATATTTTTAAAAATTGTTCTGGTTTGTCAGTCAAGACGAATCTAATTTTTTTCTAGATGTAGTGTCTGTCATTTAACGTAATCCACATGTTCACTGAGGCCACTGTTGTCTTTTTTCAAAATTTAAGTATAAGTTTATTTGCTGATATTAGACATAGTACAAACGTATGGGTTAAGGTGGCTTCTTGAGAATTACATTTGTCACAAAGGGGGCAAACACTGGGGAAAATCTTGCTCAATTTTGTCTTTGAGTAATATAGCCTGCGCAGCACTTTAAAATGTATCAGGCAGTGTCTGGCATTTAAAGAGCAAAGATGTATGTATTGTCGGCTTTCGTCCGATATATCCTTGGAGATGTGTTGACCCATCTCATCCTCCCATGAACGCCTATAAATCTCAGATGATGGAGTATCGATATTTTGGAGGGCATTGAGCGAATTGGCATTGGTAGCGAATTGAGGAATGCAGTTGAACAGAGGGATCTAGGAATAACTGTGCATAGTTCCCTGAAGGTGGAATCTCATGTAGATAGGGTGGTAAAGAAAGCTTTTGGTGTGCTGGCCTTTATAAATCAGAGCATTGAATATAGAAGTTGGGATGTAATGTTAAAATTGTACAAGGCATTGGTGAGGCCAATTCCGGAGTATGGAGTACAATTTTGGTCGCCTAATTATAGGAAGGATGTCAACAAAATAGAGAGAGTACAGAGGAGATTTACTAGAATGTTGCCTGGGTTTCAGCAACTAAGTTACAGAGAAAGGTTGAACAAGTTTGGTCTTTATTCTTTGGAGCGCAGAATGTTAAGGGGGGACTTGATAGAGGTCTTTAAAATTATGAGCGGGTTAGACAGAGTGGACGCGGATAAGCTTTTCCCATTGAGAGTAGGGAAGATTCAAACAAGGGGACATGACTTGAGAATTAAGGGACAGAAGTTTAGGGGTAACATTAGGGGGGACATCGTTACTCAGAGAGTGGTAGCTGTGTGGAATGAGCTTCCAGTGTAAGTGGTGGAGGCAGGTTCGATTTTATCCTTAAAAATAGATTGGATGGGTCTATGGATGGGAAAGGAATGGAGGGTTATGGTCTGATTGCAGGTAGATGGGACTAGGGGGAAGTTATAAAAAAAAAGGGAAAAAAAGTGTTCGGCACGGTCTTGAAGGGCCGAGATGGCCTGTTTCCGTGCTGTTATGGTTATATGGTTATATGGTTATTGTAAATCTGGGATATCAATTTCTCTGTATCTGCATGTCTATTCAAACATTCATCGAGTATGTCTGGACCTACAGAGCAGCAGGCTTGTCTATATGTTCTCACGTAATCTCTAACTTGTTCACCTCATAGTTCTCCTGCAATTCTTGAAAGGAGGAGAGAGTCCCCTTCTGATAAAGGTCTCCCACTGTCTTGATTCCCTGATTCTTCCATTGAACAAAAACCACATCTAGAGTAGAAGGTTTAAAAGATTGATTATTTGCAATGGGGAGGAGATACATGTTTCTCAATTTGAGACTGAGTTTCAACTGTTTCCAGATACGGATAGTAAATTGTATAATCGGGTTATGCTCGTACGTTGACTTGTTCAGGGATATTGGAGACAGGACAATCGAGCCTATACAGAAAGACAAGCATCTTCTCTTTCCATTTTTAGCCAGTTTGTCTGTTGGTATGAATCATCCAGCCAGAAATTAAATAGTTTTAATATTGGTTGCCCAATAGTAAAAGAGGAAGTTAGGTAAGGCTAGTCCTCCATTCTCTTTGGATTTGCACAGATGTCTTTTGTGTATTCGGTGGCTTTTAAAGTCCCGGATGAAATTAATGACAATGGAATCCTTTTTTTTTTTTTAAACTTTTGGGAAGATATATTGGTATTGACTGGAATAAGTATAGAAGTTGTGGGAGAAAGATCATCTTTACGGCATTTAGTCTACCGAGGAGAGAAATAGGCAATGTTTTCCAAATTTGAATATACGTATGGAGTTTAGTAATTAATGGTGGGAAATTTGTTTTAAACAAAAGGGAATATTTTCTGGTAACGTAGACTCCAAGGTATCTGAATTTTTCAGTAACGATTCTAAAGGTAAACTGTTGGAGCTGGGTGACGCCTTGTTCTTTTATTGGCATAATTTCACGTTTGTTCCGATTGATTCTATAGCCAGAAAAGGAACCGAGTTGTTCTATAGTGGTTAATAAATTTGGAATACTGATTTGGGGGTTAGTAACGTATAGGAGTACATCATCTGCATATAGGGAAATTTTATTAGACGTATGTTTAGTATTGTATACATATATGCCTGAATGGGACCTGATACTCTCAGCAAGGGCTTCTATGGCTATTGCAAATAGCATTGGAGAGAGAGCGCATCCTTGTCTATTGCCCCTGAATAAATGAAATTTAGGTGAAAGCATTTGGTTTGTTACTATTCTGGCTGTCGGATTAGTATATAAAAGCTTCACCTGGTGAAGTTTTCTCCCAATTGGAATTTTTCCAACACTGTGAAAAGATAAGACCATTCTACTTGATCGAAAGCCTTTTCAGCATCCAGTGAAATGATTGTTAGGTCTTCGTTTGATATTCTCTGCGAATATATTATATTAAACAGACGTCTCAAATTATAAAATGAGTGTCGTTTAGGTATGAACCCGGTTTGGTCTGGGTGTACTAATTTGCCAATGACTAGGCTGAGTCTGCAAGCCAAAGTCTTGGCTAGAACCTTCTGGTCAGTATTTAAGAGGGCAATTGCTCTATAGGGTCCCGGAATTAACATAATAATTGAATCTGCAAGAGTCTGTGGTAAGATCTGTTCCTTGAATGCTTGAGTGTAGAGGCTTCGTAGGTGTGGGGAAATTATGTTGTTAAATTTTTAATAAAATTCGTGATTGAGCCCGTCAGGGCCGGGAGTTTTTCAAATTTTCAGTGATTTAATGGTCTCTGAAATGTCCTTTATTGTTATCTCTGCACCTAGTTCCTCCCTTTCCATCTCACTGAGGGATGGGAGGTTGCACTTAAAGAAAGCTCTTCATCTTCGCTGAGTCGGCTGTTGTTTGTGACGAGTATAGGGTTTGATAAATTTGTAGAAATCTTTCATTGATATCTTTGGGCAGTGAGAGCAATTCGCCTTTTTCTGATCTCATTTTATGTATGGTACGGTCATTCTCTAATTTGCGGGGTTGTCATGCCAAATGTTTAAGCATGTGGTTTATCGCCGAATTCAAAGTATTTTGTTTAGTATATTGAAATGCCCTGCTGATTCTTGCCGAAAGTATCTGGTTTAGTTTGAATTTGAGTGCTGCTATCTTATTGTGTTTTATTATGGGCGGGTCAGCCGCATTTTCTAAGACTAATTGTTTTCTTTGTTTTTCTAATTCCAATTGTTCTGCCCTATTTTTCTTATTTTGAAAGGCTTGATATGAAATAATGCAGCCTCTAAGATAGGCTTTAAAAGTTTCCCAAAGCAAGGATGGAGAAATACCAGGAGTGTCATTTATCTCAAAAAAAGTTTTTTTCTGTACCTTCAGATAGCCACACCAACTATCCTCTGCAAGTATTTGTGGGTTAAATCTCCAGCACGGCTGTTTATTTGCCATTCCTTCCAATTTTACAGAAAATGTAAGAGGGCAATGATCCGAAATAATTATATTGTGATATTTTGGATTGTAGGTATGGGGCAGAAGTTTAGAGTTAACCAGAAAATAGGCAATTTGTGTATATACTTTATGAACACCTGAATAGAAGGAGTATTCTCTTCCTGAAGGATTGGCAATCCTCCATACATCCTTTATATTTGTATTATTTATGTGTTTAAAAGGTCACTATACTTGGATGTAATTTTTCTTTGATATGAAGATTTATCCAGGTATTGGTCTAATACACAGTTTAAATCCCCCCCCCCCCCCCCCCCCCCCGATTATCAAATTGGACTGGGACGCGTCTGGTATTAAATTGAATATTTTATTGAAAAATTGGGGGATTATCAAAATTTGGAGCGTATATGTTCACCAACGTCGATGAAGTTGAGTACAATTCACCGGATACTATAGTATACCTGCCCTCCTTGTCAACTATTGTGGATTTATGTTTAAACGGAATACCTTTACAGATTAAAATTGCAGTTCCTCTGGCTTTAGAAGAGAATGTGGAGTGATACAACTGTCCAATCCACCTACCCCTCAGCCCGTTATGTGCTTCGTTCTTGAGGTGTCTCCTGAAGGAATATTAAATCAGTATTAAGAGATTTTAAGTGGGCTAGTATTTTACTCCTTTTTATTGGTTCATTAGCACCACTGACGTTCCAACTACACAATGTGATTCCTTGCCCCCCTGTTTTTCTAGCTACATCATCTTGCATTTTAAAAATTATATGGTCTCTGCTGAGTTAAATGGTCCAACACAATAATTAAAATATTTATTTTGGATGTAGGATAAGTGAGCCCCTCGCCCATTACCTATACCCCCCAAGATATCTCCAAGAAAATTGTACTCTAGTGCAAGATGTTATGATATTTATTAGAAAGTTCAGAAAAAAGAAAAGAGAAACAAAGGAAACTACAACATATGAGAATGTTGCTAACAAATACCACACATCGGTGGTTAAATTAGAGCAAACCTCCTTACAGTATACTGTAGATAATATCATTAATATAAGATTTTGGATATTAGGATAGTCCCGCACCTTAAGGAGTGAGGAAAACTAAACAGAACAAAACGTGAAGAGTTTTTTTTTCCTTTTTAAGGGGCTCAGCATTCCCCTCCAGTTAGGAATCTATATTGGGGTATGAGTAAGTAGCTGAGTATTAGTTTTAACTTACATACATCACACATTAGTTAACTTTCGGTCAATACTATTTTGACATATTAACAGATCGCAAGTCTGTAACAGTTTGTAACTTATAAACTCTATAAACAAGTACTTATCCCCTGTCAGCTCCACAATGTCCTGGGCAAACTGTAATGCTTTATTTGGATCAATAAAGCAGGATTCAACATCTTTGTTTGTGACACGGAGCTTGGCCGGATATAATAGCCCGAATCGGACACCTGGTACAACCCTCAGAATGGCTCTTGTCATGGAAAAGAGTGCTCTTTTCCTGACGACTTCAGAGGGAAAGTTTCTGAAAATTTGTATCTTTTGTCCTTGGAATGTTAAATAGTAAGATTAAATGAGAACTTACCAGTTTGAAGTTTGATCTTTATTTTATGAGGAGTTATGTTGGTGATTACGTGAAGAAGCCCCGTCAGGGCGCCTGCGCGTCAATCTTCAAAGCAGCGATGTGAAATCACAAACAACAAGAACGAAGTAATATAGTAACCTTATAAAACGAGTACATTAAGAACTTCCATCTGACCTTTATGATAGAGGGTTGGGCCGTGGTGGGCACGTAATCACCAACGTAACTCCTCATAAAATAAAGATCAAACTTCAAACTGGTAAGTTCTCATTTAATCTTACTATTTTACTTCTGAGTCACGTGAGTGACTACGTGAAGGTGTGCCAGTGGATGTAGTGTATCTAGACTTTCAGAAAGCCTTTGATAAGGTCCCGCACGGGAGACTGGTGACTAAAATTAGAGCACATGGTATTGGGGGTAGGGTGTTGACATGGTTAAAAAATTGGTTGGCAGACCAGAAGCAAAGGGTAGGAGTGAACGGGTCCTTTTCAGAATGGCAGGCAGTGGCGAGTGGAGTGCCGCAAGGCTCGGTGTTGGGGCTGCAACTGTTTACCATATATATTAATGATTTGGAAGAGGAAATTAGGAGCAACACTAGCAAGTTTGCGGATGACACGAAGCTGGGTGGCAGTGTGAACTGTGAAGAGGATGTTAGGAGGTTGCAGGGTGACCTGGACACGTTGAGTGAGTGGGCAGATGCGTGGCAGATGCAGTATAATATAGATAAATGTGAGGTTATCCACTTGGGCGGCAAAAACAAGGGGGCAGATTATTATCTCAATGTGGTTAGGTTTGGTAAGGGGGAGGTGCAGCAAGACCTGGGTGTCCTTGTACACCGGTCACTGAAAGTTGGCTTACAGGTACAGCAGGGAGTGAAGAAAGCTTATGTTGAATGCTGGCCTTCATAACAAGAGGATTTCAGTATAGGAGTAAAGATGTTCTTCTGCAGTTGTATAGGGCTCTGGTGAGACCACATCTGGAGTATTGTGTACAGTTTTGGTCTCCTAATTTGAGGAAGGACATCCTTGTGATTGAGGCAGTGCAGCGTAGGTTCACGAGATTGATCCCTGGGATGGCGGGACTGTCATAAGAGGAAAGATTGAAAAGACTAGGCTTGTATTCACTGGAGTTTAGAAGGATGAGGGGGGTTCATATAGAGACATATAAAATTATAAAAGGACTGGACAAGCTAGATGCAGGAAAAATGTTCCCAATGTTGGGCGAGTCCAGAACCAGGGGCCACAGTCTTAGAATAAAGGGAAGGTCATTTAAGACGGAGGTGAGAAAAAACTTTTTCACCCAGAGAGTTGTGAATTTATGGAATTCCCCACCACAGAGGGCAATGGAGGCCAAGTCACTGGATGGGTTTAAGAGAGAGTTAGATAGAGCTCTAGGGGCTGGTGGAATCAAGGGATATGGGGAGAAGGCAGGCACGGGTTATTGATAGGGGACGATCAGCCATGATCACAATGAATGGTGGTGCTGGCTCGAAGGGCCGAATGGCCTCCTCCTGCACCTATTTTCTGCCGTAGTCGAATGGAACGTAAAAACATCAGTGTTAATACCTGCAGCTATCAAGACTTGTTTTAGCCATCTTGAAATAGTCTGTACTGAGACTCTCTTGTGTGGTTTCTTGTGTTTGATAAACAATCCAGTTTCCATATTTCGTAAGACCCTTGTAACCTCAATGTATTGTAACAAATTTGTCTTAATACAGAGCATGGATCCGTTGGATATGCTGACAAAACAATTCTGAATCCTGTCACACCTGGACTACTTTGTTTCAGTAGGTCATGAATGTAAAACGTAACATTATCTTCAGCTACTTCATTCCTTCATTGGATTTGCAATTTTTGCAATGTCTGCACTCGTTGTGCTGTCACTAATGCCATTAGCATGACCACTTTCATACTGAGTTTGGCCAAAGGCAAAGTCATGCTAGGTGACCATTCACGAAGTAGCTTAAGGACCACACTTACATCCCAGATTGCCATGTACCTAGGCTTAGGAGGTCTGGAATTAAAAATTCCTTTCATCAATCTGGAAACAAGTGGATGAGACCCAATAGGATTTCCTTCTGACTCCACAAATAAATATGAGGACAATGCACTCCTGGCTGAATTAATTGCACTATAACTCAACCCTTCATCGTAGTAAAGTGTTGAAAAAAATTCTAAGACATTTGAGATATCTGCCGTACAATATTCAACATTCTTTTGTACACAGAACTTTTCCCATTTCTTAATATAAGAAAGGTACTGCTTTTGAGTGCTCTTCCTCCAGGCTGCCGTAAGCATGTCCACAGTACGCACAGACAGTCATCGCCCGAGAAAAGGCCTTCTTAAAACCTGCAAATTAACAAATCCAAACGATCATATAATGGATGTTGTTCTCCTGTTACCGGATGCAGTAGTAAATCCCTTCTTTTCGGGACTTTCATCAAAGGCTGTGTCGTCAATTCTAATATCAAAGGAAACCATGGCTGTGTAGGCCAATCTGGTACCACCAATACCCCTGAAGCGGTATCTTGCCTGATTTTAAGCAAACACCGACATGAGGATGAAAAGTGGAAATGCATATAAAAACATACCACCCCAATGTAGCGAGAAAGCATCAATCGCTACTGCACCTGGATCTGGTTCCCATGACACATATCTTGATAGCTGATGATTTAATCTAGATGCGAACAAGTCGATATCTGGCATTCCAAATCTGATTACTATGTCATTGAATACCTCTCGATTCAACATCCATTCTTTGTTATCATGGAATTTCCTTGACCTGGTGTGGGCTATAATATTCATTTTACTTCGGAGTCACGTGAGTGACTACGTGAAGAAGACCCATCAGGGCGCATGCGCGTCATTACGTCGGTCGCATTGGCGCAGACAGGCTGGGAGGAACACAGTTCTCCAGCGGTAAGTTTGAAAAATCCTGCAGGTAAGTTCTTGTTAGAGCCGCTGACAGTAGGTCAGCGACTCCCGAGGGTGTTCGGGGTGTAGACTGAGCGTGGTCGTCGGGGTTATTACCCGACTCATTGAGGACCCCGACATCGGCAGCCCATATGAGGTAAACCATGTGGAGCCTGGCCAGGAGGGTCACCTCTGTCATATATGTATGTCCTCACACGTGCATTATCTTGATATGGTGCTCCATATCAGGGCAGGACATCAGGGGATTGCGGCAGCACCTGTGTTTCAGGACTGCTTACCAATTCCCTCAGTGGAGAGGAGTACAAGGGGTCAGTGTGTGGCTGACTCCAACCCCAACTCAGGAAGTGAGATTAGTGGTTTATCACCCTTATGTGTCGAGGTGGAAAAGTAGCATTTTCTGCTAATTCTGAGGAGGTTTTCAGGTTGCCCTCCAAATTAAAGACGAACGCAATTTTGGGAAGCGTTCAAAAGGGTAGACATTATAGTTACCACTTGGTCACATTGTGACTATTATACCGAGAAAGATGATTATCATTTATTCAATTAAGGAGATGGGAAGCCTTGTTGAGCTGTATTATCAGTCACCTGTGGGAGTTACACCAGGTGGTGTCATAGTAATTCTGCTCATTAAAAGGGACTGTGCACGGTTTCTTCCCCAAGATGCCGGATTACTCATATTAAAAGTAAATAAATCCCAGGTTTAACTGGAATGGGCGTCTTCATTCACATAAATGTCTTTGACTATGACAAATAATTGTTAAGTTTGTTCCAGCATTTCCCACTATGTCTGATGTACGGGGGCCAGAGGCGCTCCAATTCTTCCCTGTAGATGGTGTTGGCATCGGGAAGGAGCACGATTTGGAGTCGCTAGCACGTGCAGCCTGTTTGGGGAAGGAGGATACCAACAGAATATCGAATTGCATGGCTAGTCCTGGCGGCTGCTGTAGGCAGCGACCTGATAACCCCAACTCAGAGTGAGTGCCAAGCCAGGGGTATCAATGTCAGACAACATTGCGTCTCGTTGCAATTCAAGAATGCTCCATTGTAAGGCATGTCAGGCAGCAACACCTAGTAAAGGGTTGCAAAACTCCCCCCACTCAAGGGTCGGAGTGGTCGAGAGCGTGCTACAGGAGGATGCACATGTGCCTGAAGCAACACCTGCTTGTAGGATTTCCATTCCTCCCACGTGGTGCACCACAGTGGTCGAGATAGTGCTAAAATACATGCACACATGCCTGAGGTGACGCCTAGTAAAGGGTTGCCAAAATTTCTCCCACTCAAATGGCAGAGTGGTCGAGAGAGTGCTACAGCAGTATGCACATGGGCCTGAAGCAACACCTGTTTGCAGGGCTGCCATTACTCCCACTTGAGATGGTGCTAAAATACAGGCACACAGGCCTGGGGCAGCTCCTGTTGCAGGTTTCATAAGTCCTCCCACGTGGATGTATAGTGGATGAAGATGGAGCCACACACATATGTGATAAGATTGTGGGGAATGGAGTCGAACAACATGCTTGGTACAGAGGCATGTACAAGCAAATGGAGGAGATGGATGGTGATCCCTGCTTCAGCTTCGATAAGTCCCACTCTAAAAGAGTGTCTAAGGTTAGTATGGATTAACTCCAAACAGGAATCCAAACATGGCTATGTGCCGGGATCCCATGCTGAATGCATGAGGGTAAGCAGTGGGCGTTTGCCTCTAAAATTGCTGCTCAGTCGCTGATTGCTGATCCATCCAGAGAAATCCAAATTAACACCTGACTATTTGGGTCACAATTGATTCAATTAAGTGCTCTGCCCAGGGAAAAAGGGTAGAGCTAATTGACAGCTGTATCAAGCTAATGGAGGCATTAAGGATACATTCGGGTCATTATAATAGACCTATGCAGTTATCAGTAAAGGCTATTCTGATTTGCAATGGTGGATTCACCATTTGTCCAGGAGTTATAGCAAGGTAATGCTTGACCAGCCTTCCATGATTTTGCAGATGAATGTCAGTGCACTCGGGTGGGGTATCACGGATACGAGTTTCAACTGTGGAGGCAGATGGACTGAGCAAGAGGCATCGTTTCTGCAGACATGGGCAATTAACTATTAAGAGGATTTTATGGACAAGGCTTATTGCTCTAACAAATGTATCTGCATGTTCAGTTTCAGATTGACAATACAACGCAAGTGGCATATATATTAATCACATCGGTGGAATCAAGTCGGTATTTTGTGACAGATTGGCTAATCAAATTTGGGCCTGGTGCATTGGAAAATATATTTCAGCTATTTATCTACCAGGTAGATTCTACATAGTAGCAGACGCCAAGTCACGAACATTCCATGACAACATAGATTGAATGTTCAACAAGGAGGTGTTCAATAATATAGTACTTGTATATGAATGCCAGATATTGATTTGTTTTGCATCAAGGTCAACCATCAAATGCCTAAATAGGTTTCATGGGAACCAGACCAGGTGGCAGTTGCAATTAATACTTTGACATTGAGGTGGTATGTTTTACATATTTTCCTACCATTTTGCCTAATAGGTCGGAGTCTGCAAGAAATCAAGCGGGATGCCACTTTGGGGGTGCTTGTAATACCTAATTGGCCGAATCAACCATGGTTTCCCTTTGATGTTACAGTTAGGGATCCAACCTCTTTTTGGTGGTTCCCAAGCGTAGGAATTGACTGGAGCATCTGCTAACACGGGAAAGTCATCTGTTATGTGAATGTATTGACTTGTTAATTTGCAGGTTTTAAGAAGGCCATACCTGCAGCAAGGACTGTCAGGGTTTACGGTGGACATGCTCACTGTAGCCTGGAGAAAGAGTACTCAAAAGGGGTATATTACTTATGTAATCCCAGGTATATGGCGATCTGGGATGTGTGCGGTCCGCAAGATGTTTTGACAGTAGGTTCCTGGCATGTCTCTGAATTTGCCAATCTAATCATGAAAGTGGTTATGCTCTTGGCATTGGTTCAGCATAGCAAGTGGAGATTTTGAAAAAACTTCTGCTAGACAGGGTGGAAGTTGCTGAAGGGAATGTTATGTTATATAATTGCGTCCTGCTTAAGCAGAGCAGGCCAGGTGTCACAGGTTTGTTAAAATTGTGTTTCAGCATAACCTACTGATCCATGTTTATGTGTAATGGCATATTTATTTTCATTATATTGAAGCTATAAAGACTTTAAGAAATGTGGAAACAGCATTGTTTATCAGTTACATGAAGCCACACAGGAGAGTGTCAGTGCAGACTATCTCAAGGTGGTTTAAAGCAAATGTTGATTAAGGCAGGTATTAACACTGATGTGTATATATCCTTTTTCCACTAGTGCAGCAGCAAAGTCGTCGGCTAGGAAGATGGATATTCACAGCGGCCATATTTTATAGGTGCCGGGTGGTCAAATTAATTATTTTAAAAATGTTTTACCATCGGCTGATCGGCGATCGGAGAGAGGCTGTTTGCAAATTCAGTATTAAGTCCTGTTTACTTCCCCTGGGATAGACGGGTTACTGTTTGTTTTGATTATTCAAATCAATTGTTACTGCATGATATTACCATTTCATGTTTACGCATTATTGATTGTTTCTCATCGAAAGTCAATCAATGCTGTGAGGCCGGGATTTGGATCTGCGGCATAAAATCACAGAGCTTTGAAATCTTCACGTAGTCATTCACATGACTCCGAAGTAAAATAGTAAGATTAAACGAGAACTTACCAGTTTGAAGTTTGATCTTTATTTTATGAGGAGTTACGTTAGTGATTACGTGCCCGCCACGCCCAACCCTCTCTCATAAAAAAGGTCATATTGTAGTTCTCATGTTGCTCATCTTAATATGTTACTTCAATTATTGTGTTGTCTGTGATTTCATACCGCTGCTTTGAAGATTGACGCGCATGCGCCCTGACGGGTCTTCTTCACGTAATCAGCAACGTAACTCCTCATAAAATAAAGATCAAACTTCAAACTGGTAAGTTCTCGTTTAATCTTACTAATCTACCTGGTAGATAAATAGCTGAAATCCAAATATTCCTGTCAATACACCAAGACCAGATTTGATTAGCCAACTTGTCACATGACACCGACTTGATTCCACCCATATGGTTAATATATGCAACTGCTGTTGTGTTATCAATTTGAAACTGAACATGCAGGTTAGTCGTGTTAGAGCAATAAGCTTGGAGTCCATAGAAACCTCCTAGAAGCTCCAAATGGTTGATTCCCCATGTCTGCAGTAACGATGCCTCTTCCACATTCCATCTGCCTCCGCAGCTGGATACCAAATCAGTTGCACCCCATCCTAGTGCACTGACATCCGTTTGTAATACCACGGAAGGCTGTTCAATCAGTACTTTACTGAAACTGCTTGAGACATGTAGAATCCAGCACTGCAAATCAGAAACAGAATTTGTTGTTAACTGCATAGCCCTATCAAAATGGCCACCATGCATCCTCAGTGCCTGTTCTTTAGCTCTCTGTAGCTGTTGGTAATGTAATGGCCCATATTGTACTGCTGGAAAAGCTGCTACTAATTTCCCCAGCACTCTAGCCACATGTCTAATTTAAGGTTTTTGCTCATTTAACAGCTTAATGCAATCATCAATCAACTCCACCCTTTTTTCACTGGGCAAAGTAATTTCCATGTGAACTGAATCAATTGTGAAACCTAAATAATCAATTGATGTACGTGGTGTTAACCTTGATTTCTTTGGATGAATTAGAAAATCCAAACTTTCAAAAGTGGATTTAAGAACTGAAACAGATAATTCTGTTGACTCTTTTGTCCGTCCTATAATCGGGACATCATCCAGCTACGCCATTACCACATGTCCCTGGCCTCTCAGCAATCCCAGAATTGGTTTTAACAATTTAGTGAATATTCTGGGAGCTGAAGTTAACCCATTAGGCAGAGCTTTAAACTGCCATAACTGGTTCATCCAGGTAAATTTTAGATATTTTTTTATCTTCCAAATGAACAGACACTGAATAATATGCATCTTTTAGATCTATAGTTGCCATATAACATGCTTTTTAAATACGTTGCTTGGCAGTCACAAAAGTCTCCATTTTAAAGTGTCTAAATTGAACAAAAGGATTAACACTTGTCAAGTCCAAAATAATCCTACAACCTCCATCCCTTTTAGGTCAGGAAAATATATTAGACACAAATTGGTGGGTTTGATAAACTGACTTTTCAATAACACCTTTATTACATAGGTTTTCAAGTTCAGCTTGAACCTCCATCACTTCTTTTTGTGAAAACTGGAGTATTCTGCTTGGAACATGCTGGATGGGCAAATCATAATTTGGATCGAACTCAATTCGAAATCCTTGTACAATACTCAGGATTACAAATTCTGAAGTAATCTACTTCCAACTTTTATAGAAGAGATGTAATCTGCCCCCAACGTTTGGCTGTACTGCCTTTAATATGTTCCCATGAGAACCAGGTCCACCTACCTCCTTAGTCACTTGAGTGACCTGTGGTCCCTGGATTCTGGCGGGAAGACCCACGCTTGTCCGTGCTCCCGCTGCAGGTCGCCAACTACGTCCCTGCGATGATGATCGACTTGTTCCTGGTGTAGGCCCAGGATCAGTATGACGTCTGAAAGGATACCTCCTCTTCACAGACTTGCCAACCATCGATGTTTTAATCAATCCGGCTGTTTTCGCCTCATCCTCCAACTCCTTCACACGTCTCCCGAGATCCTCTCCAAAGAGTAAGTTGGGGAGTTGTATATTACCTGGTTTGCAGAGTGCTGCGAATTTAGGATTGATAGTAGGCCGAATAGCACACTTCCTCAGACAATTAATCTCGAAGTGAGCGCTACATAGCAACCCCAGTGCCTCCTGATGCAAATCCGTCATCTGCTGGCCTTTATCCATTGTTCTGGTAAATGCAGTTATTCCAGAACCCAGCAGCTTTAATATTCTCTGCAGCTTTACTTCCTCAGCTCTCATAGTCAAGCTCATTTGACCCCATATCACTTGGTTACTGCTGGTGCCTTCAATAATACGCAGTTCCTCGGGGTCTCGTGCTTTTTTGCAGTTTCATCCATTTCAAGCTGTTCCAGCTGATGGGATACCAAATAATTGATTGCGGAGGCCAACTCCTCTCCCAGTGGCTCTCCTGACCCTGACAGGGCAGCGAATCGTACTGCCAGAGGTGGAATAACTGTCAGCTGCCATTCTTCGCTTGATTCGGCCTCACCATCAGAGTCGGGGTCAGAACTCTGCTGACCCTGTGCACACGCTTCATCAATGAGGGTGCTCTCCAACAGCTCTTTGCTAGGTGCTGCTGACCTGGCTTCTGGAGCCTGGCTTTGGCTACACTCTTCACTGAGTGTGCTTTTCTCCAGTAACCTCCAGTGTATCAGGCTTTCCATCTGAGGGATCCGCTTAAAAGCGGTATCCAGCCCTGGAGTTGCATCCATCTCTTCAGACTCCTCCTCCGTGGGCCGTACGGACTTGAATTTTGCCTTGCGCCCCACTGGCGCTGACTGCGTTCTTTTTAACCCCATGTCCACAGTCGCTACGCTCCCAGCCGGCGACTGTACAGGGGTCAGAGGCAGCTGTTCGCTGACCGCAATATCGCGACTTTCCAACGGCTTTGCCGCTCGCCTCTTCCCCTTGCCCGTTTTTTCCATGGCGCCTATGGAAAAAATCACCACAGACCCACAGCAAACGGACACGGAAATATCGAAAAAAAAAAATGTTTACTTACCATGTAGTTTACAACTACATTTCCACTAGAGGAGCGCTGCTCCTCACGTCTGTTCGCGCCAATGCGTCTGACGTAATGACGCGCAGGCACCCTGACGGGTCTTCTTTAAGTAAAATTTCTGTCCATGGCCTCTTTACGCAGGATTTCCTCCAGAACATGGCAGTGATGCAGGTGTGCAGGCTTTGAATTTCCCTTTTTAGGTTGGTATTTAATAATAATAATAATAATAAACTTTATTACGGACTCAAGGTCCAGACAAGGGGCAACATTACATAAAAATGCATTGCATATTAAAAAATATCATAAAGTACATATAATCTTGTATATATTAAAAAAAAACACAATACATGAATTAAAATCCAGAATAAAAGAATGATCAATGTCCTACAACGAGACAACAATACCAGTATCTCCACAACTGGGATTCGTAGCGTGTAGCGCTAAACCTTATGTTTGACAAGGCCACAATAATTTACCTCTTCTATGCGAGGATCTATCTTATCACAGATCGCTTGCTTCACAATCGAAAGTTCCCGACGTAGAAGGGATCCAATGCCCTCCAGGGCCGGTGTTTGAGTTGCCGTTTCCTCTTGGGACTGCTCTTCAGGAGAGATCGAGGCTTCACCACGGCCTTCCCCTTCGGGTTTTATTCGGCCATTTGGGCGACATTTTCGGTAATTACGGGAGTCGCAGGATGATGCCGTCTGCTGAGCCTCTGCCGGTGAGTATGTTTAACAATCCGTTTCGTTCTTGTTTTTCAGTTTAGTCGAAACGGTGCGGAAGTGTTGCACGCATGTCCTAACCCTCCATAGCACCACCGGAAGTCGAAATCTTTTATCTTTCTTCCTTCACCTTAAACCCATGCCCTCTGTTCCTCGATTTTCCCCTACTCTGGGCAAGAGACTCTGTGCGTCTACCCGATCTATTCCTCTCGTGATTTTGTACATCTCTATTAGATCACCCTTCATCCTCCTGCGCTCCCAGGAATAGAGTCCCAGCCTGCCCCGACCTTTCCCTGTAGCTCAGGCCACTCGAGTCCCAGCAACATCCTCGTAAATCTTCTCTGAACCTTTCCAGTTTGACGACATATTTCCTATAACACGGTGCCCAGAACTGAACACAATACTCTAAATGCGGCCTCACCAAAGTCTCGGACAACTGCAACATGACCTACCAACTTGTATACTCAATACTCTGGCTGATCAATGTGCCAAAAGGCTTCTTTGGTCTACCTGTTACTCGACTTTCAAGGAACCTGCACTCCAAGATCACCTCTGGTCCACAACAGTCTCTGACAAAGTTGGATTAATGTTGGTGGGTATATAGATAGAAACATAGAAACATAGAAAATAGGTGCAGGAGTAGGCCATTTGGCCCTTCGAGCCTGCACCGCCATTCAATATGATCATGGCTGATCATCCAACTTAGTATCCTGTACCTGCCTTCTCTCCATACCCCCTGATCCCTTTAGCCACAAGGGCCACATCTAACTCCCTCTTAAATATAGCCAATGAACTGGCCTCAACTACCTTCTGTGGCAGAGAGTTCCAGAGATTCACCACACTTTGTGTGGAAAATGTTTTTCTTATCTCGGTCCAAAAGGATTTCCCCTTTGTCCTTAAACTGTGACCCCTTGTCCTGGACTTCCCCAACATCGGGAACAATCTTCCTGCATCTAGCCTGTCCAACCCCTTAAGAATTTTGTAAGTTTCTATAAGATCCCCCCTCAATCTTCTAAATTCTAGCGAGTACAAGCCAAGTCTATCCAGTCTTTCTTCATATGAAAGTCCTGACATCCCAGGAATCAGTCTGGTGAACCTTCTCTGTACTCCCTCTATGGCAAGAATGTCTTTCCTCAGATTTGGAGACCAAAACTGTACGCAATACTCTAGGTGTTGTCTCACCAAGACCCGGTACAACTGCAGTAGAACCTCCCTGCTCCTATACTCAAATCCTTTTGCTATGAATGCTTACCATTCACTTTTTTCACTGCCTGCTGCACCTGCATGCCTTCTTTCAATGACTGGTGTACCATGACACCCAGGTCTCGTTGCATCTCCCCTTTTCCTAATCGGCCACCATTTAGATAATAGTCTACTTTCCTGTTTTTGCCACCAAAGTGGATAACCTCACATTTATCCACATTATACTGCATCTGCCATGCATTTGCCCACTCCCCCAGCCTATCCAAGTCACCTTGCAGCCTCCTAGCAACCTCCTCACAGATAACACTGCCCCCCAGCTTCGTGTCATCCGCAAACTTGGAGATGTTGCATTCAATTCCCTCCTCCAAATCATTAATATATATTGTAAATAGCTGGGGTCCAGCACTGAGCCTTGCGGTACCCCACTAGTCACTGCCTGCCATACTGAAAAGGACCCGTTTACTCCTACTCTTTGCTTCCTGTTTGCCAGCCAGTTCTCTATCCACATCAATACTGAACCCCCAATACCATGTGCTTTAAGTTTGTATACTAATCTCTTATGAGGGACCTTGTCGAAAGCCTTCTGGAAGTCCAGTTATAACACATCCACTGGTTCTCCCTTATCCACTCTACTAGTTACATCCTCGAAAAATTCTATAAGATTCGTCAGACAAGATTTCCATTTCATATATCAATGCTGATTTTGTCCAATGATTTTACCACTTTTCAAATGTGCTGCTATCCCATCTTTAATAACTGACTCTAGCAGTTTCCCCACTACCAATGTTAGACTAACTGGTCTGTAATTCCCCATTTTCTCTCTCCCTTTTTAAAAAGTGGGGTTACTTTAGCTACCCTCCAATCTTCTGGAACTACTCCAGAATCTAAAGAGCTAATGCATCCACTATTTCTGGGGCTACTTCCTTAAGTACTCTGGGATGCAGCCTATCTGGCCCTCGGGATTTATCGGCCTTTAATTCAATCAATTTACCTAACACCACTTCCCGGCTAACCTGGATTTCACTCAGTTCCTCCATCTCATTTGACCCGCGGTCCCCTGCTATTTACGGCACATTATTTATGTCTTCCTCAGTGAAGACAGAACCAAAGTAGTTATTCAATTGGTCTGCCATGTCCTTGTTCCCCATGATCAATTCACCTGTTTCTGACTGCAAGGGACCTACATTTGTTTTAACTAATCTCTTTCTCTTCACATATCTATAAAAACTTTTGCAGTCAGGTTTTATGTTCCCTGCCAGCTTTCTTTCATAATCTATTTTCCCTTTCCTAATTAATCCCTTTGTCCTCCTCTGCGGGACTCTGAATTTCTCCCAGTCCTCTGGTAGTCTGCTTTTTCTGGCTAATTTGTACGCTTCATCTTTTGATTTGATACTATCCCTGATTTCCCTTGTTATCCACAGATGCACTACCTTCCCTGATTTATTCTTTTGCCAAACAGGGATTGACAATTGTTGTAGTTCATCCATGCAGTCTTTAAATGCCTTCCATTGCATATCCACCGTCAACCCTTTAAGAATCAATTGCCAGTCAATCTTGGCCAATTCACATTTCATTCCATCAAAGTTACGTTTCTTTAAGTTCAGAACCCTTGTTTCTGAATTAACAATGTCACTCTCCATCCTAATGAAGAATTCAACCATATTATGGTCACTCTTGCCCAAGGGGCCACGCACAACAAGACTGCTAACTAACCCTTCCTCATTACTCAATACTCAGTCTAGAATAGTCTGCTCTCTCGTTGGTTCCTCTACATGTTGGTTTAGAAAACTATCCCGCATACATTCCAAGAAATCCTCTTCCTCAGCACCCCTGCCAATTTGATTCACCCAATCTATATGTAGATTGAAGTCACCCATTATATCTGTTTTACCTTTGTTGCACGCATTTCTAATTTCCTGTTTGATGCCATCCCCAACTCCACTACTACTGTTAGGTGGCCTGTACACAACACCCACTCGCGTTTTCTGCCCCTTAGTTTTTCGCAGCTCTACCCATATCGATTCCACATCCTCCAAGCTAATGTCCTTCCTTTCTATTGCGTTAATCTCCTTTCTAACCAGGAACGCTACCCCACCTCCTTTTCCTTTCTGTCTATCCCTCCTGAATATTGAATATCCCTGGATGTTCAGCTCCCAGCCTTGGTCACCCTGTAGCCATGTCTCCGTGATCCCAACTATATCATAATCATTAATAGCTATCTGCACATTCAACATCCACCTTTTTACGAATGCTCCTTGCATTGAGATACAAAGCCTTCAGGCTTGTTTTTACAACGCTCTTATCCCTTATACAATTATGTTGAAAAGTGGCACTTTTTGATTTTTGTCCTGGATTTGTCTGCCTGCCACTTTTACTTTTCACCTTGCTACATATTGCTTCTACCCTCATTTTACACCCCTCTGTCTCTCTGCTCACACATTTAAGAAACGCACCACCTCTTATTCTCTGTTTATTATTGTTTTCTTCTTTCCCCCCTACATATTGGGTCTGAGTGCTTCCCTTCTCTGCCTCCTGCCTCACACACTGTCTACTAGCTTTCTCTATTTGAGTCCCTCCCCCCAACCTTTCTAGTTTAAAGTCTCCGCAGTAGCCTTTGCAAATCTCCCCGCCAGGATATTCGTCCCCCTCGGGTTCATGTGCAACCCATCCTTTTTGTACAGGTCACACCTTCCACAAAAGAGGTCCCAATGATCCAGTAACTTGAATCCCTGCCCGCTGCACCAGTCCTTCCACCACGCATTTACCCTCCACCTCGCTCCATTGCTACTCTCACTGTTGCGTGGCACAGGCAGAAATCCCGAGATTGTTACCTCCTCCTAACTCCCTTAAATTCTCCTTTCAGGACCTCTTCTCTTTTTCTACCTATGTCATTGGTACCTATATGTACCACGACCTCGGGCTCCTCTCCCTCCCATTTCAGGATATCTTGGACACGTTCAGACACATTCCAGACTCTGGCACCAGGGAGGCAAACTACCATCCAGGTCTCCTGCCTGCGTCCACAGAATCGCCTGTCTGACCCCCTAACTATAGAGTTCCCTATTACTACTGCCCTCCTCTTCTCTTCCTTACCCTTCTGAGCAACAGGGCCGGTCTCTGTACCAGAGGCCCGGCCGCTGTTGCTACCCCCAGGTACGCTGTCCCCCCCAACTGTACTCAAACAGGAGTACTTATTCTCAAGGTGTACAGCCACTGGGGTACTCTCTAGTCCCTGCCTCTGCCATTCGCCACTCCTAACCGTGACCCACTTGTCTGCCTTCCGTGGTCTTGGAGTGACCACCTCTCTATAACTCCTCTCTATGACCACCTCGCTCTCCCTGACCAGACGGAGGTTATCGAGCTGCTGCTCAAGGTTCCTAATATGGTCCCTTAGGAGCCCCATCTCAATGCACCTGGCGCAGATATGGACGTCTGGAGGGCTAACAGATTCATTGACCTCCCACATCTGACATGCAGAGCAATAAACTGCCCTGGCCCTCATACTCCCCCCTTATCCAGGATACAATACAAAGTGCTGGAAGAAATCAGCAGGGATCTGACTTCCAATCAGCTGCTCCCTCTTTTCCGCTTCCACCAATCAGCGGCTTCCTCAAGCCCACTTGTTTTGAACTGTAAACTGCGAATGGAACATTACCGATTTGGGCTACTCCTCCCTCTGCAACACTCCAACGGCTCCCGGGCCTCTGCGGATCGAAGCCCCGCGATGGGGTTTTGTACTCACCGCCCGCCCGCCCCGATACATAGACAATAGGTGTATGAGAAGGCCATTTGGCCCTTCGAGCCAGCACCGCCATTCATTGTGATCATGGCTGATTGTCCCCTATCAATAACCCGTGCCTGCCTTCTCCCCATATCCCTTGATTCCACCAGCCACTAGAGCTCTAGGTAACTCTCTCTTAAATCCATCCAGTGACTTGGCCTCCACAGCCCTCTGTGGCAGGGAATTCCATACATTCACAACTCTCTGGGTGAAAAGGTTTTTTCTCACCTCATTCTTAAATGACCTCCCCTTTATTCTAAGACTGCGGCCCCTGGTTCTGGACGTGCCCAACATTGGGAACATTTTTCCTGCATCTAGCTTGTCCAGTCCTTTTATAATTTTATATGCTTCTATAAGATCTCCCCCTCATCCTTCTAAATTCCAGTGAATACAAGCCTAGTCTTTTCACTTCAGTTCAGTAAGTTCTTGTTTAATCTTACTATTAACTCTCACATTTACCGGCAAGATCAATGAATAAAATAAGTAAATAGATAGTAGACATATTGCACATTATATTGCACACTCCAGCAGACATATGTTTATGTGTTAAAGAAGGAACTGCAGATGCTGGAAAATCGAAGGTACACAAAAATGCTGGAGAAGCTCAGCGGGTGCAGCAGCATCTATGGAGCGAAGGAAATAGGCAACGTTTCGGGCCAAAACCATTCTTCGTGGTTTATATTGCACCACGAATTGTGTTGTGTTGCCCGCAGTGTTATCTATTTGAGTTTAGTTCTTTAATAGCACATGGGTAGAAACTGTTAATTAGTCTACAAGTGCGGGCCTTCAGAGACCTGTATCGCCTCCCAGAAGGCAGCAGAGTGAAAAGGTGGTTGGCAGGGTGGGATGAGTCCTGTGTGATGTTTGTGGCCCGACATAAACATCGGGCCCTGCACAGGCCTAGTCTTTTCAACCTTTCCTCATATGACAGTCCCGCCATCCCAGGGATCAATCTCGTGAACCTACGCTGCACTGCCTCAATCACAAGGATGTCCTTCCTCAAATTAGGAGACCAAAACTGTACACAATACTCCAGGTGTGGCCTCACCAGAGCCCTATACAACTGCAGAAGAACCTCTTTACTCCTATACTGAAATCCTCTTGTTATGAAGGCCAACATTCCATTTGATTTCTTCACTGCCTGCTGTACCTGTAAGCCAACTTTCAGTGACCGGTGTACAAGGAAGCCCAGGTCTCGCTGCACCTCCCCCTTACCTAACCTAACCCCATTGAGATAATAATCTGCCCCCTTGATTTTGCCACCCAAGCGGATAACCTCACATTTATCTATATTATACTGCATCTGCCACGCATCTGCCCACTCACTCAACCCACCCAGGTCACCCTGCAACCTCCTAACATCCTCTTCACAGCTCACACTGCCACCCAGCTTTGTGTCATCTGCATACTTGCTAGTGTTGCTCCTAATTCCCTCTTCCAAATCATTAATATACATGGTAAACAGTTGCGGCCCCAACACCGAGCCTTGCGGCACTCCACTCGCCACTGCCTGCCATTCTGAAAAGGACCCGTTCACTCCTACACTTTGCTTCCGGTCTGCCAACCAATTTTCTATCCATGTCAACGCCCTACCCCCAATACCATGTGCTCTAATTTTAGTCACCAGTCTCCCGTGCGGGACCTTATAGATTTAGATTTTAGATATGCCTTTATTGTCATTCAGACCGAAGTCTGGACAAAATTGCAGCAGTCATACATATACTACAATAAAAACAATAAACACATATTAACATCCACCACAGTGAGTCCACCCAGCATCTCCTCACTGTGATGGAGGCAAAAGTCTTAGGTCTGCAGTCTCTTCCCTCCTCTTCTCCCTCTGCGCTGAGGCGATACCCCCCGGGTGATGTTATAATCAGTCCCGCGGCTCAAACACCGCGGCCCGGGGTGGTCGAAGCTGCCGCCCACCAGTCCTGCAGACGCAGCCGCTGGCCCGCGGCCAAACCCCGGACTCAGGCCACCACCGCCAGAACACCGTCCCAGCCACCCTCACGTGAGTACCGTGCCGTCTTCAGCCTCGGGCTGGGCCGCCCCGACATGGGCGCCGAACCTCCCTCGGGCTGCGAGCGCCGCACCTCCCCGAGCTCGGCCGCTCCAACGGGAGCCTCGTTCCACCCTTGGGCTGGCCGCCCGCCCGCCCTCACGAGAGCACTGTCCACAACCTCTCACAGGAGCACTGTTCCAGCCCTGAGCCGGACCACCCTCACGGGAGCGAGCTCAGGGCGAGTCCTGACGGGCTCTGCCTCCGGAGCCTCGAGGTCATCAGCTCCATTAGGCCTCAGCGCAGACGAAGGCAGAGAAGGGGAATACGACAAAAAAGTCACATTCCACCGCAGAGAGGCTTTCTGAAAATCTAGATACACTACATCCACTGGCACCCCTTCATCTATTTTACTTGTCACATAACCATATAACCATATAACCATTACAGCACGGAAACAGGCCATCTCGGCTCTTCAAGTCTGCACCGAACATGTTTTTTTTTTTTTAAATAAATACTCCCCCCTAGTCCCATCTACCTGCACTCAGACCATAACCCTCCATTCCTTTCCCATCCATATACCCATCCAATCTATTTTTAAAGGATAAAATCGAACCTGCCTCCACCACTTCCACTGGAAGCTCATTCCACACAGCTACCACTCTCTGAGTAAAGAAGTTCCCCCTAATGTTACCCCTAAACTTCTGTCCCTTAATTCTCAAGTCATGTCCTCTTGTTTGAATCTTCGTTATCTCGATGGAAAAAGCTTATCCACGTCAACTCTGTCTAACCCGCTCATAATTTTAAAGACCTCTATCAAGTCCCCTCTTAACCTTCTGCGCTCCAAAGAATAAAGACCTAACTTGTTCAACCTTTCTCTGTAACTTAGTTGCTGAAACCCAGGCAACTAGTAAATCTCCTCTGTACTCTCTCTATTTTGTTGACATCCTTCGTATAATTAGGCGACCAAAATTGTACTCCATACTCCAGAATTGGCCTCACCAATGCCTTGTACAATTTTAACATTACATCCCAACTTCTATATTCAATGCTCTGATTTATAAAGGCCAGCACACCAAAAGCTTTCTTTACCACCCTATCTACATGAGATTCCACCTTCAGGGAACTATGCACAGTTAATCCTAGATCCCTCTGTTCAACTGCATTCCGCAATTCTCTACCGTTTACCATTTACGTCCTATTTTGATTTGTCCTGCCGAGATGTAGTACCTCACATTTATCAGCATTAAATTCCATCTGCCATCTTTCAGCCCACTCTTCCAAATGGCCTAAATCTCTCTGTAGACTTTGAAAATCTACTTCATTATCCACCACACCACCTATCTTAGTATCATCTGCATACTTACTAATCTAATTTTCCACACCATCATCCAGATCATTGATGTACATGACAAACAACAGTGGACCCAACACAGACCCCTGAGGCACCCCACTAGTCACCAGCCTCCAACCTGACAAACAGCCATCCACCATTACTCTCTGGCATCTCCCATTCAGCCACTGTTGAATCCATCTTGCTACTCCACCATTAATACCCAACAATTTAATCTTCTTAACCAACCTTCCATGAAGAACCTTGTCAAAGGCCTTACTGAAGTCTATATAGACAACATCCACTGCTTTACCCTCATCAATTTCCCTAGTAACCTCTTCGAAAAATTCTAGAAGATTAGTCAAACATGACCTTCCAGGCACAAATCCATATTGACTGTTTCTAATCAGACCCTGCTTATCCAGATGCTTATATATATTATCTTTAAGTATCCATTCCATTAATTTGCCCACCACTGACATCAAACTAACAGGTTTATAATTGCTAGGTTTACTCTTAGAACCCTTTTTAAACAACGGAACAACATGCGCAGTACGCCAATCCTCCGGCACTATTCCCGTTTCTAATGACATTTGAAATATTTCTGTCATAGCCCCTGCTATTTCTGCACTAACTTCCCTCAATGTCCTCGGGAATATCCGGTCAGGACCTGGAGACTTTTCCGTTTTCATATTTATCAAAAGTGTCTGCACCTCATCTTCTTTGAATCTCATAGTTTCCATTGCTACTCTGCTTGTTTCCCTTACCTCACATAATTCCATATCCTTCTCCTTGGTGAATACCGAAGAAAAGAAATTGTTCAATATCTCCCCCATCTCTTTTGGCTCTGCAGATAGCTGTCCACTCTGACTCTCTAATGGACCAATTTTATTCCTTGTTATCCTTTTGCTATTAATATAGCTGTAGAAACCCTTTGGGTTTACTTTCACCTTACTTGCCAAAGCAACCTCATATCTTCTTTTAGCTTTTCTAATTTCTTTCTTAATATTCTTTTTACATTCTTTATACTCCTCAAGCACCTAATTTACTCCATGCTGCCTATAATTATTATAGATCTCTCTCTTTTTCCGAACCAAGTGTCCAATTTCCCTTTTAAACCATGGCTCTTTCCAATTTTTACTATTTCCTTTCAACCGAACAGGGACATAAAGATTCTGTACTCTTAAAATTTCACCTTTAAATGTCCTCCATTTCTCTTCTACATCCTTCCCATAAAACAACATGTCCCAATTCACTCCTTTTAAATCCTTTCGCATCTCCTCAAAGTTAGCCTTTCTCCAATCAAAAATCTCAACCCTAGGTCCAGTTCTGACCCTCTCCATAATTATATTGAAACTAATGGTATTGTGATCACTGGACCCGAAGTGCTCCCCGACGCTTACCTCCGCCACCTGCCCTGTCTCATTTCCTAACAGGAGGTCCAGCACTGCCCCTTCTCTAGTAGGCACCTCTATGTATTGCTGCACATCCTCAAACAATTCCTGAAGATTAGTCAAGCATGATTTCCCTTTCATAAATCCATGTTGACTTGGACTAATCCTTTTACTACTATCCAAATGCCCCATGATTCACTCTTTAATAATTGACTCCAGCATCTTTCCCACCACCGAAATCAGGCTAACTGGTCTGTAATTCCCCGTTTTCTCTCTCCCTCCTTTCTTGAAAAGTGGGATAACATTAGCTATCCTCCAATCCACAGGAACTGATCCTGAATCTATCGAACATTGGAAAATGATCACCAATGCATCCACTATTTCTAGAGCCACCTCCCTGAGGACCCTGGGATGCAGACCATCAGGTCCAGGGGATTTATCATCCTTCAGTCCCATTAGCCTACCCAATACTATTTCTCGCCTAATGAAATTTTCTTTCAGTTCCTCTACCCCCTTAGATCCTCTGTCCTCCAGTACATCTGGGGGATTGTTTGTGTCTTCCTTAGTGAAGACAGATCCGAAGTACCTATTCAACTCTTCTGCCATTTCCTTGTTGCCCATAATAATTTCACCCGTGTCTGCCTTCAAGGGGCCAACATTTGACTTTGCTACTCTTTTTCCCTTAACATATCTAAAGAAGCTTTTACTATCCTTCTTTATATTCCTGGCCAGCTTCCCTTCGTACATCATCTTTTCTGCCCGTATTGCCCGTTTTGTTTCCTTTTGTTGTCCTATGAAAGTTTCCCAATCCTCTGGCTTCTGGCTGCTGTGTTATACATCTTTTCTTTTAGTTTTATTCTATCCCTAACTTCCCTTGTCAGCCACGGTTTACTCCTACTCCCCTTAGAATCTTTCTTCCTTTTTGGAATTAATACATAGACAATAGGTGTAGGAGAAGGCCATTTGGCCCTTCGAGCCAGCACTGCCATTCACTGTGGTCATGTCTGATCATCCCCAATCAGTACCCTGTACCTGCCTTCTTCCCATATCCCTTGACTCCGCTATCTTTAAGAGCTCTATCTAACTCTCTCTTGAAAGCATCCAGAGAACTAGCCTCTGCTGCCTCCTGAGGCAGAGAATTCCACAGCTTCACTGTCTGGGTGAAAAAGATTTCCTCATCTCAGTTCTAAATGGCCTACCCGTTATTCTTAAACTGTGACCCCTGGTTCTGTACTTCCCCAACATCGGGAACATGCTTGATGTTTCTTGCCTCCAGCGTGTCCAATCCCTTAAGAATTTTTTATGTTTCAATAAGATATCCTCTCATCCTTCTAAACTCCAGAGTATAGAAGCCCAGTCACTCCATTCTTTCAACATATGACAGTCACGCCATCCCGGGAATTAACCTGGTGAACCTACGCTGCACTCCCTCAATAGCAAGAATGTCCTTCCTCAAATTTGGAGACCAAAACTGCACACAATACTCCAGGTATGGTCTCACCAGGGCCCTGTACAACTGCAGAAGGATCTCTTTGGTCCTATATTCAAGTCCTCTTGTTATGAAGGCCAACATACCATTAGCTTTCTTCACTGCCTGCTGTACCTGCATTGCTTACTTGATATAATATTGCACACACTGCAAATCGAGATGCAGGATTTTGAAGGGCGAGAGAGATAAGATTTAGTGAGGAGTTTTGTTTTATGTATATTTTGCAGGGTGTGAAAAAACACGATTTACAGAGTTCGCCTCTGAGTTTAAAGTTTGTGGGAACCATTAACCAAAAGTGAAGCTCCCTCCTCACTGTCACATTTGTAGAAGGATGGAGGGAGAGAGGGAGGGAGAGGTATGGAGGGAGAGAGGGAGGGAGTGCGGGAGATAGGGAGGGAGTGAGAGACGGAGGGAGGGAGATAATGGGTACAGGTCGTTCCCACATCGCTTCTCCACCTTGAAACTCAGCTTCCGGCCTGAGATAGTGAGAGTGAGAGATAAATTGAGGCCGTGACTAGGCCACAGGGCCTCCATCCACCCCCTCCCTCTCCTGTCTGTCGTCGCTGAGAGACAGGATTGAGGCTGGAGATCATTGGTCCTCTTCCCCACCCCCACCCGATGGGGCCCAAGGCTTCTGGGAGGGAGTAGGCCTCAGTCAAGACTCAGGCTTCCGGGCCCATTAGGATGAGCCTTAGGCATACATAGAAACATAGAAACATAGAAAATAGGTGCAGGAGGAGGCCATTCGGCCCTTCGAGCCAGCACCGCCATTAATTGTGATCATGGCTGATTGTCCCCTATCAATAACCCATGCCTGCCATCTCCCCATATCCCTTGACGCCACCAGCCCCATGAGCTCTATCTAACTCTCTCTTAAATCCATCCAGTGATTTGGCCTCCATTGCCCTCTGTGGCAGGGAATTCCATAAATTCACAACCCTCTGGGAGAAAATGTTTTTTCTCACCTCAGTCTTAAATGACCTCCCCTTTATTCTAAGACTGTGGCCCCTGGTTCTGGACTCGCCCAACATTGGGAACATTTTTCCTGCATCTACCTTGTCCAGTCCTTTTATAATTTTATTCTGGGCATAGTAGGCCGCAGGCTTCTAGGTGGACTAGGCCTTAAATGAGGCTCAGCCTTCCAGACTGACTAGGCTTCAGACCAGCCTCAGGCTTTTAAGCCCTCTAGGCCGCAGGCTTGTAGGCCGACTACGCCTCAAGTTTGCCTTAGACTTCCAGCTGAATAGGCCACATGCTAGTCTCAGGCTTCTGGTCAGAGTACCCGTTGAGCCTCACTTTAGGCTTCAGGTGAGCCTCAGGCTTCTAGGCCAAGTAGGATATGGGGAGAAGGCTGGAAAGGGGTCCTGATTGTGGATGATCGGCCACGATCACAGTGAAGGACCGAATGACTTACTCCTGCACCTATTGTCTATTGAGAGAGAGAGAGAGAGAGAGAGAGAGGGGGGGAGACAGAGAGGGGAGACCGAGGGGGGAGAGAGACCTTCCGACTCTTTCACTGACTAATGGCGGCCTGAGCTGTGTTGCTTTCTCAATTGTAACTCGAGCTGCTTTCTCAAAGTAATTCACCGTCGATCCCACCGCGTTGTCAATGTTGTTGATCAACTCGCCCTGAGGGAGAGAAATAATCGCCAACCCCGCTCCAAACTCCTCCCCCCCCCTCCCCTGTCCCCGTCTATGTAACCCCTTCCCCTCCGGCCCCTACACCCTCTCCATCTAGTCGTATCCATGGTAACGGGGCCTTAACGGGTACCTGAGCCTCTACTTCCAGGGCCAGGTACATAAACATGTCGTGAAGTTCGTGAATGCTCTTCACGAGGCGAAGGATCTCCATGTGATGGCTCTCGATCTCGTTCAGAGCCTGTTTGTTCACCTGGGTGTCCTGTATTATCTACAGGGGTGGATAGACTGCATCAAATACACCATCTTGTTCCCCCTCCATCGTGCCCTCTCTTTCTCTCCCCATCCCCCTCCCTCTTCCTCCAAAGGAAGGATAACGCCAAATACGCTAACTTTCTGTACATCTGACTCCCTGCCCCTATACCCCCTCCCCTCCCTCTCCCCCCCTCCTCCCTCTCTCCTTGCTCTCCCCTCTCCCAATCTTCCCCCTCTTCCCTCTCCCCCACCCTCTCTCCCTCGCTCTCCCCTACCTCTCGCCCCCTCTCCTCTCCCCTCCCTCTGTCCTTGCTTTCCCTGCTCTCCCCTCTCCCCCTCTCTCCCAATCTTCCCGCCTCCCCTCCCTGCCCGTCCTCTCCCCCCTCTGTCTCTGCCCCCTCTCTCCTCTCCCCCTCTTCCCACTCTCCCCCTTTCTCTCTCTCTCCCTCCCTCCCTCTCACACCCCCCCCCTCTCTCTCTCTCTCTCACTCTCCCCCCCTCTGTACCCGGGCATGAGATTGTATTAAAATACTCATATTTGCGGTGAAGATATCTTGCTTCCCGCTTTCCAGCATGTTTTACAATTCCTCTTCGGTCAATTGTGTCCCGGCTAAAATATTCTTATTTAGTGGCTGGTTTCACAAGGTCTAGGAGCAGAATCCGACCCTTCAGCCCATCGAGGCCACTCCACCATTCAATCGTGGCTGATCCATCTCTCCCTCATAACTCTACTCTTCTGCCTTCTCCCCATAACCCCTGACAACTGTATTAATGAAGAATTTATCTATTTCTGCCATGAAAATATCCACTGACTTGGCCTCCACCGCCGTGTGTGGCAAAGAATTCCACATATTCACCACCCTCTGGCTAAAGAAATTCCTCCTCATCTCCTTCCTAAAGGAACGTCCTTTAATTCTGAGGCTGTGCCCTCTGGTCCTAGACTCTCCCATAGTGGAAACATCCTCTCCACATCCACTCTATCCAGGCCTATCACTATTAAATAAAGTTTGAATGAGATCCCCCTCATTCTTCTAAACTCCAGCGAGTACAGGCCCAGTGCCGACAAACGCTCATCGTACGTTAACCTACTCATTCCTGTTCTCATGAACCTCCTCTGGACCCTCTCCAGAGCCAGCACATCCTTCCTCAGATACGGGGCCCAAAACTGCTCACAATTACTCCAAATGTGGCCGGACCTGCGCCGTATAGAGCCTCGGCATTACATCCCTGTTGTTATATACAATAAATAAATGCAGGGATGAGGGGAGAGAGGGAGAGAGAGAGGGGGTGGAGAAGGGGTGCAGAAGGGGGAGAAAGAGGAAAATAGAGGGAGAGACAGAGGGAGAGACGGGAGAGAGAGCGAGAGAGGGAGGGAGAGAAATGGAGGGAGAGAGATAGAGGGGGAGAGAGGGGTGGACAGAGAGAAAGGGAGAGAGACGATGGGGAGAGGGTGAGAGAGAGGGGACAGAGGGAGAGAGGGAGAGAGAGAGGGATGGACATAAGGAGAGAGTGGAAAAGAGGTAGAGAGGGGGAGAGAGGTGATGGGGAGGCAGAGAGAGAAGAAGAGAGGGAGAGAGGCAGGGGGAGAGGAAGGGAGGAAGGGAGAGAGGGGACGTACATTTAAGATTTCCTCGAACTGTCAAAGCGGTTGATTTAATTTCATCCCTCAGAAACTGAAGACAAGATTTTTTTCTTAAGGGAAGGAGATTGTGAAGGTTCAACTCCCTCCCTGCCTCTGTTCCTCCCTCTCTCCCTCCCTCCTTCCCTCCCATTCTCCCTCCTTCCCTCTCTCCACCCCCTCCCTCCTTCTCTCCCTCTGCAGTTTAGTCACAGTCAGAACTAAACATGGAGAAACAGCGTTTAGTTTTTATGCACCACATATATGGAACAAACTTCCTGAAAAATGCAGGTCCGCTCCAACTCTCTTTTAAATCGGGGCTGAAGACTTTTCTGTTTGACGCTGCCTTTAATTACTTTTAATTTAAATTAAATTAAATAATTATTCATTTCTAATACTGCACTGTCATTTTTATTCTTGTATTTTATGCTTGCCTAATTCTATTTTATCTTGTTTTACTTTCTAGTAGACTAAGTGGGACACGTCGGGTCCCATTTTCACATGGGAGGCCTGGTCCCCCAACGCAATATTCACCACTCACGCATAGCCCGCAACTGTGCAGGCGCGGCTGACGGGTTCCCGTTGTGACGCCCCAGGTCCCCCCTCCTTCCCTCAGCCCCCCCCCCTTCCCTCAGCCCCCCCCCCACTCCTCTGCTTGCCCTCCCCCCCCCCCCCCCCACCATGCACACACTCATTCCCATCCCTCCTCAACCCCCCTCAAAACCCCCCCAAACCGCCGATCCACTCGTGTGGCTCTCCGGCGGCTGAGTCATCCCTGCCCGTTGGGTTCCGATTGTGACATGGAAAATGCAGGCATTACTGCGCAGGCGCAGCTGGCGGGCACGGCAAGTGGAAAAGGTATTTATTAAAGCTTAAAATGTGAATAACTCTTAAAATATAACTTTTAACGTTAAAGATGAGATTTATTTAGTCCATTCTTTCTTTTGCATCTCGTTGTGTTCTGTAACCGTGGGTGGAGGACGGCTTCAGGCATTGTGGGAGTATGTGTGTAGACGGGGGAGGGGGACGGTTTGGGGCGGGGGCTGTCGGGGCTGGTGGGGGAGGAATGTGTCCTGCAGCAGGGGGAGGGGAAAGGCTTCAGGTGGGGCCTGTTGGGGGATGGCGGACTGACGGGGGCTGTCGCTGCCGTGGCCTGTCACTGCTGCTCCCAGCCGGTTTCAGGTGGGGACCAGTGGGGAGCGTCCTGCAGCTGGGCATGGGACGGCTTCAGGCGGGGGCCGGCGGGAGGGGGGGGGGCTTTCTGGAGGGCTAATACGTGTTGTGGGCTGAACGGTCTGCATTCCAGCGCGCTGGTACGAACATTGTGGGCCGAATGGACTTTCTTGGGTTAGTCCAGGTGTTACGGGCCAAAGGGACTACTTTTTGGAGGACTAGTATGGACTTTGTGGGCCGAATGGACCTTTCTTGGGCTAGTGTGGGTTTTTCGGGCTGAATGGACTGCAGCTGGGGACTGGGACGGCCTCAGATGGGGCCTGTCGGGGGCCGGTGTGGGTGGGTGCTCTGCCCTGTCCTATCACAACCGCTGCCAGCCCCCCCAACTGAAGCCATCCCGTCCCCCCCTCCGGACCCGCCTGAAGCCGGTGGGGAACATCCCACAACTGGGGACGGGGACGGCTTCAGGCGAGGGGCGGCGGGGGGCATTCTGGAGGGTAGTACGTGTTGTGGGCCAAAGGAACTGCATTCCAGAGGGCTAGTATGGATATTGTGGGCTGAAGGCTTTTCTTCCGCTGGTCCAGGTGTTGTGGGCCGAAGAAACTGGTTTCTGGAGGGCTAGTATGGGCATTGTGGGCCGAATTGACATTTCATGGGCTAGTACAGGTGTTGTGGGCCAAAGGTATTGGTTTCCAGAGGGGTGGTACAGACATTGTAGGCCGAATACTTTTCTGGGGCTAGTGCGGGTGTTGTGGGCCGAATGGACTGCAGCTGGGGACAGGGACAGCTTCAGGCCGCTGGCTACTGCTTCGGCGGGGTCGGTGGGAGCGTTCTGTTGCCGGGGGCAGGGACGGCCTCAGACGGGTGCTTTGCAGTGACCTACTGCTGTACTGGCCTATCGCTGCCCCTGCCATTGCCGTGGACAACCTCTCCCACACCCCACCTGAAGCTGTCCCCCTGTAGCTGCAGGATGCCCCCCCCCCCACCAGTCCCCGCCTGAAGCTGGTGGGTAGCGTCCTGCAGCTGGGGACGGGAACGGCTTCAGGCAAGGGGCAGCGGGAGGGGGAGCATTTGGAGGGATAGTACATGTTCTGGGCCAAAGGGACTGCATTCCAGAGGGCTTGTAGGGACATTGTGGGCCAAAGGGACTTTTCTTGGGCTAGTCCAGCTGTTGTGGGCCAAAAGGACTGGTTTCTCAAGGACTAGTATGGACATTGTGGGCCGAATTGACTTTTCTTCGGCTAGTCCAGCTGTTGTGGGCCGAAGGGACTGGTTTATGGAGGGCTAGTATGGAGATTGTGGGCCGAATTGACTTTCCTTGGGCACACAGTACAGGTGTTGTGGGCCGAAGGGACTGGTTTCCGGAGTGCTAGTACGGACATTGTAGGCCAAATGGACTTTTCTTGGGCTAGTGCGGTTGTTGTGGGCTGAATGGACTGCAGCTGAGGACAGGGAAGGCTTCAGGCGGGGGTCGGTGGGACATTCTGTAGCCAGGGCCTTGTTACAAGTGGGGGGATGGGGAGTGAGAGCGGAGGAAACCCTGATGAGAACCTCATCTATAGTCGAAGAGGGGAACCCCCGTTCCCTAAAGAATGAGGACATCTCTGATGCCCTGGTGTGGAAGACCTCATCCTGGGAGCAGATGTGGCATAGACGGAGGAATTGGGAGTAGTGGTTAGAGTCCTTACAGGAAGCAGGGTGGGAAGAAGTGTAGTCCAGCTAGTCATGGGAGTCAGTGGGATAGTGAGGTCTAGAAATGGTAAGGAGATGTCGGAAATGGTCCAGGTGAATTTGAGTGCCAGTTGGAAGTTAGTGGTGAAATGGATGAAGTCAGTGAATTCTGCATGGGTGCAGGAGGTAGCACCAATGCAGTCGTGAATGTAGCAGAGGTAGGGTTCGGGAATAGGGCCACGGTACACCTCGAACAAGGATTTGGCGCGTGCCCATAGCTACGCCTTGGATTTAGAGGAAATGGGAGGATTCAAAGGAAAAGTTATTAACGGTAAGGACCAGCTCCGCTAGGCAGAGGAGAGTATCTGTAGACGGGGATCGGTTGGTTCTGCGGTCGGGGAAGAAACGGAGGGTTTTAAGACCCTCCTGGTGGGGGATGGAGGTGTGGAGTGACTGGATGTCCATGGTGAAGATGAGGGAGTGGGAGCCTAGAAAACGGAAGTCATGGAGTAGACGAAGAGCGTGTGAGGTGTCTTCAACATAGGTAGGGAGGGATTTAACCAGGAGGGATAGGATGGAGTTGAGGTATGTGGAAATAAGTTTGGTAGGGCATGAACAGGCAGAGACAATGGGTCTACCAGGACAGTTAGGTTTGTGGATTTTGTGCAGAAGGTAAAATCGGGCCATGCGGGGCTGGGGAACGATGAGGTTGGAGGCTTGGGGGGGTGGCAGGGAGCCGGAGTTGATGAAGTCAGTGATGGTGCTAGAGATAGTGGCCTATGGGGTCATGGTCCAAGTATAAGTAGGAGGAGGTGTCCGTGAGTTGGCGTGTGGCCTCAGCTTTGTAGAGATTAGCGCGCCAGACTCCCACGGCACCTCCCTTGTCGGCAGGTGTGATCACCCAGTCTGGGTTGTTGCAGAGTGAGCGGAGGGCTGTACGTTCAGGGGGGGGGGGAAGTTTAAAGGGGAGTGGAAATGTTGAGGCAGTTGATGTCACGCCGGCAGGTCTAAAGCTGTTAGATGGCCATGAGGGGGAGTCCAAGAGGAGGAGGTCCGTTGGAGATGGGAGAAGGGGTCATCACTGGGGGATGAGGACTCCTTCCCATGGAAGAATGCTCGGATGCGGAGGCGACGGAAGAAGACCTCCAAATCCTGGCGGGCGCAGAACTCATTGAGGTGGGGACGGAGGGGAACAAAGGTGAGGCCTCTGCTGAGGACAGACCGTTCAGTATCAGAGAGGGTGTGGGACGTATCACTGATATGGGGTCGAGTCAGAGTATAGAAGTGAGATCGACCGATTGACTAAATGGTGCCAGCACAACAACCTGGCTCTCAACACCAGCAAAACCAAGGAACTGATTGTGGACTTTGGAAGGGGTAGGATTGGGACCCACAGTCCCGGTTTTAACAAGGGTCGAAGGTGGAAAGGGTCAAGAACTTCAAATTCCTGGGCGTGCATATTTCTGAAGATCTTTCCTGCTCCGAGAACACTGATGCAATTATAAAGAAAGCACATCAGCGCCTCTACTCTCTCTAACTTCTACAGGTGCACAGTAGAGAGCATGCTGACCGGTTGCATCATGGCTTGGTTCGGCAACTTGAGCGCCCAGGAGCGGAAAAGACTGCAAAAAGTAGTAAACACTGCCCAGTCCATCATCGGCTCTGACCTCCCTTCCATCGAGGGGATCTATTGCAGTCGCTGCCTCAAAAAGGCTGCCAACATCATCAAGGACCCACACCATCCTGGCCACACACTCATCTCTCCGCTGCCTTCAGGTAGAAGGTACAGGAGCCTGAAATCTGCAACGTCCAGGTTCAGGAATAGCTCCTTCCCCACAGCCATCAGACTATTAAACACAACTTCAAACAAACTCTGAACTATTGCACTTTATCTGCTTATTTATGTGTATATATATATATATATATATATATATATATTGTCTATGGTATATGGACACACTGATCTGTTCTGTATTTATGCCTACAATATTCTGTTGTGTGAATCAAAGCAAGAATTTCATTGTCCTACCTGGGACACATGACAATAAACTCTCTTGAATCTTGAATTTTGAGAGAGGGGGGGAGTGGAGAGAGGGGGAAAGATGGGGGGAGAGGGAGATGGATGTGAGAGAGAGTGGAGGGATAGAGGTGAGAGAGGGGAGAGAGAGAAGGGGGCAGTGAGTGTATCAAATATTAGTTTAATTTCTGTGTTGCTTGTTACCGTGGACGCGATGGGCCGAAGGGCCTGTTTCCACGTTGTATAGCTGAAATGAAAAGGGAAAATGTGAAGCACTGAGAGGAGGGCAAGAGTTTGGGGCATGTTTCAAGATGGCCGACTTTTGCCTCCTGTTCCCAGAGGAGGGCGACAAAATGGCCTTGCAGCGTGTTTGTCATTTATACTTTTTTTGTGTTTTTTTGTATGTCCAAATGTGTGTTTTAATGTCTCTTAGTGTGTCTTGTGTGGGGGGTGGTGAGGGGGAAAGGGGGGAAACAACATTTGGTCACCTCCTCCACGGAGAGTGCGACTTTTTTCCATGTCGCCTCCCTCGCGGCCTAACACCAAGGATTGGTGCGGCCTTTACCGGAGTCGGGCCCGCAGTGTGGCTCCGATTGCTGGCCTGCGGGCAGCCTGAAGCCGCGGTCTGTGGAGCTTCTAGCCGCTGGCTCGGCATGGACTTACCATCCGGAGTGGGATCCCTCGCCGGGGATCCCTGGAGAAGAGCTCCGACCGCCGGCCTGTGGCCTACATTATCTTGAAGCCGCGGTCTCCGGTTGGGAAGCAACGATTCGGGACTTACCTTCCAGACGAGAGGGCCTGTACATCTGGCCGCCCGCAGCGGTGACTGCGGAGGTTTATGGCCACGACCACGGGGGAACAATGGAGGAGGAGTGACTAAAGTTTGTGCCTTCCGCCACAGTGAAGAATGCTGGGGTGGATGTTTGTGGTACATTTTATTGTGTATTGTGTGTTCTTTTTGATTGTACCGCTGCTGGCAAATTCATTTCACTGCACTTCATTGTGTATGTGATGAATAAATCTGATTGATTGATTGAATTGAATTGGATTGGCCGTTCCCCCCAATAATAATAAAGACAATAAGAAACAGAAACTAGATCAAACGTGAGCCCTGACAGGGGGAGGGGGAGAGCGATAGACAATAGACAATAGGTGCAGGAGTAGGCCATTTGGCCCTTTGAGCCAGCACCACCATTCAATGTGATCATGGCTGATCATCCCCAATCAGTACCCCGTTCCTGCCTTATCCCCATATCCCCTGACTCCACTATTTTTAAGAGCCCTATCTAGTTCTCTCTTGAAAGCATCCAGAGAACCTGCCTCCACCGCCCGCTGAGGCAGAGAATTCCACAGACTCACCACTCTCTGTGAGAAAAAGTGTTTCCTCGTCTCCGTTCTAAATGGCTTACTCCTTATTCTTAAACTGTGGCCCCTTGTTCTGGACTCCCCCAACATCAGGAACATGTTTCCTGCCGCTAGTGTGTCCAAGCCCTTAACAATCTTATATGTTTCAATGAGATGCCCTCTCATCCTTCTAAACTCCAGAGTGTACAATCCCAGCTGCTCCATTCTCTCAGCATATGACAGTCCCACCATCCCGGGAATTAACCTTGTAAACCTACGCTGCACTCCCTCAATAGCAAGAATGTCCTTCCTCAAATTAGGGGTCCAAAACTGCACACAATACTCCAGGTGTGGTCTCACTAGGGCTCTGTACAACTGCAGAAGGACCTCTTTGCTATATTTGATTCCTCTTGCTATAAAGGCCAACATGCCATTCGCTTTCTTCACTGCCTGCTGTACCTGCATGCTTACTTTCATAGACTGATGTACAAGGACCCCCAGATCCCGTTGTACTTCCCCCTATCCCAACTTGACACCATTTAGATAGTAATCTGCCTTCCTGTTTTTGCTACCAAAGTGGATAACCTCATATTTATCCGCATTAAACTTCATCGCTATATTTAAGAGGGAGTTAGATGTGGCCCTTGTGGCTAAAGGGATCAGGGGGTATGGAGAGAAGGCAGGTACAGGATACTGAGTTAGATGATCAGCCATGATCATATTGAATGGCTCGAAGGGCCGAATGGCCTACTCCTGCACCTATTTTCAATGTTTCTATGTTTCTATTTGCCATGCATCTGCCCACTCCCCCAACCTGTCCAAGTCACCCTGCATTCTCAT
>JAXLNO010006046.1:27500-71206 GCA_038087875.1 Malacoraja senta | reverse complement strand
GTGTAGGGAGTGGGTGGGAAAGTGGGATAACCTACTAGACCTAGCGAGAATGGGTGATCTTTGGTCAACGTGGACTTGGTGGGCCGAAGGCTCTGTTCCGTCTTTCAGTGTTGTACAATACCATTCGGACAGGTACATGGATAGGAAAGGTTTAGAGCAATATGAGCAAAACATGGGCAAATGGGATTAGTGCAGATGGGCATCTTGGTCAGCATGGATGAGTTGGGCCGAAGGGCCAGTTTCTGTGCTGTTTGACTCTGACACTAAAAGGTTTACAGTGCAAATTCCAGGTGCCCTGAGATCTCTGAGTTTTGGGGCAAATAAATTATATATTTTTTCACCAACCCAGAACATTCCCTAAAGCAACGCACTTTGCCACAATTAGGTAATACTGCATTCAGCACGAATTGGAATCTCCTTTGTGAACTGGTCACAACACAATTCCACAACAATAGTGGGAAAATATCTGGATAATCTGCCTGAGGTTTTGTTTGTCGGATAAATACCAATTGTTTGAGAACAGCATCTTATCAAAGAACGTACACCAGGGTTACAATCTCAAAGCTGTAGTGGAAATAGTTGAGACTTCTTATGTTTTTTCTTTTATTTAATCTCTGTAAATACTTTGGTATTCGCATCAATTCTTGCAGTGGAGATGAATGCCTCTTGACACAGTTGGAAAAGCACGATAGCTTCATAGCAACTGCATCTATTCCTGTTATATTTCCACACAAAATGCCCACAATTTCATTTTTCAATTTTGAGATATATAATGAGGCAAATGAGAAGGGGGATAAAAACAGAAGATGCTGGAAACACTCAGAAGCTCAGGCAGCATCTGTGGAAGTTGAACAGAGTGAATATAGTAAAGTAAAGTAAAGTAAATGTATTTATATAGCACTTTTCAATCAATTTCAATCACTGAAGCCAAAGTGCTTTACAGAGAAAATCATCCATATAAATGAGGGAAAAAAAGCATACTTGTATCAGGTAAATGGACACAAAGTGTTGGAGTAACTCAGCGGATCAGGCAGCATTTCTGCAGAATATGGATAGGTGACGTTTTGCATTGGGGACCCTTCCTCGGACGTACCAGGAGATATCCGGTTTAGTTTCGTTTAGAGATAAGGCGTGGAAACAGGCCATTCGACCCACCAAGTCTGCGCTGCCTAGCGATCCCCGTACACTAGCACTCTAAGGACAATGTACAATTCTTACTGAAGCCAATTAACCTATAAACCTGTACGTCTTTGGCATGTGGGAGGAGACCGGAGCACCTGGAGAAAACCCACGTGGTCACGGGGAAAACAACTCTGTGCACACTCTGAGGCGGCAATTCTACCACTGCGCCACCGCTGTATTGTTGTCCTGAAACTGTTTCTCTTTCCACAGATGCTCTCTAACCTGCTGGGTGCTTCCAACATTTTTGTTATTTCAGATTTCCAACATCTGCAATTTTTATGATTTGTAATTGTACGAGAAAGGGAAGCAGAGAGTTAAACTTTGTGGGGGCTGCTTCTTTGCGAAGCACATTAATACATCTATAAAGTTCATTGGGGACCACTCAGTACCAGTCATAAACCTATGTTCTTTACTACTCATCCCTCCTTGGAGAAGCCCAAAATCTCCAAATAACAAACGATAAATCTTCCTGCTTACCAGTTGTCACAATAACTATTCCCTTCTTCTTACAAACCCAACTGTTTTTGCAAAAGACTGCTCTGAACCGAGACGCAGGGAACATACTGCTCTTAATGAGTGGTGGGAAAAGATTCCTTTCTTAGTTCGCTGCATGGAAGCTGGCCGCAGTTTTGATGTTTACAGGGATGGTAACCCTGTCGGTGACAAGTTACATTTCTGCAAAGACCACAGGGAAACTGAGAAGGCAATGGTCATGTGAGAACTTCAAGTCAGCCGTGGAGTGTTACAAATCCCACATGGAATACCAATTCAGCTCCTTTTAATTCCCCAGTGATGGAAGCACCCAGGAGTGAAAGAATTTTCTTTTTCTCACTCGCAGACAAAATCTGGCGTAAGGTCAACTGACGTTGTGCCAGCCCCGGACCTTTGTGAAGAGATCAGCAGTGCTTTGTCTGTCGTTGTGGCACACTCATCACTGAAAACTCCCTCCCCTCCCACTCCCATACCAGTTGCTAAACACTTTAACTCCCCCTCCCATTCCCACACTGACCTTTCTGTCCTGGGCCTCCTCCACTGTCAGAGTGAGGCCACACGCAAATTGGAGGAACACCACCTCATATTTCGCTTGGGCATCTTGCAACACTAGCGGTATGAATATTGATTTCTCCAACCAAGTAACCCTTGCTTTCCCTCTCTCTCTGTCCCTCCCCCATCCTAGTTCTTCCAACTAGTTCCACTGTCCTCCCGATTAACGTTACTGTTTGAATGCCTTGTTGTCACCTTCTCCTCATCCAACAATGAGCCATTCTACATTTCCTTGATCGTCGTCTGTCATTTTCACACCTTATATTTTCTCTTTGCACCCTTCCATATCACTGGCTCCCCTCTCCCCTGTCTCTCAGTCTGAAGAAGGGTCTCGACCCGAAACGTCACCCATTCGTTCTCTCCAGCATCTACATAGAAACGACTTCACTAAGCTCTGGTGGGGAGATATGCCAAGCCTCAGAGGTTGGCATGAGTTCTCAGGACTTTTCCTTACTAGGGCAAAGGATTCTTTAACCTTCAAATCAGATAGAATTTTTAATATGCGTCACAAGTTCACAAGTTATAGGAGTAGAATTAAGCCATTCGGCCCATCCACTCCGCCATTCAGTCACGGCTGATCTCTGCCGCCTAATCCCATTTTAGTGCCTGCTCCCCTTAACCCTTGAGACCCGTTCCGATCAAGTATTTGTCTCTCTCTGCCTTAAAAACATCCACTGAATTGGCCTCCACGGCCCTCTGTGGCAATGAGTTCCACAGATTAACTACCCTCTGACTAGAGAAGGGTACAATACGAAAGAAACTAAAAGTGGTGCAGTAGAGTCATAAAAACCACGTGACAACATTCCTGCACGTTATCGGTTAATCTTGGGGAAAACAGAAGCATGATTTGCTGTTCGCCCGTGACCTCTAGCTGAGCTGTTTGGCAAACATTAGTGTATTTTCTTTTGACATTTCTTTCAGTAACCGTAAAAAACCTTCAACGAACAAAAACCTGCTGGCACTCCATTGTTGCTGGATGCCGTATAATCCAGACACATTCAGGAGATCGGAGCTAAAACGCTCCCCCCCCCCCCCCTCCCCCCCCCCATGTGCAATGTTGCAAATTGAATTCTTCACAAGCAAAAGTCATCAATTTTAAAACAATTGATTTTTCAACACCCAATGGCTTTCATAGCATTTGCCACTCTTGGAATTAATCCATTTACTTTACCCAAAGACTGCACCCACTGGAGTGAATGATATGACTTGTTGGACTCAGCGGCGATGGGTAATGAAGTAAAGAAAATGCCTTTATTGATGAAAAAGTTCATTTTCGTCAGAGTGATATAGTGTGGAAATAGGCCCTTCCACCCAACTTGCCCACACCGGCCAACATATCGCAGCTCACGTCCCACCTGCCTGCGTTTGATCCATATCCTGTCCTATCCATGTACCTGTCGAACTGTTTCTTAAATGCTGGGATACTCCCTGCCTCAACTACCTCATCTGGCAGCTTGTTGATTACACCCACCACCCTTTGTGTGAAAAAGTTACACATTCAGATTCCTATTAAATCATTCCCCCTTCAACTTAAACCTTTTTCCTCTGGTCCTCGATTCACCTGGGCAAGAGACTCTGTGCATCTACCCGATCTATTCCTCTCACGATTTTATACACCTCAATAACATCTTGAAACACTTGTGAAATTAATTGAGCTAATTTCTTTTCATATGCTCATCATTTTCGCAGATGGTAAAGCTTAAACCCTTTACAATCAGATAAACTGAGGTACTTGGGAAAATACACATCAAGTGAAGGGACTGAGCATAGACTTGGCGACCGTCTCAGTGAACACTCAGTCCACCAAGGCCCACTGGATTTCCCGTTTACTAACATTTTAGAAATCTGTGGAGGCCAAGACAATGGGCATTTTTAAGGTGGAGATTAATAGATTCTTGATTAGTACGGGTGTCAGGGGTTATGGGGAGAAGGCAGGAGAATGGGGTTGAGAGGGAAATATAGATCAGCCATGGTTGAATGGGGGTGTAGGATCGATGGGCCGAATGGCCTAATTCTGCTTCAATCACTTAGGAACATGAACTATTTTAACTCCCCTTCCCCTTCCCACACTGAGCTTTCTGTACTGGCCCTCCTCCATTGCCAGAGTGAGGCCACACACAAACTAGAGGAACAGTACCTCATTTTCATCTGCCGCCCACCAAAAGCCTCACATTTGGGGCGGCATGGTGTTGCAACAGTGGCATTGTTGCCTTACAGCACCAGAGACCCAGGTCCGATCCTGACTACGGGTGCTGTTTTGTATGGACGTTGTACCTTCTCCCTGTGACTGCGTGGGCGCTTTGGTTTCTTCTTGAAAAAGCGCGGAAACAGGCCCTTCGGCCTACCAAGTCCGCACCGACCAGCAATCCCCAAACATTAACGCTATCCTGCACGCATTAGGGATCAGTTACAATTTTACCAAGCCATTTAACCTACAAACCTGTACGTCTTGGGAGTGCGGGATGAAACCGGAGAAAACCCATGCGGGTCCCGGGGAAAACATACAGTACAAACTCCGTACAGACAGCACCCGTGGTCAGGATCGAACCCAGGACTCTGGCGCTGTAAGGCAGCAACTCTACCGCCGTGCCACTGTGCTGCCACTTAGCATAAATGGGTAAAATAGTTCAAGTTCAAGTGAGTTTATTGATGTGTCCCTGATAGGACAATGAAATTCTTGCTTTGTTTCAGCACAACAGAACATAGTAGGCATTGACTACAAAACAGATCAGTGTGTCCATATACCATTATATAAATATATACACACATGAATAAATAAACTGATGAAGTGCAAATAACAGTTAATGGGCTATTAAAGTTCAGTGTTTTGTCTGAGCGAGGTTTAATAGCCTGATGGCTGTGGGGAAGTAGCTATTCCTGAACCTGGTCGTTGCAGTCTTCAGGCTCCTGTACCTTCTACCTGAAGGTAGTAGGGAGATGAGTGTGTGGCCAGGATGGTGTGGGTCCTTGACGATACTGCCAGCCTTTTTGAGGCAGCGACTGTGATAGATCCCCTCGATGGAAGGGAGGTCAGTGCCGATGATGGACTGGGCAGTGTTTACTACTTTTTGTAGTCTTTTCCTCTCCAGGGCGCTCAAGTTGCCGAACCAAGCCACGATGCAACCGGTCAGCATGCTCTCTACTGTGCACCTGTAGAAGTTAGAGAGAGTCCTCCTTGACAAACCGACTCTCCGTAATCTTCTCAGCAAGTAGAGGCGCTGATGTGCTTTCTTAATAATGGCATCAGTGTTCTCGGACCAGGAAAGATCTTCAGAGATGTGCACGCCCAGGAATTTGAAGCTCTTGACCCTTTCAACCATCGACCAGTTGATATAAACGGGACTGTGGGTCCCCATCCTACTCCTTCCAAAGTCCACAATCAGTTCCTTGGTTTTGCTGGTGTTGAGGGCCAGGTTATTGTGCTGGCACCATATGGACAGTTGCTCGATCTCTCTTCTATACTCTGACTCATCCCCATCAGTGATACGTCCCACAACAGTGGTGTCGTCAGCGAACTTGATGATGGAGTTCGCACTATGACCGGCTACGCAGTCATGAGTATAGAGTGAGTACAGCAGGGGGCTGAGCACGCCCGTGCTCCTGTGCTGATTGTTATCGAGTCTGACACATTTCCACCAATACAAACAGACTGTGGTCTGAGAGAGAGGAAGTCGAGGATCATGTTAATATCCACGTCAACTATCGACGATAGTTGGCATGGACATGATGTTATGTGGGGAATAAAGTCACCTCATTCACTCCAAAGGGTAACCAACACATAGCTTCTCGCTGAATTTCCTCTGTGCTACAAAAAGACTCATAAATTCAATGTCATATTTTACTTCAGGAAGAAAAACTTACTTACCCCTTTGAATTTCTGGCAACAAGTTGCAGCAGAATGTTTTTAGTACAGTTAGTCAGTTTAGGGTTAATTTCAGTTCCAGTATGCTTCCATTTATCTTACACTGATTTATTCCTCATTGTACATCAATTTCAGTGCAGAATCCCTGCCTCACAATACAGATTATTCGATTCAGGCTGTTTCCCAGTCTCGTTATTAGCTCGACAGTGAAGTGACTGGGAAAATAAAACATCAAGATTTCCAAATGGATGTCAGCAATTGGCATTGCAGTCACGCCACAAGTCAGTAGAGATGCAGCTGTCAAGATTTACAGTCATTGCAATGGTTCTATTGATCAGGCTGACATCCACCATTTGCAAATGCTGTATGACTTGTGTGATAAGTTAAAAGAGGATTTGGAACATCAGAGTCCTCTCAATTGCATGTTGCTGTTACGAATGAAGGTAGCTATTCCCACCAGTTTTTATGCATCTGAACCTTTCAGACTACTGCTGATTGTCCCTGGGCTGTTGCCACCTTGATCTCTGGGGTCTCTTTCCGATATCAACTCCATGTGTGGCTTTGCAGCAGCCATGGAGAAGCAGGGATGGTTTAGATATTGCCGACTCTCTCATTGTGTTAGGTTTTGGTTTCTGGAAAGCAATGTGAAGGATTTTGTTCGATCTCTCTGCTGCTCCACCCTCCTTCTTTAAAAGCTTCTACTGCCTGGCAAAGCCCTGGTATCTCCATGTGTTCGATTAGTGTTAAATTCTGCTTGGAATCACCCCTGTAGCATACTTACCTTAGTTTAGTTTAGTTTAGTTTATTATTACTGTCACATGTACCAAGGTGCAGTAAAAAACTTTTTTTATGCATGCTATCGAGCTAATGAAATGCTATACATGATTACAATCAAGCCGTCCACGTTGTACAACTGCATGATAAAGGACATAACATTTAGCGCAAGATAAAATCCAGTAAAGTCTGATTAAAGACAGTTCAAAGGTCTCCAATGAGGTAGATTGGAGGTCAGGACCACTCCTCCAGTTGTTGGTACTTTGGTTCAGTTGCCTGCTAACAGCTGGGAAGAAAACTGTCCCTGAATCTAGAAATGTGCGTTTTCACACTTCTGTACCTCTTGCCTGATGGGAGAAGGGAAAGAAGGAGCGATAGAATTAGCATCGGTATTGGTTTTTTCTTGTCACGTACTGAGGTATAGTGAAATGTTTATTTTGCATGGGGCTGTTCATACTAATGAAATCACCCACTAATGATTATATCAAACCCAGGCAGAATATCATGTTACAGTTATAGGGAAAGTGCAGATAAAAGGGTTGCAACGAGGTAGACTGGCAATCGGGAATAAATCTTTACCGTATAAGAGCCCCTTCAAGAGTTTGACAACAGCAGGGAAGAAGCTGTTTCGGAGTCTGGTGGCACATTCTTTCAAGATTATGTATTTCTGCCAATGGGAGAGTGTAGAAGAAGGTGTGAGTGGTTGTTGATTATGTTGGCTGCTTTCCCAAGGCATTATGAAGGGTAGATGGTGCCGAAGCTGAGGTGACTGGTCTGTGTGATGGTCTGTGATTGTAGGGGGATCTATGTCCACATCTCTCTGTAATGGTTGGGACTGAGTGGAGGTAATGTGACTCCCATTGGTTGGCGGTGATTGGGGCTGATGCCCCTCTCATTGGTTGGATGTGAATGCAGATGCCACTTCCATTGGTTGGAGGTGAGTGTCAAGGCTTCCATTCGCTGCAGGTGAGTGGAGCTGATGTGGTTTCCATTGGTTGGAGGCAATGGGATGCCACCCCATTGGTTGGATGTGAATGGGATGCCACTTCCATTCCACTCCCTGGCCACAAACTCTTTGAATCACTTCCCTCTGAAAGGCAACTCCGGACTGTCGAAGCTGCCACAGCCAGACATAAAAACAGCTTTTTTCCACGAGTAGTAGCTCTACTCAATAACCAAAATTCAGTCGCCTCCTTTTGCTCTGGTATTTTATGTAATTCACATGTTTAATCGATAATGTTTCATTATTAATGTTTAATATTTTAGCGTCATTCTTAATTGTCACTGTATGTCATGTTGTCACTTGCGAGCGGAGCACCAAGGCAAATTCATTGTATGTGAACATACTTGGCCAAAACTTATTCATTCATTCATTGGTTGGGGGGTGGATGACAAGGCTGCCAGTTGCTGGAGGTGAGTGGAGCTGGAGTTGTTTCCATTGGTTGGAGGTGACGCCAATCCTACTTCAGACTTGGTGAACACGTTGTCTTGTGGAAGCGAGACTGGATCTTGGGGGAAGCTGTGACAGACAAGTAATTCTGACGTGATTCTCTGAATATAATGAAGTGACAGTGGGAGACTTTAATTGTTTCTCAGCTGCTGGATGTATCTGGGCTTCTGACTCCCATGGACTGCTCCAGGGCAAGAGAGTCCTTCTGTTCTTTGTATTAATAATAATAATAATACATTTTATTTATATAACGCTTTTCAAGGACTCAAAGTCGCTTTACATTGAGAGTCAAAAACAAAACAAAATAGAACAGTAAGACAGAGATGCAAAGGGGAGGGGAACATGGGACTAAGGGTATGCAGAGGTGAAGAGATGGGTCTTGAGGCGGGACTGGAGGATGGTGAGGGACTCAGAATTTCGGATCAGTTGTGGGAGGGAATTCCAGAGCCTGGGAGCTGCCCTGGAGAAGGCTCTGCCTCCAAAAGTGCAGAGGTTGGATTTCGGAGTGGAGAGGAGACCGGCTGATGTGGATCTGAGGGACCGTGAGGGTTGGTAGGGGGAGAGGAGGTCAGTGAGATAAGGGGTGGGCCAAGTGGTTGAGGGCTTTGTAGGTGAGGACCAGGATTTTGTAGATGATCCGGTGGGAGATGGGAAGCCAGTGAAGTTCTTTGAGAACTGGGGTGATGTGGTGCCAGGATTTGGTGTGGGTGATGAGTCGGGCAGCAGCGTTCTGGACCAGTTGGAGTCGGTTGATGTTGCTGGAATTAATGCCAAAGAGAAGAGAGTTACAGTAGTCCAGTCGGGAGGAGATGAAGGCATGGATGAGTCTTTCAGCAGCGGGGGGGTATGAGAGAGGGTCTGATTTTGGCAATGTTGCGGAGGTGAAAAAATGATGTTTTGACAACATGGCGGATGTGAGGCTCAAGGGAGAGGGTTGAGTCAAAGATCACACCAAGGTTGCGGGCCTGAGGAGATGGGGAGACAATGGTGCTGTCAATAGTGAGAGTGGGGTTGTTACTTTTGGTGAGTGTTGATTTGGAGCCAATGAGGAGAAATTCTGTTTTGTTACTGTTTAATTTAAGGAAGTTGAGTTGCATCCAAGATTTGATCGCTGACAGGCAGGAGTTGATATGGGAGAGAGGGGGGTGGTGGGGGGACTTGGTGCTGAGATAGATCTGGGTGTCATCAGCATAGCAGTGGAAGTCCAGGTTGAAGTGACGGAGTATATGACCAAGGGGGAGGATGTAGATGATGAAGAGGAGGGGACCGAGAACGGAGCCTTGGGGATAAACACTGCTACAATTAGATCCATCAACAGTGAACTCACATTCTTATCCCCCTGTTATGCTCTCCACCACAAAACCTATCACTTCCCTCACACTGACTTATTATCAGAGGAATATTATTTTTCTAAACGTGTTATGATTTGGCCCAATTTTAATGTTTCACGTCAGTAACTCCCAATTTCCCGAGTTTAATTGAGTTTAGTTTATTGTCACATGTATCGAGGTACATGTGACAATAATGTAGACGAGGCATTTGTTGCGTGCTTACACAACTGCGACTTGAACATGGTGCCAAACTGCGGATGTCATTGCCCCGACCGCAGGGGAATAAAGAGGATGCAGATGTTTAGGAAAGAACTGCAGATGCTGGAAAAATCGAAGGTAGACAAAAATGCCGGAGAAACTCAGCGGGTGAGGCAACATCTATGGAGCGAAGGAATAGGCAACGTTTTTGGTCGAGACCCTTCTTCAGACTGATTATTCAGACTTTATTGCCTTCCATCACCGTGGGAAATGTGGAATCCGCTGTGGTGGATGTTTATGTTAACTTTATGTAGCGGTGTGTCGTTGCTTTTTTTTAGTATGGCTGTATGGTAATTCGAGTTTCACTGTACCTTAATTGGTACACGTGACAATAAAATGACCTTTGAACCTTTGAACTGGCGACTCTGTATACTGAAGATAGTCACAACACACGCTGGAGTAACTCAGAAGGACTGGCAGCATCTCTGGAGAGAAGGGATGGGTGAAGTTTCGGGTCAAGACGTTTCTTCCGTCATCCATTCCTTCTCTCCAGAGATGCTGCCTGTCCTGCTGAGTTACTCCAGCATTTTGTGTCTATCTTCATTTTAAACCAGCATCTGCAGTTCCTTCCTACACAACTCTGTATACTGTCTCAGTGTTATTTACTTGTACTGTATCTGAGATGCTTATCCAAGATGTATTTAAATGCTTCTGTATAGTGATACTTGCATTGAACTAGATACAAAAATGAATTTCACTGTACCTCGGTACATGTGACAAATAAGGTACCATACCCTGCTATGCCATACCATAACCAGTCAGCGGAAAGACAACACATGATTACCGTCAAACCATCCACAGTGTACAGATAGACGATAAAGGGAATAACGTTTAGTGCAAGATGAAGTCCGATTCCTCCCTTCAACCTCCCTTTCGTTGTCTCCATTTATACCTCACGCTGTCTCAGCAAGGCCAGCAGCTTAATCAAGGACGAGTTGCAATCTGGCCACTGCCTCTTCTCCCCTCTCCCATCGGGCAAAAGGTATAGAAGTGTGAAAACGCACACCTCCAGATTCAGGGAAGTTTCTTCCCAGCTGTTAGTTATCAGGCAACTGAACCATCCTACCACAACTAGAGAGCGGTGCTGAACTACTATCTACCTCATTGGAGACACTCGGACTATCTTTGATCAGACTTTGCTGGGTTTATCCTGCACTAAACATTGTTCCCTTATCATGTATCTCTACACTGTGGATGACTCGATTGTAATCATGCATTGTCTTTCTGCTGGCTGGATAGCACGCAACAAAAGCTTTTCACTGTACCTCGGTCCACGTGACAATAAACTGAACTGAAACTGAACTGAACTGAAGTCCTGCATTTTGCCCAATGAATTGTCGTGCATTCATGTGTCGGGTGATTGTCCTGCATTCATGTGTCGGGTGATTGTCCTGCATTCATGTGTCGGGTGATTGTCCTGCATTCTAATTTACATTCATTATAACATGATTTAAAACATTTCAATTTCACCAGCAATTCATCCATTGGTGAATGGAAAACCCCCAAGGCAACATCTATAAATGAAATAAATGGGAATAAGATGGTTAAACATTTCCTGAACTTTATGTATTTTTCCTTGAGGCAGAGACATATATAATATGGTTTCTACTGGCCTCAGGGCAAGACAATGTACACAACCTAACCTATAACATTGCTTAATGAAGGGTTCCAGCCACACTGAAGCCAAGTGGAGATATGTATCGACTACTGCTTCAAGTATTTTCCATATTTGAATCCAATCTATTAACCTGTAAAATATTGTATCAAAGTGTGAATATGTCAAAAGTATTTAATTCTCATATGTACCGTCAAAGGAACAATGAAATTCTTACTTAATGCAGCGTTACCGGCCCATTAGCAAAATAACAATGGATAAATGTGTAATAGTCGACTTTGCAATAAATTAATAATCAATAATACTACATAACCAGACCAGAATTGTGCAAAACTGAAGTACAAAGTGCAACCAAAACAATGTTCATCATAGATCACAGTTTCCAAGGGTATTTGATGATATTAGAACATAGAACATAAAACATAGAGCAGTACAGCACAAGAACAGGCCCTTCGGCCCACAATATTTGTACGAGACCAACTCTCATCTGCCTGCACATAATCCACCTCTCCATTCCCTGCATGTCCATGTGCCTATCCAAAAGTCTCTTAAACGCCACTATCGTATCTTCCTCCACCACCAACCCTGGCAGCGCGTTCCAGGCACCCACCACCCTCTGTGTAAAGATAAACTTGCCCCGCAAATCACCTTCACATTTTACCCCTCTCACCTTAAAGCTATGCCCCATTGTATTTGATTTTTCCACCATGGGGGAAAAAGGTTCTGACTGTCTATCCTCTCTATACCTCTCATCATTTTATATATTGGCTGCCTTTTTGAGGCAACACTTCCAACACACCCATTCGATGTGATGGGATGTGATGTCCATTATTAACCCATGATGGACCGGGCAATGTCTACCACTTTCTGCAGCTTTCTTTGTTCTTTGTTCAAGTTACTGAACCAGGCCATGGTGTACAGTTTATGAGCCGAAAATGATCAAAAACACAATATTATCTCTCAGCTGAATAATGTATTGGTATTGTTACACTTACAGAAAAATAGCATTTCACCAAATATGTTCTCAAGTGGATGTGGATGGGGAGAGGATGTTTCCACTAGTGGGAGAGTCTGGGACTAGAGGTCATATCCTCAGAATTGAAGGACTTTCCTTTAGGAAGGAGATCTTCTTCTTGTCGAGCCCACACACAAGATTAGTTGTTCAGCCAGAGCTGAACACACGTCTCGGCATCTGCACACAATGGTGTCTGTCTTGTGCTTCTTGTGTGTGGTGGTGGAAAGATTGGTGGAAACAGGGCCGCGACGTGAACGCTCTTTCCTTGACCCCGGAAGGAGATGAGGAGGAATTTCTTTAGTCATAGGGTGGTGAATCTGTGGAATTCATTGCCACAGAAGGCTGTGGAGGCCAAGTCAATGGATATTTTTAAGACAGAGATAATTAGATTCTTGATTAGTACAGGTGTCAGGGGTTACGGGGAGAAGGTAGGAGAATGGGGATTAGGAGGGAGAGATAGACCAGTCATGAGTAGACCAGATGGACTGAATGGCCTAATTCTGCTCCTATCACATGACCGTATGACTATATAAAGTTACCTGATACTGCTGATTTATCATTTTTAATAGCTCTCAGCTCACCAACACCAAGACATCTTTGCCTCACTCAAGTTGGGGAGTATAAAATGTGGTTTGCAAACAGGACCCATGTAGATGAGATCCAGACTGCAGAAGGAAACTGTTGGGGATATATAGTGAACAGGCAATGAACAGTTCTAATGATGGCACAAGAAACTGCAGATGCCGGATTCTTGAGCAAAACACAAAGTGCTGGAGGAACTCAGTGGGTCAGGCAGCATCTGTGGAGGGAATGGGTAGACCACATTTCGAGTCGGGACCCTTTTACCAATGACAATTCTTTGCCTGTTATCATAGGATGCAGCATATTTATTTTCAATAGGTAACTATTTAAGGTATTCTTGGTGAAATACTTTCTTCTTCCTAGGGTGGTGACTGTGAGGATCGAGCTGCCAGAGGAGGTAGTTGAGGCAGGTACAATAACAACATTTAAAACATATTCGATCAGGTACATGAATAGGAAAGGTTTAGAGGGAAATGGGCCAAACACTGGCAGGTGGGACTAGTGTAGATGGGGCATAGAAACATAGAAAATAGGTGCAGGAGTAGGCTATTCGGCCCTTCGAGCCTGCACCGCCATTCAATATGATCATGGCTGATCATCCAACTCAGTATCCCATCCCTGCCTTCTCTCCATACCCCCTGATTCCTTTAGCCACAAGGGCCACATCTAACTCCCTCTTAAATATAGCCAATGAACTGACCTCAACTACCTTCTGTGGCAGAGAATTCCACAGATTCACCACTCTCTGTGTAAAAAATGATTTCATCATCTCGGTCCTAAAAGTCTTCCCTCTTATCCTTAAACTGTGACCCCTAGTTCTGGACTTCCCCAACATCGGGAATAATCATCCTGCGTCTAGCCTGTCCAACCCCTTAAGAATTTTGTAAGTTTCTATAAGATCCCCCCTCAGTCTTCTGAATTCCAGCGAGTACAAGCCAAGTCTATCCAGTCTTTCCACAAATGAAAGTCCTGCCATCCCAGGAATCAGTCTGGTGAACCTTTTCTGTACTCCCTCTATGGCAAGAATGTCTTTCCTCAGATTAGGAGACCAAAACTGTACGCAATACTCCAGGTGTGGTCTCACCAAGACCCTGTACAACTGCAGTAGAACCTCTCTGCTCTTATACTCAAATCCTTTTGCTATGAATGCTAACATACCATTTGCTTTCTTCACTGCCTGCTGCACCTGCATTCCTACTTTCAATGACTGGTGTACCATGACACCCAGGTCTCGTTGCATCTCCCCTTTACCTAATCGGCCACCATTCAGATAATAGTCTACTTTCCTGTTTTTGCCACCAAAGTGGATAACCTCACATTTATCCACATTATACTGCATCTGCCATGCCTTTGCCCACTCACCCAACCTATCCAAGTCACCTTGCAGCCTCCTAGCATCCTCCTTACAGCTAACACTGCCCCCCAGCTTTGTGTCATCCGCAAACTTGGAGATATTGCCTTCAATTCCCTCATCCAGGTCATTAATATATATTGTAAATAGCTGGGGTCCCAGCACTGAGCCTTGCGGTACCCCACTAGTCACTGCCTGCCATTCTGAAAAGGACCCGTTTACTCCTACTCTTTGTTTCCTGTCTGCCAGCCAGTTCTCTATCCACATCAATACTGAACCCCCAATACCATGTGCTTTAAGTTTGTATGCTAATCTCTTATGTGGGACCTTGTCGAAAGCCTTCTGAAAGTCCAGATATAACACATCCACTGGTTCTCCCTTATCCACTCTACTAGTTACATCCTTGAAAAATTCTATAAGATTCATCAGACATGATTTACCTTTCATAAATCCATGCTGACTTTGTCCAATGAACTCACCACTTTCCAAATGTCCCATCACCACTATCCCATCTTTAATAACTGACTCCAGAATTTTCCCCACCACCGATGTTAGACTAACTGGTCTGTAATTCCCCGTTTTCTCTCTCCCTCCCTTTTTAAAAAGTGGGGTTACATTAGCTACCCTCCAGTCCTCAGGAACTACTCCAGAATCTAAAGAGTTTTGAAAAATTATCACTGATGCATCCACTATTTCTTGGTCAGCATGGGCAAGTTGGGCTGAAGGGCCTGTTTCCGTGCTGTATGACTCTAGCTGCTTTGGTGTTCTGAAATCAGACATCCTTCTGACATGCCCTGCCCACTCAATCTGTGATTCTTTCAGCAATATGTAGAGGTTTATCTGGAACAGTATCTGTTGGTCTGAAATTATATCTTAGAGCTTGACATGAAGTATTCTGTACAGGCAGGTGATGTCACAGTGGTTAAACTGTCTGCACAGAATACTTAACATCAAATAACCAACAATCTCACAGGCTCTAGAAAGCTGTATCAAAATCATGGTTGCTGAATGATTATGGCACCATTTTGAATTGTAGATCCAGCCTGGAATAAACCGAAGATAGGCACAAAAAGCTGGAGTAACTCAGCGGGTCAGGCAGCATCTCTGGAGAAAAGTAATAGGCGATGCTTCGGTCGAGACCCTTCTTCAGACTGAGAGACAGGGGAAAGGAAAACGAGAGATTTAGACGGTGATATCGAGAGACATAGAACAAATGAATGAACGATATGCAAAAAAGTAACGATGCTAAAGAAAACAGGCCCTTGTTAGCTGTGGGGCAGGTGAAAACAAGTTACAGACAATGAGACTCACCAGGACTACATTGAAACTAGTACAACATCTAGGGTGGGGGGGGGGGGGTGTGTTGGAAGGAACTGCAGATGCTGGTTGACACCGAAGATAGACAGAAAATGACGGAGTAACTCAGTGGGACAGGCAGCATCTCTGGATAGAAGGAATGGGTGACGTGTCGGGTTGAGACCCTCCTTCAGACTGCGAAAGGGACAGGAGTAAACGTTGCTCCCCTGAAATCCCTGCCCCCCTCCTGAAACATTCCTAGCTCACCATCTCCTGCTTTAAGAAGCTGCTTAAAGAAGCCGTCTTAACCACTCCTCCGGTCAACGGCCTTTGGGAGCTTTGCCAGTTTTTGACCAAGTGTTTTGGGATGTTTTATTACATTAAAGAATGACATATCAATTTATTGTAATGTTGTTAGCAATGGAAAATCAATTACGATTAGTTAGCAGTGATTACAGGATAAAGGCTATAATCTCATTCATTTGGGTAAAGGGATCAATCTTCTGTCTCTTTCAGTTGGTGCCTTATGCCATAGCTGAGTAAATGCAACAATAGTAGTTTAGTTTATAGAAATATAGAAATTAGGTGCAGGAGTAGGCCATTCGGCCCTTCGAGCCTGCACCGCCATTCAATATGATCATGGCTGATCATCCAACTCAGTACCCCGTACCTGCCTTCTCTCCATACCCTCTGATCCCTTTAGCCACAAGGGCCACATCTAGCTCCCTCTTAAATATAGCCAATGAACTGGCATCGACTACCCTCTGTGGCAGAGAGTTCCAGAGATTCACCACTCTCTGTGTGAAAAAAGTTCTTCTCATCTCGGTTTTAAAGGATTTCCCCCTTATCCTTAAGCTGTGACCCCTTGTCCTGGACTTCCCCAACATCGGGAGCAATCTTCCTGCATCTAGCCTGTCCAACCCCTTAAGAATTTTGTAAGTTTCTATAAGATCCCCTCTCAATCTCCTAAATTCTAGAGAGTATAAACCAAGTCTATCCAGTCTTTCTTCATAAGACAGTCCTGACATCCCAGGAATCAGTCTGGTGAACCTTCTCTGCACTCCCTCTATGGCAATAATGTCCTTCCTCAGATTTGGAGACCAAAACTGTACGCAATACTCCAGGTGTGGTCTCACCAAGACCCTGTACAACTGCAGTAGAACCTCCCTGCTCCTATACTCAAATCCTTTTGCTATGAAAGCTAACATACCATTCGCTTTCTTCACTGCCTGCTGCACCTGCATGCCTACTTTCAATGACTGGTGTACCATGACACCCAGGTCTCGCTGCATCTCCCCTTTTCCTAGTCGGCCACCATTTAGAAAATAGTCTGCTTTCCTGTTTTTGCCACCAAAATGGATAACCTCACATTTATCCACATTATACTGCATCTGCCAAACATTTGCCCACTCACCCAGCCTATCCAAGTCACCTTGCAGTCTCCTAGCATCCTCCTCACAGCTAACACTGCCCCCCAGCTTAGTGTCATCCGCAAACTTGGAGATATTGCCTTCAATTCCCTCATCCAGGTCATTAATATATATTGTAAATAGCTGGGGTCCCAGCACTGAGCCTTGCGGTACCCCACTAGTCACTGCCTGCCATTGTGAAAAGGACCCGTTTACTCCTACTCTTTGCTTCCTGTTTGCCAGCCAGTTCTCTATCCACATCAATACTGAACCCCCAATGCCATGTGCTTTAAGTTTGTATACTAATCTCTTATGTGGGACCTTGTCGAAAGCCTTCTGGAAGTCCAGATACACCACATCCACTGGTTCTCCCCTATCCACGCTACTAGTTACATCCTCGAAAAATTCTATAAGATTCGTCAGACATGATTTACCTTTCGTAAATCCATGCTGACTTTGTCCAATGATTTCACCACTTTCCAAATGTGCTGCTATCCCATCTTTAATAACTGACTCTAGCAGTTTCCCCACTACCGATGTTAGACTAACTGGTCTGTAATTCCCCGTTTTCTCTCTCCCTCCCTTCTTAAAAAGTGGGGTTACGTTTGCTACCCGCCAATCCTCAGGAACTACTCCAGAATCTAAAGAATTTTGAAAGATTATTACTAATGCATCCACTATTTCTGGAGCTACTTCCTTAAGTACTCTGGGATGCAGCCTATCTGGCCCTGGGGATTTATCGGCCTTTAATCCATTCAATTTACCCAAAACCACTTCCCGACTAACCTGGATTTCACTCAATTCCTCCAACTCCTTTGACCCGCGGTCCCCTGCTATTTCCGGCAGATTATTTATGTCTTCCTTAGTGAAGACGGAACCAAAGTAGTTATTCAATTGGTCCGCCATATCCTTGTTCCCCATGATGAACTCACCTGTTTCTGACTGCAAGGGACCTACATTTGTTTTAACTAATCTCTTTCTTTTTACATATTTATAAAAACTTTTGCAGTCAGTTTTTATGTTCCCTGCCAGTTTTCTTTCATAATCTATTTTTCCTTTCCTAATTAAGCCCTTTGTCCTCCTCTGCTGGTCTCTGAATTTCTCCCAGTCCTCTGGTATGCTGCTTTTTCTGGCTAATTTGTACGCATCATCTTTCGCTTTGATACCATCCCTGATTTCCCTTGTTATCCACGGATGCACTACCTTCCCTGATTTATTCTTTTGCCAAACTGGGATGAACAATTTTTGTAGTTCATCCATGCAGTCTTTAAATGTCTTCCATTGCATGTCCACTGTCAACCCTTTTAGAATTAATTGCCAGTCAATCATGGCCAATTCATGTCTCATACCCTCAAAGTTACCTTTCTTTAAGTTCAGAACCATTGTTTCTGAATTAACAATGTCACTCTCCATCCTAATGAAGAACTCAACCATATTATGGTCACTCTTGCCCAAGGGGGCACGTACAACAAGACTGCTAACTAACCCTTCCTCATTACTCAATACCCAGTCTAAAATAGCCTGCTCTCTCGTTGGTTCCTCTACATGTTGATTTAGATAACTATCCCGCATACATTCCAAGAAATCCTCTTCCTCAGCACCCCTGCCAATTTGATTCACCCAATCTATATGTAGATTGAAGTCACCCATTATAACTGTTTTGCCTTTGTCGCACGCATTTCTAATTTCCTGTTTGATGCCATCCCCAACTTCACTACTACTGCTAGGTGGCCTGTACACAACACCCACCAGCATTTTCTGCCCCTTAGTGTTTCGCAGCTCTACCCATATCGATTCCACATCCTCCAAGCTAATGTCCTTCCTTTCCACTGCGTTAATCTCCTCTCTAACCAGCAACGCTACCCCACCTCCTTTTCCTTTCTCTCTATCCCTCCTGAATATTGAATATCCCTGGATGTTCAGCTCCCAGCCTTGGTCACCCTGGAGCCATGTCTCCGTGATCCCAACTATATCATAGTCATTAATAGCTATCTGCACATTCAACTCATCCACCTTATTACGAATGCTCCTTGCATTGAGACACAAAGCCTTCAGGCTTGTTTTTACAACACTCTTACCCCTTATACAATTATGTTGAAAAGTGGCCCTTTTTGATTTTTGCCCTGGTTTTGTCTGTCTTCCACTTTTACTTTTCACCTTGCTACCTATTGCTTCTACCCTCATTTTACACTCCTCTGTCTCTACGCTCACACATTTAAGAAACCCTTTCCCTTTAACTCCATCCTCCACTATCCCATTCGACACCCCACCCCCCTTATTCAGTTTAAAACCACCCGTGTAGTTTAATACAACGTGGAAACAGGCTTTCGGCCCACCGAGTCCACACCAACCAGTGATCATCCGTACACTATGTCTATCCGATCACCAGGGACAATTTACAGAAGCCAATTAACCTGCAAACTTGCTCATCTTCAAGTCAAGTCAAGTGAGTTTATTGTCATGTGTCCCTGGTAGGACAATGAAATTCTTGCTTTGCTTGAGCACAACAGAACATAGTAGGCATTTACTACAAGGCATTCTATAAATATATACACACTGATAACGTGCAAATAACAGTATTGGCTAGTAAAGTTCAGTGTTATGTCCGAGCCATCTTTGGAGTCTGGGTGGAAAACAGAGCACCCAGAGGAAACCCACGTGGTCACAGGGAGAACGTACACACTCCATACAGACAGCACCTGTAGGCAGATGTAACCCAGGTCTCTGGTGCTGTGAGGCAGCAACTCTACCGCTGCGCCACCGTGCCGCCCCCCTTTAGTTGCTGAAGGTACCAGCTGTTGTTCACAGCCAATAGCACCTGAGGGTTGACCTGTTTCTGCCAGGTTTTCTTTCACTATGACCCGTGAATACTCGGGGGGGGGGGGGGGGGGAGGTGCGGGGGGTGGCACTGAACAGGTTAATGAGAGAAATTGTGAAGCAGAGAAGAAAGGGTGTTGAGTCTCAGACTAATACTGCAGGAGCACTGATGTTCTCTGATCACAGTCACTAACGCACACAACTCACTGATGGATGGGTACAGATTTGCAATCAGTGATCAGCATAAAATCATCCAGAAAATTGCCATGATTGTCAGTCTGTTGGATGGGATCCAAGAGGAAGTCATTACTTGTAATATGGGGATGTCTATTAGAGAGACAGAAATGTTTCTTTGTTTACTCTGTCGGAAGCAATTTTTAAATAAAGGTGGAAGATCTACCTTGCATGCTCAGATGCAGCATAATTAAGTTGGGACTGATACCGCAAGAAACATTCATATCATTCATCGAATGCAACATCTTCAAATGCAGTCCCTTAAAGCACGTCTCAAAACTATGCAAAATGTAATCATTTCATTTCTAAGACCAAACCATTAACTCTTATTTATTGTAAATGGTTACAATTACTGATGCTGCTGTCTTGAATGCGTATTTGTGGATATTAATTGTGGTCACGTTCGCCTTGATACCAATCATATCTTTCTGTCTAATTAAGATGCACACCTTAAAGTGCCCCACACTAATCCTTCTGTCAATATAAGTAAATCGTTGTGGTTTGTGGGAATTTGCTGTGCACAACTTGTTGATCTGCTTCCAACACGATCATCGTGTCCACCCTTTAAACGGTCCTTCAGTGTTCATAAGTTCATCAGTGATAGTTTAGTTTAATTTGGAGATATAGCACAGAAACAGGCCCTTCGGCCCACCGAGTCCGCGCCAGCCAGCGATCCCCACGCATTTACACGATCCTACACACACTAGGGACAACTTACATTTATGGCAAGCCAAACCTGGACGTCTTTGGAGTGTGGGAGGAAACAGAAGATCTCGGAGAAAACCCGCGGGGTCAGAGTGAGAACGTACCAACAGACAGCACCCATAGTCGGGATCGCACACGGATCTCTGGCACTGTAAGCGCTGTAAGGCAGCAACTCTACCGCTGCGCCACCGTTCCGCCCTGTGCAGAATCAGGCCATTCGGCCCATCAAGTCTACTCCACCATTCAATCATGGCTGATCTATCTTTCTCTCTCGGGACAATTTACAAAAGCCAGTGGACCTGCAAACCTGCACTTCTTTAGAATGCGGGAGGAAACCAGGGCACCTGGAGAAAACCCACGCTGTCCCAGGGAGAGGTGGTACAGTCACAGAGTGGTAAGCGAGGTCCTCAATTATTTGGAAACATGCCATTGTTTACCTGCAGCAAACAATACAATGAAATGACTGGTTATAGGTCCTGCCGTTGCAAATCTCCGGAACAAAAGAATGGGCCACTGAAAGGAAATCTGATATAAAACAACAAATGTTGTAAATAGTCAGCAGCTTTTTTCTCTGCGGTATTTCCGCCTGGAATCCAATCTGGTTAACGGGCCTTTAGTTGATTGGGGAGTTCCCCAGAACGGGCTGTTGACCTAGGAGCAGACAAAAAACTGCTGTGGCGTTACTGGGAGCTTAAGGAAGGAAGAAATCCAATCGTGCAGGCTACGGTCCAATCCCAGGTCCCAGGGAGAGGTAATATTCCTTCCTCGCCCTGATCCCGACAGGCAGAAGGTACAGAAGATTGAAAGCATGTACCACCAGGTTCATGAACAGCTTCCCCCCCTTTGCCGCGGCCCTTCCGTACGTTAGGGTACCATCCCGATTCTCCAACCTCCCTCATTGTGGACATTGGACTTTTTCTCTGGAAATGTTGTGCCACACTGCTGAGGATCTATATTCTGCATTCTGGTAATTTTCCCTTCACTCTACCTGTTGTGTTTGGCTTCATAATATTCACATATAGCATTATCTTACTCGATTGAATAGCAGGCAAACAAAAGCTTTTTGCAGTACTTTGGTGGCAATAATCAACCTAAACCTAAACAAATGAAACAACTTAAACCTACGTGTAAATTCCAAAATGGGAACTGGTCCTCACTGGTGTGTAGATGGATGGAATTCTCGGCGTGGACTTCGCGTTTGATCCATGAGACAGGGGGCTCCAGGAGGGAGGGATGGAACTGTTAGAGATCGCAGTCTAATGGTGCGAGATGAAGCTTCTTGAGGAGGGAACACTGGCCCACAGAGCACTTGCCGTTTTCCCCATTCAAGTGAGTGGTTCAGCTGTGCCCCATTAAAGGTCACCTCCACTCCCACCCGCAGAGGCAGAGAGCAGGTTAGGGGGAGAATCAAAATACTCATAAAGTTATACAATATGGAAACAGGCCCTTCTGCTCAGCTTGCCCATGCCGACAAACGTACCCCATCTACACTAGTTCCGCCTCCCTGCGTTTGAACCATATCCCTCTAAACCTTGTGTAAGAAAGAACTGCAGATGCTGGTTTAGATCGAAGGTGGACACAAAATGCTGGAGTAACTCAGCGGGTGAGGCAACATCTCTGGAGAGAAGGAATGGGTGACGTTTCGGGTCGAGACCCTTTTTCAGACTTCAGCATCTCCAGAGATTCTGCCTCACCCGCTGAGTTACTCCAGCATTTTGTGTCGTCCCTCTAAGCCTTTCCTATCCATGTACCTGTTCATATTTGTTTTAAACTTTGTGATAGTACCTGCCTAAACCTATCCTATCCATCTACATGTCTAAATGTTTCTTAAATGTTGTGATAGTCAGTCACATACCTCAACTACCTCCTTCCGATAGACAAAAAGTGCAGGAGTAGTTCAGCGGGTCATGCAGCACTCTGAAGTAATGTCCAGCCTGAAACGTCACCTGTCCTTTTCCTCCAGAGATGGTGCCTGACCCACTGAGTTACTCCAGCACTTGGTGTCTATCTTTTGTATAAACCTGCATCTGCTGTTCTTTGTTTTTACTTCCTCCAATAGCCCGTTCCACCCTTGTGTGTATGTTTAAAAAAAATGCCTTGTAGGTTCCTATTAAATCATTCCCCCCTCACTTTAAACCTATGTCTTCTGGTTCCCGATTGCCCAAATCCGAGTAAAAAACCCCTGTGCATTTACCCTCTCTATTCCTCTCATGACTTTATTACACCTCTAAAAGATCGCCCCTCATCCTCCTGCACTCCAAGGAATAAAGTCCTGGTCTGCTCAACCTCTCCCTACGGCTCAGGCCTTCGAGTTGTATGAAGCCATTACATTAAGATAAGATGTACAATGGATCGATGACAGAAAAGTGCAACTGTGGCTTGTGTGCAAGTTGGATGTGCCAAGTCGTCACTTTAGTCGGCAGCCAACATAGATAGTCTTCAATTTTTGACCTTGCATGAAAAATAAAATCAATGCAGGTGAATTAATCAATGCCTCACTGTACTCATCCATTGAACTCATTCTTGACTATTCTTTGCTCCCACAGGCACCTCACCCACCTACATCCAAGGCACTGCTTTTAGGCATTTCTTCATATTGATATTGTCGAGTGCCCAACTATAAACATGTGGATTTCAAATATGTTCGAAACATTACACCTAGAAGAGATAAGACTCCTCCAGGCAGGTAAACCAGATCACTTCCACCTGACGTGGTCTGCATTTATAGAATTATTACAAGTATAGGGTGCAAAAGTACTTTAAAAAAACTGAGGGCAGGTAAGGGGGGATGAAAGCTGGAGAGTTGGTATATCCCATTTGCATGATGCTTACAAAAAAGTATTTGTTTTTCTCTTTTCCCTCCTTCTCTTTTTTCTTCTTTTTTAGGGTCTATTTCTTAACTCTTTCCTTTTGTTTTTAATTTCTTTCTTATAGGGTCTTTGTCTTTTGTTTTTTTGTTGTCACGTTTTTTACACTTTCACTTTTTTCCTTCACTTTCTTCTTTCTCTCAATCTCATCCTTTCCCTTTATTAGTGTAAAAAATAAATGGAGTACATTAATTGTAATAGGATATATGTGACGAGTACGAATGTAATTGGTTGTAATGTAATGTACTTCTAATAAATAAAAATTAAAAAAAAAGAAAAAAAAAAAGATATTGTCGAGTGCCCTGACATTAACTGGCTCATTTGTACCAGAGGATTCAATCCTCCACACCTCTCCCTTCCTCTCCGGTGACCTGGGGATCATTTGCATATTTCTTGAATGGGGAGTCCAGCAGACCTCTTTCATCGTCATCCTTTGATCCAGTTGGACTCCTGAACACATTGAACAACTTCTCCTTCAGTGCCTGCCCCGCTGAGTCACTCCAGCTTTTTGTATCTATCTTCGGTTTAAACCAGCACCTGCAGTTCCTTCCTGCACATCTCCTTTAGTTTAGTTTAGTTTACAGATACAGCACGCAAACAGGGCCTTCCGCCCACCGGGTCCGCACCAACCAGCGATCCCCGCACATTAACGTCAACCTACACACACTAGGGACAACTTACATTACATGTCACAGGGAGAACGTACAAACTCCACACAGACAGCACACATGGTCAAGATGGAATGCAGATCTCTGGCGCAGTTAGGCAGCATCTCTACTGCCGCGTCAATGCGCCACCAATAATTAATTAATGAATTAATTAAACAGAAATTGTCGTGGATACTCAACAGGTCAGGCTGCATCTGCAGAAATAGAGACAGATTCAGTGTTTGAGGTCAAAGATCTTTCATCAAGGGTCAAGAGTCAAGAGTGTTTTATTGTCCCAGATAGAACAGTGAAATTCTTACTTGCTGCAGCACAACAGAATATGTAAACAGGTTCGGTGTCTGCTGAAGCCTCATTGAATGGAAACACAAATGTTGTTTCTGTCTCCACAGATGCTGCCCGACCCGCTGTGTAATCCCCAGCACTTTCTGTTTTTATGTTGAGTTTTGACATCTGTAGTAGTTCCTTGGTTTTTCAGCTGCTGGGAATAATTAACAGCTGCAGGAAGATTAATCTTGTGCATCTTCTGGAGACCAATGCCCTTTTCCATACGTTTGCCAAACATCTGCAAAGGTTAAACGAGTGTCAACTCTTCCTAATTGCAAACTGCCTCAATTCACAAAGACCTTTGCCCCAACAGCCAGGCAGAAAAATTAATGAAACGTTTTGTTTACTTACAGCTGCCATGTTTCCACTAGTAGTAAGTCAAGTCTATTTGCTGACATAGTTAATGTTCTGCATCCTGCACTTTAAATATACAAAGTCTCTGCGATACATATTGTTTGCGATTTGGTTTTCTAAGGATTTATTTTGCTGCCTACTTCAGATTCTACTTGTCAAGGTTAAGGGAGTGTGGTCCTCAGAGGGATAATGGTGGATTAAACTAAAAGCCTTTCCATTTTTAGAATATCTTCCTTTCCAGAAAATATGGATAAAAATAATTAAAAGCCGAAATCAGTCACAAGCGAATAAACACTAAGGCATTTTGCAATCAGAGAGTGAGTTATCAGGAGCAATAGAACTTTAAAATGATTGTTTTTTAATCGCTGTGGACTGTGTGAGGCAGAAAGTTCTCAAAATCAGAAAATGGTGGAGGTATGGTGCAGTCTTTTATTTTAGTTTAGAGATACAGCACGGAAACAGGCCCTTCGGCCCACCAAGTCGGCACCGACCAGCGATCCCCGCACACTAACACTATCCTACACACATTGGGGACAATTTACAATTTTACCAAGCCAATTAGCACCCCTTTCCACCTTCCACAGAGACCATTCCCTCCGCAACTCCCTGGTTAACTCATCTCTTCCCACCCAAACCACCCCCTCCCCAGGTACCTTCCCCTGCAACCACAGGAGATGCAACATCTATCCCTATACCTCCTCCCTCGACTCTGTCTAGAGACCCCTACAGCCTTTTCAGGTTAGGCAGAGGTTCACTTGCACCTCCTCCAACCTCGTCTACTGTATCCATTGTTCAAGATGTGGACTCTTATTCATCGGCGAGAACAAACGCAGACAGGGTGATCGTTTCGCTGAACACCTTCGCTCAGTCCGCCTGAACCTACCTGATCCCCCGGTTGCTGAACACTTTAATTCTCCTTCCCATTCCCACACTGACTTTCTGTTCGAGGTCTCCTCCATTGTCAGAGTGAGGCTAAACGCAAATTGGAGGAACAGCATCTCATATTTCGCTTGGGCAGCTTACAGCCCAGTGATATGAATATTGATTTCTCCAACTTCAAGTAACCCCAGCATTCCCTCTCACTCTCTATCCCTCCCCCAACTAAGTCGCACCAACTTCTTGTTTTCACCCAAGAAACAGCTAACAATGGCCTGTTTCCTTTCTCATCGTTACTTTTATGCATATCTTTCACTCATTGTTCTATATCTCTCTACATCATCGTCTGATTCTCATCTTTCCCCTTCCCATGACTTTCAGTCTGAAGAAGGCTCTCGACCCGAAACGTCACCCATTCCTTCTCTCCAGAGATGCTGCCTGTTACTCCAGCTTTGTGTGTCTGTCATCAGCCTACAGACCTGTACGTCTTTGAAGTGTGGGAGGAAACCGGAGCACCTGGAGGAAACCCACGCAGGTCATGGGGAGAACGTACAAACTCCATGCAGTTGGCATCCATGTTCAGGATCGAAGCCGGGGTCTGTGGCGCTGTAAGGCAGCAACTCTACCACAGAACCACCCTGCTGACATTCATTCAGCATCTGTGGAGATTTCTCTGTGGCTTCATCACTCTGGTACTCAATGCCCCAACCAATGAAGGCAGGCATACCAGACCTGTGAAGAAGGGGCTTGACCCGAAACACCACCCATTCTTTCTCACCAGGGATGCTGCCTGTCCCGCTGAGTTACTCTCAGCAGCATTTTGTGTCTACCTTCGATTTAAACCAGCATCTGCAGTTCCTTCCTACACATACCAGACTACTAGTGCGGCCATGTGGGACGTACAAATAGAATGGATAAATGAGCAGTAACAGTTTCGATGTAAAATTCATAGATTGCCTACAAGATGGCTTCCCAGATCCATACGTTGCATCAGCAATGAGGGAACAAGTTATTTTCATTAATGGGAGAGGATAACTTAATAATTTGATATTAAGGGGCCTTGAGGGGAAATTGATCACATATACAATCGTATTAAAAATGACTGGAAGTGATTTAGTTCAATTAATGCAGCAAATTGCAATGGGTTGAGGCATGATTTGGCTACAGTGGAATGGGAAACTAAAATGGATGATGGAATAAAACAGCAAATGGCTTATTTTTGAAGAATTATGCATAGTTTACAATAAATATATATCCCTTTAGGGAGAAGCTCAATGGGGCCCACCTGTCATTGAGTGGGGCAGCCAGAGATATGACTGGAGCAAAGGAAAAGGCTTGTGATGTGGCTGACAAGTGCAGAGAGAGTCTGAGGGGCGGGAGTGTTAGAGAATTCAGCGACTGAGGATTGAGACACAGATAAAGGAAGAGAAAGCAAGTAAATGATGGTGCGCTTGTGGGAGGCATGAAAATAGGTTGTGCAAGCTTCGCTAGATGCAGAGGGTGGAATAGATTACGTCACTCCCCTTAGAGGAAGTACACTGGGAAATCAAGAGACAAAAGTGAGCCAAGAGTCACGAGTGTTTAATTATCATCTGTGCTGGAAGGAACAATGACATTCTTACCTGTTGCAGCCGAGCAGACCCATAACACAGAGCTAAATATGTAATAATCAATACCGCAATCAGTTACTAGCCATTAATACCAGGTGACCATAATAGTGGTTCCATTCCGACCATCCCGACCAGAGGGCTTGAACATTGGGCCGTTCCGTAGAGGCAACTACGGAGGGTCGGGGCCCCGACCACGGGTAGACAAGGGAGGAGAAGGCGGAGGAGGACTGTGCGAACTGTATTGCCTTCCACCACAGTGAGGAATACTGTGGTGGATGTCTGTGTAGAATTATGTTGTGTATTGTGTCCTTTTTTAACTTGTAACGCTGCATGGTCAATTACATTTCACTGCGCCTTATGATGCATGTGACAAATGCATTTGAACTGGAACTAGTGCAAAACTGAGGTCCAAGGTACATCCGACGTCACAGTCCACAGGAGATTATACTTGCTGAGGTTAGGGTTGGAGGTGTTCAACAGCCTGATGGTCACCGTTGCAGTTTAGTTTATTGTCACATGTGCCGAGGTACAGTGAAAAGCTATTGTTGTGTGCTAGCAGAAAGACAATGGATGATTGCGAAAGAAAACATGATTATTTGCTGGGTCGAGGCTGTTCTTGAACCTGGAGGTCGCGGTTTTCAGGCTCCTGTACCTTCTCGATGGTGGCAGCAAGATGAGAGCGTGGCCAGGGCGGTGTGGGTCTTTGATGATGCTGGCTGCCTTTTTGAGGCAGCGCCTCCTGCAGTTCCCTTCGATGGTTGGGGAGGACGGCACCCATGTATGTGATGGCCGTCTTCATGGAAGAAGGCACATGGGACGTTCTGGTAAAAGTGGAAAGCAGAATCAATGAGAAAGTGAAAAAAATAGCATGTGTTAAACCAGAACCAGGGTGTCAGAGATTACGGAGAGAAGGCAGGAGAATGGGGTTGAGAGGGAAAGATAGATCAGCCATGATTGAATGGCAAAGTAGACGATGGGCCGAATGGCCTAATTCTGCTCCTATAACTTATGAACATTAACTTATGAAGTGTTAGAGAAATTAATAACTGAAGTTATTGAGTCATAGAGTTATACAGCACTGAAACAAGCCCTTCGGCCCAATTCATCCATGTTGACCAGGATGCCCAAGCTAGTACCATTTCAATCAATCAACCATTTGCCCATCTCTCTAACCCTTTCCTATCCGTAATCCCTATCCAAGTGTCATCATTGCACCTACCTCAACAGCCTCCTCTGGCTGCTCGTTCCACATACCCACCACCCTCCGTTTCGACGTTCCGCTTCAACATTTCCAGTACCAGGGTATTTTGCTTCGGGCTATTCCTTGACTTGCTGTGGACAGAGCGTTCAATTCACTGCAGCGGCATCTTAATGTGGAAATAATTGGCAATTTTGTTTTTTTATTTGCGTACAACAAATTTTACTCGAAATGAGCAGGCGCCGACACTTTAAGTTAATAATAAACATTTACCACTGCCTAATGCATCATTAGCTGCAGATTCAATGCCTCCTCCACAATGGGATTGCATTTCTCCGTCTATACAGACAGTGCAGGTTCACTGCGTGGCATCTCTGCCTCTTAGTCCCAGCACAGGATCTTTGTCAGCATCACATTAGAAATGCACACTAACTAACGTTTTATCCTAATTACACAAATTGTCGTTTTAGTGGCGATATTTCCTTCACTAACACTAATTTGAGTAATGCCGACTGGACATTGATTTTTACTGTTAAAATGTTGGGCCGGACCAGTCCAGACAAAAACGGGCCAAAATACCAACTCCTCCATTGATACCTTCAACCCAGGCCCTCTATTTCTTGATTCCCGTACCCTGGGATAGGTAATAAAACAAGACCATTGTCAAGGTGGGCGGCACGGTGTAGAGTTGCTGCCTTACAGCGTCAGAGTCCCAGGTCCAATCCTGTCTACGCCGGCCGTCTATATGTTAGTCTGTACATTCTCCCCGTGACAGTGTGGGTTTTCTCCAGGTGCTCCGGGTTTCCCCCACACTCCAACAACATGCAGATTTGTCATTTAATTGGCTTCGGTAAACTTGTAAATTGTCCCTAGTGTGTAGGATAATGTTAGTGGTCGCTGGTCGGCACGGACTCGATGGGCCAAAGGGTCTGTTTTCGCGCTGTGTCTCTAAAGTCTAAAGTCAAGTCTAAAAAACTATTGAACCATGTCAAAGTTAGCTACTTTCTTTGAAATACAATGGCAATGGCAAGAATGACAGCCACTTTGCACCTGGTAATTTATGTTTGTATCCAACCATTCACAGTCTCAAATCATCCCTGAACACTTTACAACTCATGGGGCACTCGTTGTAAAATAACATTTACAGCCTTTAATTTCCACAGGCCAACTCGCAGAAACACCATTACGAGAATGTCCAGTTAATCTACTTCTACTGTTGACCGAAGAAGAAATATTGACAATAACGCCAGGGATAACTTCTCTATCGCTCCTACAAATGGGCGTTGGGTCAGGGAGGGATGCAGCAAGGAAACCAACCCTTTGATCACAATTCCTTGCACATGTACATGAATCCCGCATTATCGCTCATAAGTTCCTAGGTTCATCAGTTACAGGAGCAGAGAATTAGGCCATTCGGCCCATCAAGTCTACTCCACCATTCAAACATGGCTGATCTATCTTCCCCTCTCAACCCCACTCTCCCGCTTTCTCCCCATGACCCCTGACACCCGTACTAATCAAGATTCTGTCAATCTCTGCCTAAAACCCCTGTCCCACGGTACGAGTTCATTCCAAGAGCTCTCCCGAGTTTGCCCTGATTCGAACTCGGAGATTTACGGTAATGGCCACTCGTCGGTACTCGGGGCTCTCGTGGACATTTTTCATCGTGTTGAAAAATCTTCACGAGTCTTCCCGTGCATACCTGCCATTAGCGAGTCTTCCGGAGTACCTGCCGTTAGCGTTACGAGCCGCCAAGAGACGTCCCCGAGCTCCGACGTACCCGCTACGTTCATTCTCCGTGCTTACCACGAGTTTGATTTTTTTTTTACTCGGGAGATCTCTTGGAATGAGCTCGCATCGTGGGACAGGGCTTTTAGAAATATCCATTGACTTGGCCTCCACAACCTTCTGAGTTGATCTCCTCTGCCTACAAGTGATCCATACCCCTCCAATCCCTGCAAATCCATGTGCCTAACTAAAAGCTTCTTAAACACCAATATCGTATCTGCCTCCACCACCACCCCTGGCAATGCGTTCACCCCACCCTCTGTGTAAAAATACTCGCTCTTCACATCTCCATCATATTTTCCCACTCACACCTTACAGCTAAGCCCTCTCGTGTTGAACATTTCCAGCCTGGGAAAAAGGTTCTGATTGTCTACCCTATCTATGCCTCTCATAATTTTAACTAGTTCTACCAAGTTCTCCCCCTCGACCTCCAAAGTTCTAAAGAAAACAATCCTAGTCTATCCAACTCTCCCTGTAGCTGTAACCCTTTAATCCAGGCAGCACTAATCCCGGATTTTATTTAGTTTAGTTTAGTTTAGCGCGGAAAATTGGTCCTTCAGCTCACCGAGTCCGTCCCGACCAGCGATCCCTGCACATTAACAGTATCCTACACACACTAGGGACAATTTTACATTTATACCAAGCCAATTGACCAACAAACCTAACCTGTACGTCTTTGGAGTGTGGGAGGAAACCGAAGATCTCGGAGAAAACTCATGCGGTCACGGGGAGAACGTGCAAACTCCGTACAGTCAGCACCCATAGTCGGGATCAAACCCGGGTCGCTAGCGCTGTAAGGCAGCAAGTCCACCACCACGCCACTTATTCGCCCCACATTCTTATCAACCTCCACCCCCATCCTCCAATATACCAGCCACCTACATGCGTGGGTCAATTAGCAGTGGCCAGTGATTCGACCTACCTACATGTCTTTGGGATGCGGGGAGAATGTGCAAAGTCCATGCTGACAGCAGCCAAGGTCAGGATGGAACCCGGTCTCTGGCACTGTGAGGCTGCAGCTCTACCAGCTGCACCACCCTGCTGCCTTGGGATCGTGTCATGCAGAGTAGACAGAGTGTGGTTCAACCTCTCATCCATAAAATGGCACCTCCGGCAATGAACCCTTCCCTCACAATAGGTCAGGGCCATTAGTCTCGAAGCAAGGAACTGTACCTATAGCCTGAAATTCAGAAGCAAGCATGTTGGGATTTGAGCAACTCGTTATTGTCATCGATGGTGTTATCAGTTAAAAATAACACTTCCTTTAGGTTACATGAACACACGGTTAATTGACGAATGTTCATGGCTAAACAACAAGCAATATCATGGCTTTGGGAAGAGGTTGAACGTCACCTTTCAAGGAGAAAGGAATGTGTTGTATTTGGAGACACAAGAAACTGCAGACCTTGAGTAAAACAAAAAGTGCTGGAGGAACTCAACGGATCAGGCAGCATCTGCAGAGTGATGGACAGGCGACATTTCAGGCCGGGACCCTTCCTCACACTGATGTGGTCAAGAGTATTTAATGGTCATATGTACTGATAACGGAACGATGAAAGTCTTACTAGCAGCATCTTAACGGGCCAGTATACATGATAATATAATTAATATGCAATGATACAGTGGGCCGAATTGTCAGTTTCCACGTTGTATTTCTGAACTAAACCAAACTAAACTAATAAATGTAACACTAATGCAAAAAAACAAAGTCCTTAGTGCAACCAAAGAAGTCGATAGAAGTTCATAGTTGCTGAGGTTGGTGACATTCAGGAGCCTGACAGAAGAGCTACTCGCGAACATGATGGTTATGGTTTTCAGGCTACCCTTTGGAAGGAGTGACATGGTGGGAGCGTGGCCAGGGTGGAGCGGGTCCTTAGTGATGCTGGCTGCCTTTTTGAGGCAGCACCTCCCACAGATCCTTTTTGACGGTGGGGAAGTCAGTCCCTGTGACGGCAGTGTCTACCACTCTCTCTAATCCCTTTCATTCCTGGGCGTTCGAGTTGCCGAACCAGGCCTTGATGCAACCTATCAGTTAGCTCTCCAGTGGAGGTGTACAAGCAGAGTAGGGGGGAGAAAGCTGGAAGAGTGAGATGGGGGTGGGACAATGCCTGGGAGGTACTGTTACGGAGTTCAGGACAGGGAGGTACGAGGCAGTGGGGTGGTCATATGGAGGCTTTGGCTGAGTTTATTGGTACATAAGCAAATAGGAACCTGACTAACAAAGTGATATACTCAATCTTATGAAAATAACAGAACACCACTGCCAGTAATTTTCTTCAGCCGATATTGAAGTCATTTCTTTGAGCAAATCTCTGGTGCCTCGTGCTGGAGCCCTGCTCTATTACTTATGCATTTCTTGCCTTGCACTGAGACTAAGATTCAAAATAAATGTGAGCTGTGTGCTTGCATTATGTACAAGTAATTGCCTTGCTAAGATTTAAAAAATTAGTTTGCATTTCACACATTCTGGTGAATATTCGGCTTGTTTTATTTGCATGCTGGAGCTTGTACCGGAGGTCAAAGGGAGCAGAACGTGTTTTATTCCCCTCGAACTTCAGCGAAGATAGTGCAGGATCTTTGCTTGGGAGTCAATGGCTCCCACCCCATGTTATTGCTCAGTGGTTGATTCCTCGGCCTCAGTTCTCCCGGGCCCGCTGTTATTGTCTCTCCCAGTCAGAATAACTGAGCACACAATATTAACACTGGAACCCAGTAAACACTGCAGCAGTTTAAGCCCTGCAGCTGTAAAAATTGGACTGGTTCGTAGAGTACTGCAATGAGTAAACTTGTAGTTTGGGAAGATCTGCCAAACACCTTGCTCCGTTTAGAACAGGAAAGTCATACAATATGCAGCAGAACTAATTCCAGGGAAGGTGCTTTGGAAAACTTCTGGCTAGGGATAGAAGGAAAGGGATCCAGCAACTAGTTTTAAAAGGGCAGAGGCACCATGGAAAATTACCCAGTTTAGTTTGGTTTAGTTTAGTTTGGTTTAGAGATACAGTGTGGAAAAAGGCCCTAGACCCACCATGTCCGCGCCGACCAGCGATCCCCACACACCAACACTATCCTACACACACTAGGGACAATTTACATTTATAGCAAATACTTCATCCACCTGCCATTGTCATTGTCCTTATTTATGTCTAGCTGGTGCCTGCAGAACACAGAAAAATAGTTGACATCTCTTTGCCCCCAAGAATGCCCAAGTAGGTCGGTGAGTTTAGTTTAGTTTAGAGATACAGCGCGGAAACAGGCCCTTTGGCCCACCAACTCCACACCGACCAGCGATCGCGCACATTAACACTATCCTACACCCACCAGGGACAATTTTTACACTTATACCAAGCCAATTGACCGGCAAACCTGTACGTCTTGTACGAGTGTGGGAGGAAACCGAAGATCTCGGAGAAAACCCACACAGGTCACGGGAAGAACGTGCAAACGCCGTACTGACAGCACCCATAGTCGGGATCGAGCCCGGGTCTCTGGCGCTGCATTCGCTGTAAGGCAGCAACTCTACCGCTGCGCCACCGTGACCGCCACAGGGTCAAACTTTTAGAAATAAAACATCTGGCGACACGAGAAACGGCAGCAGCTGGAATCGTGAACATCTGGAGCCCAGACCATCTCACAAGGCAACCTCACTTCCATTGAATCCATTGACACTTCACGCTGCCTCGACAAGGCCACCAGCATAATCAAGGACGAGTCTCACCCCAGTCACTCCCTCATCTCCCCTCTCCCATCAAGCAAGAGGTACAGACGAGTGAAAATACACATCTTCAGATTCAGGGACAGTTTCTTCCCAGCTGTTATCAGACAACTGAACCATCCTACAAACATGAGAGTGGTCCTGAGCTACCACCTGCCTCAGTGGAGACCCTCGGACTATCTTTAATCAGACTTTACTGGAATTGTCATTCCCTTCATCATGTATCTGTACACCGTGGATGGCTCGATTGTAATCATGTATTGCCTTTCCACTGACTGGTTAGCACAGAACGGAAAAATATTTCACGTCTCCCCTCATCCTCTGGTGTTCCAGAGAAAGCAATCCAAGTCTGTCCAACCTGTCCTGATAGCTCTAACCCAGGCGGTATTCTGGTGAACTTCTTCAAAGCCTCCACATCCTTCCTGTAATGGGACGAGCAGGCCCCTTCACGTCGCCCCTAGTTTAATGGAACTGGACGTTGTAGTGAGGTTGGGCAAGGCCACGTGTCCTGCCGATGCTGCTGCCTTCCTCACTCCTGGATTCACCACACGGTGAAGGCCACATCCAGATCAGCCTCTGGGAAGAAGAGATTGAGGATGGTCCTTGTGCTGACGTCCCCTGTGGCTGGCACAGAGGGAAACGCCCCCTGTAATCACCACAATCAAAATGGCTCCTTCCTTGAAGTCGGTCGTAAATACAGCTTACAGCCCAATTCACTCGAGAATTATTCACAAGTTATAGGAGCAGAATTAGGCCATTCGGCCCATCGAGTCTACTCCACCATTCAATCATGGCTGATCTCTGCCTCCTAATCCCATTTTCCTGCCTTCTCCCCATAACCCTTGACACCTGTTCTAATCAAGAATTTGTCTTTCTCTGCCTTAAAAATATCCACTGACGTGGCCTCTATGGCCCTCTGTGGCGATGAGTTCCACAGATTAACTACCCTCTAACTAAAGAAGTTCCTCCTCACCTCCTTTCTAAAAGAGCGCCCTTTAATTCTGAGTCACATATATTTATTGACACATTTAATGACACATATACAATTAAACATTACACAGTGACATTTATTTTGCATATAACAATGCCGCTGCTGTCACGTGTGGCGCAATTGTATCGAGTTCAAAGTCCGGATTCCCGTGTGTTCGTTCTACCGGAGCGGCTCCCGATCGCCTCTGTCACCCACAACCAGCTTGGCCCGTGATCCGTCATCCCTCTCTTCCCCTCGTCGGCCATCTTGTGTCCCGGGGGCAACCTCCTGCAGCCTACCTGAAGGCGCTGGAGGCTTTACCCTGGTTCTCCCTCCTACCGGCCCTTGCTCTCCAGAGACCCCATTCCACATCCGACAAGGTGGGTGTGGGGGGATTTCCGCATCCGAGAAGCCACCAAGCGCGTTTGCCCGCCCGGCCTCCCTTATAAATTCCCTGGCACTCTCCATTTCCCCGCAGAAAGTGCGCACCTTCACCACTCTCAATACAGTAGGTCAAACAATGACACATCACTACCTTCTCAAGAGTAATTACATCTAGATCATTAAATGTTGGCCTTGCCGCCGATACACAGATTCCAGGGAATGAATAATAGATGTATATATTCATATTGTTGAATGAACTGCGACGCTACATTTTGCAAATAGATTTCTCAATTCCACAGATTGTAAAACCTCAGGATTCCACTTTGGATGATAAAAGGGGACAAATAAAATTCAGATGGATCCAGGGCTGCTGTAACAGGCAATTCGCAGCACCATGTATGACAAGCAGCCCTCTGCAGGTTAGAAATAATCTTTCAAATGGTCGGCTCCATCTGCAAGTGAAACACTCATTCTGCGGCTATTAGTCCACTCTAGACTTTTGTGACAAGGCACGCCCGTACCCTTGTCCTCCCATCCGTCACTATCTGGTTTACATATCGCTACCATAACATATCTCCACCTCTGGTAATCCGCATCTGCCATTTTCCTGTGAGTCAGACTTAAATTAACTCGCCACCATTATAAACAGCGGTAATAACATCAGCCCCAGAGCCATCTCTGGAATAATGACATTGCAAAGTATCCATTATCTTCCTGGAATATAGAGAAGTGATTTTGCTGAACACTCAGGACTTGGGCCTTTAGCAATTTCGAGGAAAATAACAAAAGCAAATTGCAAAGAGAAAAACATAAAATTAAAACCATACAATTTTACAATGTAATATCAATGTAATTGGCAAAGGAAGTGTGTGGGCATTTACATAGACGGCAGGTAGCAAATATAGAGTGTACAGATAGGACTGATAAGGTATTGCTTCCAAACCAGAAGATGCAGTAACGTTCGTGTCCAGATTTTCAAATTGGCCTTCAAGCCCTCTGTTAATGTAATGTCATGTGTCCATTTAGAATCATAGTGTCAAAGTGCACGGAAACAGGCCCTTCAGCCCACTTTGACACACCAGCAAGTTGGCACAGTGAGCTGGTCCCATTGGCCTGCATTTGACCCATAGCCTTCTATCACTTTCATATCCATCAATTTTCCAAATCAGTGTGAGGTACGTGACCATTGTATCTGTGGGTTATTAATTATTAGAAATAACTTCTTTAGCCAGAGAATCTGCGGAAGTCATTGCCACTGGTGGCTGTGGAGAACAAGTCATTGGATATTTTTAAGGAGGAGGTTGACAGATTCTTGATTAGCGCGGGTGTTAGGGGTTATGGGGAGAATGCTGGAGAATGGGTTTGAGAGGGAAAGGTAGATCAGCCATGATTGAATGGCGGAGTAAGTTGATGGGCCGAATGGCCTAATTCAGAATCCTAAAACTTATGAGCATGAACTAAATAGGGTTCGGAGGGATTTATGGAGGTATTGCCCCAGGAGGAGTATTCTGGCCATGAGGAAGGTTCACCAAGACTGGGGTTGCAACAGAGGAGGATGTGGGAAGTTTAATTGAGGGCTATAGATAGAGTGGATGAGAAGGATCTGTAGTTTAGCTTAGTATTGGTTTATTATTGTCACATGTACCGAGGTGTAGTGAAAGCTTTGTTTTGCTTTGGGACGACACAGAGGGCAGAATATAGTTCTCAGCATTGTAACACATTGTGACACATCAGTTCCTTAGACAAAGACCAATGTCTGATCAGACCCAGGAGGGAACCACATATCAATATTGCCAGGGCCTCTATGTAGTGCCTGCTGGAGGAACTCCGTGGGTCAGGCAGCATCTGTGGAGGGAATGGACAGGCGACATTTTGAGTTGGGATCCATCAGGCTGGTCTCGGTGTGACAAAGGGTCCCGACCAGAAAAGTCGCCTATCCTTTCCCTCCACAGATGTCGCCTAACCGTTGAGATCATCCAATACTTAATGTTTTGGCAGGATTCCAACATCCGCACTTCCTTGTGCCTCTGTCACTTGCCTGAAAGCTCCCTTCATCTCTTCCAGGTACGATAAGGGACAATGATGAATTATTGAGAAAACACAAAGGAATCTGATTGCCAACAGAATCACGGTGCCCGGAGACTGCTCGGTGTAAAGAGCACAAACCAATTACTTGCTGCGCGTGCCTGCAGGAATTTGTTGTCACCGTGAGTTGAAGATTTTTAATTTGTGGTTCTTCTCTGTTCCCCGTCAATGGACTTGCTCTGTTTGTCAGAACTTCTGCTCCTGAGGTATCATTAAATTCGCTGACGACCTGACTCAGGTTTTCTTGAGAAGCTAGTGAGGGTTTTAGAGTCATAGTCTCACAGCACGAAAACAGGTCCTGCAGCCCAGCTTGCCTGTGCCGACCAAAGTGCCCCATCTACACTGGTCCCACCTGCCAGCATCATTTGGCCCATATCCCTCTAAGCCTGTCCTATCCATGTACCTGCCCCAATGATGTTATTGAATTATAAACTATCTCACAGGTGTGGTGGAAGAATAACACCTTATATTACATTACGGTAGCTTTGACCCAATGGTATGAATGTTATTATACCATCAGCAATGGTATGAACATTAAAATCTCCAATTTCAAGTAATACCCCCTAACCTTCCCCCTTCCCCCTGCCCCCCCCCCCCCACCCACCTCGATGCACACACATTTTCTCCACCACCTCAGTTGCCCTGCTCCTTCCCCCCCCCCCCTCATACTCCATCATCTCCCATCCCCGAGTCCCATATTTCCCTATTATCCCCCCTTCTGTCACCGTTCCTTTCCACCCATAAACCTCTCTCCCGCTTTACATTTCACTCCTCTCCTTATCTGACACCGTTCTGTCTCCTTTTCGAGCATTGGTCACAGATGTATTCAAGAGAGAGTTAGATTTAGATCTTCGGGCTAATGGAATCAAGGGATATGGGGAGAAAGCGGGAATGGGGCACTGATTTTCGATGATTAGCCATGATCATATTGAATGGCGGTGCTGGCTCCTGCACCTACTTTCTACGTTCTGTTAAAATGTTAAATCAGCTGCTGATTTAACATTTGTTCTTCAGGAAACTGAAGCTTGCTTTCCTCTACACCACCACTCAAATTGCCCTGTGTGCCATGTTGTAATTGGCATCTTATGTTTGGTTCAGAACAGAAGTTGAAATGAAATGCCATCTTCTGAACTGTGGCAGGAGGGCGAAGGTTGCTGATGCCAATAGGATCAACAAACTCATCAGGAAGGCCGGCTCCGTCCTGGGGGCGGAGTTGGATTCATGGGGAGTGTCCTTGGAGGGGAGGATGCTCCACAAACTGCAGAGCATTCCGGACAATACAGCTCACCCCCTCCATGACACACTGGCCAACCTGAGGAGCACCTTCAGCAACAGACTGGTTCCACCAAGATGCAGGACGGAACGCCACAGGAGATCCTTCTTCCCTGTGGCTATCAAATGTTACAACACCTGCCCCTTCTGTCGGGGGTAGACTGAGACTGACCCCCCACCCCCAACCCCCTCCCCTATCTGCACACCCCCAATCCTTTCCATTCGTCACTTTAATTTCATGTTTCATGTATTTTGTGTTTGGTGTATTTTGTGTTTTTATGACTGTTGGCAGATCAATTTCCCTCCTGGGATAAATAAAGTTCGATCGCATTGTATCTTATTGTATCGATAAAGCAACAAATTATATGGAAACTGGGAACTGCAGATGCTGGTTTACAAAAGGACACAAAGTGCTGGAGTAACTCAGCGGACCAGGCACCATCGCTGGAGAACATGGATAGATGACGTTTCGGGTCGAGACCCTTCTTCAGACTCTCTGGTTCAGGATCCTTATTCAGACTCTTTCCGGTCAGGGCCCTTCTCTAACTGTTCTGGATGTCCACCTCTTCTGCCTAATGCAATGATTTTCAGAATGGGGCACAGTTTCTTCCTTGTGCGAACATTACCCTTCTTTGGATGAGCTCATCTTCCACCACATTCTTCAAGAGCAATCTTTAGTGAATTGTACATTGAGAAATTGAGAAATCTATTGTTGAGATTCTTCAATGAACACACATTGAGAGGGGCACCACCTCCACGGAGACATAAAGACCAATATGCCCTTCTCTGGAATATATATTCTTTCTCTGGAACATCAGAGGTTGACGGGAGACTTGATACCACATTAAAAATATGAGAGGCATAGATATGGTAGACAGTCAGAATGTTTATTTCAAGGTGGAGATGTCCAATACTAGAGGACATAGCTATAAGATAAGAGGGAAAAAACATAATGGAGATGAGCGGGGCAAGTTTTTTTTACACAGTGGTGGGGGCCTGGGTTGCATTGCCAGGGGTGGTGGTAGAGGCAGATACGATAGTGGCATTTAAGAGGCTTTTGGATAGACTCATGGAAGTGCAAGGAATGGAGGGAAATGGCCCATGTACAGGCAGATGAGATTAGTTTAACTTGGCACCATGTTCAACACAAACATTGTGAGCTGAAGAGAGTATTCTATGGCAACTGTGAACAATGGTATGTTCTATGGCAACAGTGAATTGCCCCCACTCACTGCATGGTACATCAGTCTGCCTCTTGATACTCTATCCTGGGGATAGTATTGCAAGGCACGAATAGCCAACTATGGGTCTCCCAGCCACACAGTCTGGGCAGGTGAGTGTGGCTCTATCATGCACTGTTGTGGGGAAGCCAGCAATCCACTCTTGTGTCTTCTGTAAAGTTCTGTAAACCCCTCCCTTCACAAAACATCTTTGCACCGTCTGTGTCTGATTCTTCTCAGAACCTAGACTTCAATAACTCTCTTTTAAAAATATATTCATTGAGTTTAGTTTAGTTTATTGTCACATGTACCGAGGTACAGTGAAAAGCTTTTGTTCCACGCCAATAGCCCTGTCCCACAGTGCGAGTTCATTCCAAGAGCTCTCCCGTGTTTGCCCTGATTCGAACTCGGAGATTTACGGTAACGGCCACTCGTCGGTACTCGGGGCTCTCGTGGACATTTTTCAACGTGTTGAAAAATCTTCACGAGTCTTCCCGTGCTTACCTGCCGTTAGCGAGTCTTCCCGAGTACCTGCCGTTAGCGTTACGAGCCGCTAAGAGACGTCCCCGAGCTCCGACGTACCCGCTACGTTCATTCTCCGTGCTTACCACGAGTTTGATTTTTTTAAAATTCGGGAGAGCTCTTAGGAATGAACTTGCACCGTGGGACAGGGCTATAACCAGTCAGCGGAAAGACAATACATGATGACAATCGATCCATCCACAGTGTACAGATACATGATAAGGGAATAATGTTTAGTGCAAGGTAAAGTGTCAGGGGAGTCTGGCAGGACTTGGTGTAGTGCTGAGTTAGATCCAGGAGTGCAAAGACTTGTAAGTGCATGTAATAAAACTGTTGAAGATAGACATAAAATGCTGTAGTAACTCAGTGGGTCAGGCGGCATCTCTGGAGAAAAGGAATAGGTGACATTTCGGGTCGAGACCCTTTTCTTCAAACTGAGATTCAGGGGAGAGGGAAACTAGAAAAGGTACAGAGAACAAAAGAAATAAAGGTATGAGAAAAACAAATCAAGGCCAGCAAGGATGATCAAGGAAAAGTGGAGCCCACAATGGTCCATTGTTGGCTGTGGAAGAGGTGATAACGAGGGGGTACAAACAGTGAAACTAAGCAGGACGACAGTGAAACTAGTTGGACACTAGGGTGGGGGAGGAACGGAGAGAGAGTTAATGCAAGGGTTGCTTAAAATTAGAGAAATCCATATTCACATCATTAACTGTTACATAGAAACATAGAAACATAGAAAATAGGTGCAGGAGTAGGCCATTCGGCCCTTCGAGCCTGCACTGCCATTCAATATGATCATGGCTGATCATCCAACTCAGGATGTTGATTTGGAATCAAATATTATTCCACGTGCAAATTGCCTGAAATATAATTTGCACTGAATTCAAGTCACAACAGATTGACCAGAGAAAATACATTTGGTATGAAAAATGAAAATAAGGCAGAAAACTCCAACCAAACTCCAATATATTTACTAGTCAGCTGGAAATAAGCCAAAGAATTGACTGCTAGTTGAACAGCACAAGTCAGTATATTCAGGACATCTCAGGCTCTCCGTGCTGTCCCTTGTTAAACCTCTGTGCCATTTATCCTGAGCTGTACGCAGGTATGGGTTATTAATATGGAACTCTGATCATTTGTGGCTGCTGTTTACATTTTGCTTCTCTGGAACGGAATAATTCTCCGTAGCAGGAAATATTCCGACTCCGTTTAGGAAACCAGTGGCGGAGCAATTAAACATCTGCTCAAGGCAGAGGCAGCGGCAGCAGCAGCAGCCAAAGCGTCAAATTAAACCCCATCTGATGAGGAGCTCAGAGTTAACTTGGAAGTTCAGCGGAGTCATGTGCTTTCAGTTGACTACATTAATTCTTGGCTCTCGGCAAAGACAGAAGAACATAAATAACCTGCTGCGGTGAACTCGTTTGAACTCTGGATGGCCAGGAGATTTACTTGGGAATATACTTCACCCCCCCCATTATAAAATTAAATTGGTGTTTAATACATAGCACAACGCAGCTATTGTGAAATAAATGTGATTCATACTATGTCCCCATTTTGAGGTGCTCTGTTAACTATTCCCAACGCTTCATGCATCGTGCAAGAACCATTTAAATTAGGTTTTAAGAAAAGGCATTGAATGTTTATGGCTGAGCTTATTAATAACAGCAGCAATAGCTTTGCTCCTTAAAGTGTTGTTTTACTGTGGTCGGATTGCTACATTATTATAAGCTCCAAACCAGATGTAGGACTGGGCAGTCTATAAATAGCCTTTCGCCTTTGAAGTTTGGGGATATTTAACTGCGAGGCGGTGGGAAGAATATTGGGTTGTGTTGCTGACCCCCCGGCACTGCCAGTGGGGTAGTTTACAGCTGGCATTTAATGTTCCCATTCTAAATGTGTGAGCTAACTTAACATTAATTTGTTTAATGTCAAATCACTCCAGAACGCGTTTTAATGCTCCAGCGCTCATCCGCTCTGGTAATCAAACTCCCATTAAAGTCCAGTTGCACCGAGCCTTAGGTTCAGTTGCTTAAAGGTGAACGGATTGAAATTTGATCACCGCGATCTCAAATGTGCAGGTGGACATGAAGTGTGTCAACCCTCTTGAGCCAAGGGAATGGACACAGTTTCATTATCACGTGTATTGGCAATGGAACAATGACATACTTTTACTTTTACATACAACAAGTAATCCTCCGTCAGTTTCGCCACCTCCAACGTGACCCCACCACTCGCCACATCTTCCCATCTCCCCCCATGTCTGCCTTCCGCAAAGACCGCTCCCTCCGTAACTCCCTTGTCAATTCTTCCCTTCCCTCCCATACCACCCCCTCCCCTGGTACTTTCCTTTACAACCGCAAGAGATGCAACACTTGTCCCTTCACCTCCCCCCTCCACTCCATTCAAGGACCCAAGCAGTCGTTCCAGGTGCGACAGAGGTTCACCTGCATCTCCTCCAACCTCATCTATTGCATCCGCTGCTCTAGATGCCAGCTGATCTACATCGGTGAGACCAAGCGGAGGCTTGGCGATCGTTTCGCCGAACACCTCCGGTCGGTCCGCAATAACCAACCTGAACTCCCGGTGGCTCAGCACTTCAACTCCCTCTCCCATTCCGTATCTGACCTCTCTGTCCTGGGTCTCCTCCATGGCCACAGCGAGCAACACCGTAAATTGGAGGAAATGCACCTCATATTCCGCTTGGGCAGTCTACATCCTGGGGGCCTCAACATTGAATTCTCCCAATTCTGCTAGCCCTGGCTGTCCCCTCCCCTTCATCAGCCATCTGGTTGTCTCCTCCCCTCCCCCAGCCCTCGGGCTCCTCCTCCGCCTTTTTCCTTTTTTCCTTTCTTCTCCCCACCCCCTATCAGTCTGAAGAAGGGTTTCGGCCCGAAACGTTACCTATTTCCTTCGCTCCATAGATGCTGC
>JAXLNO010006046.1:0-22500 GCA_038087875.1 Malacoraja senta | reverse complement strand
ACATGGTGATTTGGGTTTTTGTACGTAAATTGCCGTGACCTAATCTGTCATCTGGGATTCACTAATGCTCCTAATTAGTGACAGATTGACTGGGTTTAATCTTGTCACAAATTACAATAACTGTAAAAATGTTTTGTTATTTCCTGTGAAGCCACAATGTTTTTCCCATTATACTGTGACATGCTCATGAGGAAATGTTTATTTAGAAACTGATGGAGCGAGTTGTGGCAAAAGGGAGGGTCGGTTTCAATAGGCAGTTTAGTTTAGTTTAGAGATACAGCGTGGAAACAGGCCCTTCGGCCCATCGAGTCCGTGCCGACCAACGATCACCCGTACTTAGTTCTATCCTACACCCAAGGGACAATTTACGGAAACCAATTAACCTACAAAACTGTACGACTTTGGAGTGTGGGAGGAAACCGGAGCACCTGGAGAAAACCCACGTGGTCACAGAGACGTGCAAACTCCATTTAGACAGCATCCATAGTCGGGATGGAACCCGGGTCTCCGGCGCTGTAAAGCAGCGACTCTATCGCTGCGCCACCGTGCCGCCCAACAGAACGGTTTTGGTTTGGCTAAATGCAGGCATGTGGGACTAAGGTAGAAGGGGCATCTTGGTTGGCACGGACGACTTGGGCTGAAGGACCTGTTTCTATGTCACATCATCTCTATGATTAGTTTTGACTTAATTTAGACATTGAGAAGGGAACCTCTGCCCAACCAGGATGTGGGTGAGTTTAATTTTGTTTAGAGATATAGCACGGAAACAGGCCCTTCGGCCCACCGAGTCCACACCGACCAGTGATCCCCACACATCAACACGTCCCTACTCACAATAAGGACAATTTTACATTTTATACCGAGCCAATTAACCTACAAACCATCTATAGAAGTGTGGGAGGAAATGGAGGATCTCTGAGAAAACCTACACAGGAGAATGTACAAACTGTGTACAGTCAAGTACCCGTAGTTAGGATCGAGCCCTGGTTTCTGGCGCTGCAAAGTAGTAGCTCAACTGCTGCACCACTGTGCCGCCCTAACATGAGTCCTCGTGAAGGAGGGGGGGTTCTCTGTGGTAAAGTTACAACCTTGATATTTAGAGGACACCCTCCATGAAGTTTGGGGCAGGGCAGTGGTGGGGAAGAAACCGCTTCCTCTCCGAGGGCTGGAAAGCAACTCACAAAATAAAGGCCGGACGTATATGGAGGCACAATGTGTGATGTCTCGAAGATAGACACAAAGTGCTGGAGTAACTCAGCGGGACAGGCAGCATCTCTGGAGAGAAGGAATAGGTGACATTTCGGGTCGAGCCCCTTCGTCAGACTGAGAGTGGGGCGGGAGATTGCAACCTTCACGTGGTCCACCCTGTTTCGACGAATGCAATCAACCTGGCGTGCACAGTCAAGTAAGATCAAATAGAACAAGTTGTCCTACAACTTTAGGCTGTGCACGCCATACGCAAGAAGAAGACTGAGAGTCAGGGAGGGGGAAACCAGAGGTATAGGAAGGTACAGAACAAAGCTGAGCCTCGCCTCGCAGTCTAGCTGAGCATCAGCAAGAGGCGTTGCAATGAAACCAGACGATGTTGCTGCCGGATTTTAATTGACCTGACGGAGAAGCCCTCATTAGGTCTGTTGTTTATTGTTCAAGCTGCAACATGTCCCTTGCAGCTAGTCTGGGGAAATCTTCAACCCGCTGCAGTCCAAACCTGTGCCTTTTCTCTCTCCAGATGGTTTCAGGTTTCCCAGCTAATCTGTTCATTAGAAAGTCCATTTGAAATGTTAAACCCCCTCAGAATGTGCCAGAACTCGAACCCCTTCTGGTTTACCTGAGGTGCAGCCTCTGAGATGCAGTTCTGGCCAGACGATGGGCACCTTTTCAAATCCCACACATGTCTGAAATAAATGGCAGCACCTGCCTCCAAATGGAGTGGCAAATACCTTCATTAGTGAAGAAGGGTTTCGGCCCGAAACGTTGCCGATTTCCTTCGCTCCATAGTTGCTGCCGCACCCGCTGAGTTTCTCCAGCAAGTTTGTCTACCTTCGATTCTCCAGCATCTGCAGTTCCTTCTTGAACCTTCATTAGCGCGCTGGAGGCATGAAGAGAGGATGAATGTTCAAGGCGAGATATCATAAGTTCATGTCATAGGAGCAGAATTAGGCTATTCGGCCCATCGAGTCTCCTCCGCCATTGAGCTGGTCCCAATAGCCTGCGCCGAACCCATATTCCTCCAAACCTATCCTGTTTATGCATAGGAAGGAACTGCAGATGCTAGTTTAAACCGAAGATAGGCGCAAAAAGCTGGAGTAACTCAGCGGGTCTGACATCATCTCTGGAGAAAAGGAAAAGGTGACATTTTGGTTCGTAGTCTGAAGAAGGGTCTCAACCCGAAACATCACCTATTCCTTTTCTCCAGCGATGCTGTCTGACCCGCTGAGTTACTCCAGCTTTTTGTGTCCATATATCCTATTCATGTACCTGACTAAATGCCGTTTAAACATTGTAATTGTACTTTGTTCTCCCACTCTCTTTGGTAGCACATTCTATACATGCACCATCCTCTGTATGGAAAAGGTCGAATCCTTGTAAATCTTTCTCCATAAACCTCTAGATTTAGACTCTCCTACTCTGGAGAAAAGACCAAGACTATTCATCTTCTCTATGCCCCTCATGATTTTATGAAACTCTATCAAGTCGCTTCTCAGCCTTCTATGCTCCAGGGAGAAAAGATCCAGCATCCTCTCATAACACAAACTCCTCAATCCCGGTAACATCCTTGCAAATCCGTTTTGTCCTTATTCCAGTTTAATGGCATACTTCCTTCAGCAGGATAAAACAGTGCTCTAAATGTGGCCTGACCAGTGCTTTGTAAGTCGTGATGTGATGTCCCAACTCCCTGAGTTAAGAGAGCAAGTATGCCAAATGCATTCTTCACTAACCTGGCCTACCTGTGTTGCTACCTTCATCAATTATGTGCCTGTATCCATCAGGTCTCTCTCACCCCTCAGTACCCTACCATTTACTATGTAAGTTCTGCCCAGGTTTCTCCAACCAAAAATGCGACACCTCGCATTTGTCGGACTCAAACTCCATCTGCCATTCCTTGGCCCAGTTGATCAAGATCCCAAGGTAATCATAGATAACCCTCTTCACTCTCCACTGTACCACCAATTCTAGTGTCGTCTGCAAACTTCCTAACCATGCCACCTCCATTCACTTCCAAATCGTTCAGGGTGGCACGGTGGCACAGCTGGTAGAGCCGCTGTCTCACAATGGCAGAGACCCGGGTTCAATCCTGACTTCAGGTGCTGTATGTGTGGAGTTTGTGTGTTCACCCTGTGACCGCGTGGGTTTCCTCCAGGTGCTCCGGTTTTCTCTCACATCCCAAAGACTTTTGGGTTTGTAGGTTAATTGGCCAGGGAAGGTAGAACTGTTAGGTATGTGGTCTCATGCAATAAGATGTTAAACCAAGAGCCTCTCAGTGTGTCTCAGATCAAACAATCTTGCGACACCATCTGGGGAAGAGCCTAATGCCTGACAAACATGTATCCTTTAACTAAAATTGTCCCAGACATTTAGAGTCCTACAGAGTAATAGTCATAGAGTCTTACAGTGTGGAAACAAATCGTCCCAATATGTCCACACCGACCAACATGTCCCATCTACACTAGTCCCACCGGCCACTGTTTGGCCCATATCCCTCTAAACCAGTCCAATCCATGTACCTGTCTAAATGTTTCTTAAACGTTGAGATCGTCCCCGCCTCAACTACCTCCTCCAGCAAACTCGTTCCATACACCCACGGCCCTTTGCTTGAAAAAGTTATGCTTCAGGTTCCTATTAAATCTTTCCCCCCTCACCTATGTCCTCCGGTTCATCATTCCCCTACTCTGGGCAAGAGACTCTGTGCGTCTACCCGATCTATTCCTCTTATGATTTTGTATACCTCTGTAAGGTCGTGTTTACAGAAGTTTAGTGGACATATTGGTTGCTGCACTTCTGATCTTATAAAAGTGAGTACACTTGAAGAGGGCTCCATTCACTGTGGTACATCCTCCTTTCATGATATGAATCCAATGTTTGATTTCTCTTGAAATATTGCATGAAAATCACATTTACTTTTTGAGACACTTGTACATTTCCAGCATTTCCTAATTTTTTGTTTTTCTAGTCAATGTTTGAATCACTCCACTCCTCAGCCTCATTTCACCCACAAATTTGACAATTAGTGACTGGCTTAATTTACCTGGAATGAGAGGCGTACGTTGCTTGAAGGGCAATTGCCCCCCAATGATTCTGTTCGATAGCAAGAGAAATCAGCTTACATTAAGGTTCGTACTAATGTAACTTTATACAGATCTTGGGATAAACATTGTTGGTGTTAAACGTATGAAGCGTGAAGAGCCGATGCATATTTACTGTGTAGGAAGGAACTGTAGATGCTGGTTTATACCGAAGATAGACACAAAATGCTGGAGTAACTCAGCAGGGCAGGCAGCATCTCTGGAGAACATGTATCGGTGATGTTTCGGGTAGGAACCCTTCTTCAGACTCAAGAAGGGTCTGAAGCAGGGTTCCGACCTGAAACATCACCAATTCCTTTTCTCCAGGCATGTTTCCTGTGTGTGCCCTTCCCATGGCAGTGTTCTGTTGCATTTGCACAAAATGCAGTTGGTCTAGGACAAAGAGGCACCACCAGGTACTTGGGTAGGTCTGAGATTGTGAGTCAAGTGTTGCAGTTGAATGAATCTTGCAGTGGAGAGTGGTCGGAGATCTGGGAAGGTTCCTTATCTATACCCAGTTCTCCGACCAGTCTTAGTCTCCGGCTACATTTTATCTCTGTTTGCTTTGTTGTTACCTTCTCCTAACTAACAATGATCTATACATTTTCCTTGATCTCCATTCCCTTTGTTCTGTTTTCACATCTTACACATCCTTATCCATATACTTCCTTACCTATGTACCTCCCACTCCCCTGACATCAGTCTGAAGAAGGGTCTCGATCCGAAACGTCACCCATCCCTTCTCTCCAGAGATGCTGCTTGTCCCGCTGAGTTACTCCAACATTTCGTGTCTATCTACGATTTAAACCAGCATCTGCAGTTCCTTCCTATGCATAAAAGAAGACCAAAGGGTCTGGATGCTCAAGGAGCCAACATTGCAACCTCATGGACCTTATTGGGATAGGATGGAGCTGCAAATGGCCACTGGGGTGGGAGAGGTGGTTGGGGATGTGACTGGCCCAGACGGTGGGGGTATTGAAGCAGACCTACAGGGGGGTGTGAAGGGGAGTGCAGTAGATATGTGTTAACAAGCGTACAGGAGGCTTGTCTGCCAGCAAAAGGCTTCCAACATCACACGCCAACCAATGGACAAGGGAAGCTTTGTTCCCTTCAAATGATGCTGAAACGCATATATCCCAGTTAGTGAAGGCCTACTTTGTTATGTAAAGTGCCATTTGTGTACCATGGATAGTCAAAAGGACTTAAAGTACGCGGTGACTCAAGGAACTGCAGGTGCTGGAATCTTGAGCAAAACACGCAGTGCTGGAGGAACTCAGTGGGTCGGGCAGCATCTGTGGAGGGAATGGATGGGAAGAAAGGTCCCGACCCAAAATGTTGTCCATCCATTCCTTCCGCGGATGTTGCCTGACCCGCTGAGTTCCTCCAGCACTTTGTGCTTTGTCAAAGTATGTGATGTCAATCTCTTCTTTAAAAAATACCTCCGTTGCCACACACGGCTGTGGAGGTCTCGACATTGGGTATTTTTTAAAGCGGAGATTGATAGGCTCTGGATTAGGAAGGAAGTCAAAGGTTATGGGGAGAAGGCAGGAGAATGGTGTTGAGAGGGAAAAATAGATCAGCCTTGATTGAATGGTGGAGTAGACTTGATGGGCTGAACGGCCTAATTCTGCTGCTATGTCTTATAGCCTAAAGGTCTTATGTTCAAATGTGCATTGAATACCATTGGATGGCATAGGTTTCCTCGATGTGCCACATGCTTGGAACAGCCAAAACAATTTGACTTTCATTGAGATTTAACTGTAATCAAAGTTTTAATACAATTCTATTGTAAGGAAAATGGAAACATTGTTCAATGCAACGGAATTTTCAGTGGCTTATATTTCAGAAAATTGTCTTGCGTTTTTATGTACCGCAATCACAGGCCATTTGAAAGCGCTTTTCAGCCATTAATGTGCTGAAGTACAAATGATTTGCAAATTGACATGTCTCATATCTTCTTACAAAGCATTCTTGTCAGACAGGTCCTTGAGGAAACATCTTCCGTCCTTTTAGAAGTCTTGCCCAGTCAGGTCCAATAAATCAATCACAGCTGATGATGGATAACAACAATAATCGTTTCTTGGTATCGGTATTGAGAACTTCTTTAGATATGTATATGTGTATATATATGTGTATGTATATGTGTATGTATATATGTGTGTGTGTGTGTGTATATGTGTATGTATATATGTGTGTGTGTATATGTGTATGTATATATATATATGTGTGTGTGTGTATGAGTATGTATATGTATGTGTGTGTGTGTGTTTATATTTGTGTATATGTATATATGTGTGTGTGTGTGTATATGTGTATGTATATATATGTGTGTGTGTGTGTATATGTGTATGTATATATGTGTGTGTGTGTGTGTATATGTGTATGTATATATGAGTGTGTGTATATGTGTATGTATATATATATATATATGTGTGTGTGTGTGTGTATGAGTATGTATATGTATGTGTGTGTGTATATATATATATGTGTGTGTGTATATATATATATGTGTGTGTGTATATATATGTATGTGTATATGTATATGTATATATATTTGTGTGTATGTATATATATATATATATGTGTGTGTGTATATATATGTATGTGTATATGTATACGTATATATATATATATGTGTTTTTGTGCGTATGTGTATACACACACACACACACACACACACACACACACACACACACACACACACACACACACACACACACACACACACACACACACACACACACGTATAGACTTCTCGGACATGTGAAGAGAGTGCAGTTGCTCACAAATCTTGGCAACATCGCTTGCCGTGGGCACTATATGGGTAATGTCGTGGTCTAGCTGCATCTTTGAAGAAGGTAGTTCCGAATATGTACGTGATTCCAGTGTTTGTGGATGTGGACAGCAAATGCAAATTAAAGCAAGGTTATACAAAACAATCACCAGTCTGTGCAGACCACCAAGCGCTGGAGGTAGTCAGCGGGTCAGGCAGCATCTGTGGAGGGAATGGACAAGTAACGTTTTGGGCTGGGTCCCTTCTTCCGCCTTCAAGTTTCCAGCATCTGCAGTTTCTTGTGTCTCCACTGCCAAGTCTCTGGTTGGGTTTTGCCTTAAGTATGGCACACATTTCTTGGTTCTACATCATAGGACAGGTAGTGAGGCATTGGAAAGGGTACAGAGGGTGTAATTTGTGTAGGATAGTGTTAGTGCACGGGGTGATTGCTGGTCGGCGCGGACTTTGTGGGCCGAAGGGCCTGTTTCCATGCTGTATCTCTAAAATCTAAAGTCTAAAATCTAAATTCTGTGAAAACAATGGATCTAAATCAGCGTTTGATAAAGATCTGTCTGAAGAAGAGTTCCGACCCGGATCATCGCCTATCCATGTTTTCCTGAAATGCTACCTGACCCATTGAGCCTTGCGGTAAATATGTATTCTATATGTGATGCTCCTGTAATCCAAATTATAGTTGAGGTTTAGTTTAGAGATACAGCATGGAAACAGGCCCTTCGGCCCACCGAGTCCGTGCCGACCAGCGATCCCCGCACACTAACACTATCCTACACACACTAGGGACAATTTTACACGTATACCAAGCCAATTAACCTACAAACTTGTACGTCTTTGGAGTGTGGGAGGAAACCGAAGATCTCGGAGAAAACCCACGTGGTCACGGGGAGTACGTAAAACTCCGTACAGACAGCACCCGTAGTCGGAAACGAACCCGGGTCTCTGGCGCTGCAAGCGCTGTGAGGCAGCAACTCTACCGCTGCGCTACCATGCCACCAAGTTCAGTTGGTTAAAACCAAAAAGGTTCAAATTGAACCAATCATCTGCACATCTAATGAGCTGTTTTTGAGCAACTTGGGCCACAAGTGAAACTGAGCTGGCATCATTCCAGTTAAAGACTTGAACTGGTCGAGGACCTTTCAAAACCGCAGCGTTCTCAGTAAATCCTCCTCCCTCGTCCACAGCATTGCCATGAGGATCTTTCCCATTCACAGGGGGAGCTGACGGACCCTGGGTGCACTGTGGGACAGGGGGCAGCTCTGTCTATGCCACACTGCTCTGATTCATCAACCTCAAGCTTTGACCTCGTGTCACTGGAGCAGGTCATGAACCCCTCAGACTCAGAGTTGAGCTGCCATCAACTGGGCAGCACGGTGGCCCAGCTGGTAGAGCTGCTGCCTCTCAGCGCCAGAGAACCGGGTTCAATCCTGACCCGTCTGTGTGGAGTTTGCATGTTTTTCCTGTGACTACATGAATTCCTTCCGGGTGCTCCGGTTCCCTCCCACACCCTAAAGACGTGCGGGATAATTGGCCTCTGTAAATTGCCCTCTATTGTGTAAGGAGTGGATGGCAGTGTGGGATAACATGGAACTAATGTGAGCGGATAGACAAGGGTCAGCACGGATCCAGTGGGCTGAAGGGCCTATTCCCATGCTGTCTCTTTAGACTAAAATTAAACTGAACTATGATCTCCTCTGGTTAATTAAACTCAAAGAATTAAAGACCCAAAGTCTACAAAGTCACAAAAGCAGTCCAATTCAAGTTGAATGCCTTTTCTGTGTTTTAAAACTTTTATAATGCGCAGTGAGTTAAGTAAAACATTGAAGAGCTGAAAGAAAAGAGAAATTGTTTAATTTCAAAATGAAGAACAATTCAGAATGAGAAGGAGGAACGCTCCTGCTTTGCTGGAATAAATTCCAATTTTGTGCCCCCCCCCCCCCCCCCCCCCATCTCCACACATCATTGGAAAAACCAAAGTGAAGTCTGAGAATCTGCCAAGTCGCCACAATGGTGAACGTTTCATCATGATCACTGGCATAATAATGAACGCAGTCATTCAAATTCTGGCACAGTCTGTAACGCAAACTCACAATATTGTCAAACACTTGGTAGACACAAAAAGCTGGAGTAACTCAGCGGGACAGGCAGCAACTCTGGAGAGAAGGAATGGGTGACGTTTCGGGTCGAGACTGATCAGACACTTCTCTATCTCACAAGCATTTCACTTTATTCGGCAGCTGCTGCCCTGGGGATTATTTTACACAAACAACAAGCACCTAGGCCGAGAAATAAAGCTTCTCATTTTTTTGTGTGTGCTAAAGCAACATTGTATGGACACAAGAAACTGCAGATGGTGGAATCTTGGGCAAAACACGAAGTGTGGCAGGAATGCGGTGGGTCCAGGAGGGAATGGAGAGGTGACATTTAGAGTCCGTGGAAGGTCCCGACCCAAATCATTGCCTGTCCTTTCTCTCCACAGATGCAGCTTGACTCCTTTAGTTTGTCCTGCACTTTGTGGTTAGTTTGTTGTTAACAGCGAACCGAACCATTCTATCAACAACTAGAGAGCGGTCCTGAGCTATGATCTAGCTCATTGGAGACCCTCAGACTATCTTTAATAGAACTTTGCTGGACTTTATCCTGCACTCAACGTCATCCCCTTTCTCATGTATCTGCGCACTGTCGATGCCTCGATTGTAATCATGTGTAGACGTTCCGCTGACTGGTTGTCACTGTACCTAGGTGCACGTGACAATAAACTAAACTAAGTCTGAAGAAGAGTTTCGACCTGAAATGTCACCTATTCCTTTTCCCCATAGATTATGCCTGGCCTGTAGAGTTACTCCAGCAATTTGTGTCTAAACTAAACAAAACTTGGGTTTATTGCTAGTGCCATGTTGGGGTCCCCCGCAGAAAGTGTCCAAACCTGGACAGAAGGGTGTCTTTGAGCCAGGCTAGGGTGGGCTGCACTGAGGGACCTCTGCGATTCCTGGTGAGTTGAAGTTCAGTTTAGAGATCGGGTGGCACAGTGGTAGAGTTGCTGTCTAACAGCGCCACAGATCCTGACCCATGGACGCTGTCTGTATGGAGTTTGCACCTTCTCCTCGTGTCCATGTGAGTTTTCTTCAGCAGCTCCGGTTTCCTCCCACACTCCAAAGATGTACAGGTTTGGAAGTTAATTGGCTTCGGTAAAGATGGTAAATTGTCTCTAGTGTGTAGGATATTGCTGGTGTATGGGAATCGCTGGTCGGCGCAGACTCGGTGGGTCGAAGGGCCTGTTTCCGCGCTGTATCTCTGAAAGTTAAAGTAAAGATACAGATTTGAAGCGGGCCCTTCAGCCCACTATCCCAACCAACCATCAATCACCCATTCACATTACTGCTCTGTTATCTCACTTTCACATCCTCTCTCTACACACGAGAGCCAAGTTACAGAGGGCCAATTAACCAACAAACCCACACTTCTTTGGGCTGTGGGAGGGAACTGGGGTGGGGTTGGCGGGGGGGGGGGGGAGCACCACAAAGAAACCCAGGCAGTTTCAAGGAGAACATGCAAACTCTACACAGACTGCACCCAAGGTCAGGATCGAACCTGGTCTCAGGTGCTGTGAGGAAGCTGCTCTAACAGATGCGCCACTGTGCCGTCCTGGATTTTAGTGAGGTGGAATAAGGTGACAATGAATGGGGGGGGAGCCTTCGCTACTCTCTGGAGGTGACTACGGTTGGCCTGTAGGGGAACTCGGAGTAAGTCGGCATCGTAGCTGTGCCAGGAGTCTGGAACTGACAAGGTTTATGACTGGTTGGTTGATGCATAAAATGATGGATAATCGACAAATCTCGGGCAGTCAGTTCATAATTTATCCAGAACAAATTGCACATGAAAAGCCGAAATGCGCGGAATGGAGGAAGAAATGAAAATCGCTGGGCATCAAATCGTTGGGGCATGAAGAGAGTTTTAGACATGAAGGAATCGGGTGAAGTATGGACACGAACAAGACAGATGACCGCGACACTGACAAATGTCAATGCAGCGATTCCTGGACGAGAAAGGCAACTATAGGTAAGGAAGGGTAATGATGTGAAACGCAGAGTGACATGAATAATGGAAGCAGATGCAAAGATGAGAAACGACACACATCGATCAAAGCACCAGAATAGACACCTCACAAAGATTAAATCAAAGCAAAGACATCATCCTACTGGAAACAATACCACTATCGCTTAAGAATAAGGGGAGAATTATCAGCCAATACCTTTCATATATTGGGAGTTATATAAAACTGAAAAGACAATATTAGTTTTCCAAGACTGCTGGTTGATCGAGTGTGTTTTTTTGCAATAATTTGGTGATTTCAGCTTGAAGTAACACTTGGCAATATGTGCACACAATTCATAAAGCAGTGCTTTCCTGATCTTCAAAGAACAATGGTTTGGTACTGCACCTTTGGGGAAAGCTGAAGAACAGCTGGCCGCGGGCATTTCTCACATACATTGACTTGTGCATACATAGCACAGGTCTCCTGTCATGGTGGCAAAGAGAGAGGTTCACAAGTGAGAGGAACACAACATGTTTTCAAGAGAGAGTTAGATTCAATTCTTCGGGCTAACGGAATCAGGGGATATGGGGAAAAAGCAGGAATGTGGCACTGATTTTGGATGATCAGCCATGATCATATTCAATGGCGGTGCTGGCTCGAAGGGCTGAAAGGCCTACTCCTGCACATATTTTGCTATGTTTCTATGATTTGGTCAAACTTTGCCAATTGCACAGCGCTCTTTCCTTCAACCTTTCCTTTGAGGAATATCACATTCAACATGATAGGAGGCTGAGGTAGACAAAAGTGCTGGAGAAACTCAGCGGGTGCAGCAGCATCTATGGAGCGAAGGAAATAGGCAACGTTTCGGGCCCAAACCCTTCTTCAGACTGATGCAGGGTGGGGGGTGGGGGGGGGGTGGGAAGAAGAAAGGAAGAGGAGGAGCCAGAGGGCTGAGGGAGAGCTGAGAAGGGGAGGAGACAGCAAGGGTTACCGGAAATTGGAGAAGTCAATGTTTATGCCGCTGGGGTGCAGACTGCCCAAGCGGAATATGAGGTGCTGATCCTCCAATTTCCGGTGGTGCTCACTCTGGCCATGGAGGAGGCCCAGGACAGAAAGGTCGGATTCAGAATGGGAGGGGGAGTTGATGTGCTGAGCCACAGGGAGATCAGGTTGGTTGAGGCTGAGGGGTGGATTGAGGTCCATTGACCTTATTGAGGTCATGGGACATGGATAAGGTGAACACAGTCGTTTACCCAGGGTAGAGGATTCAAAAACTAGAGGACACAAGCTTAAGGTGAGGGGGAGGGGGGGAGATTTAAGAGGGACCTCAGGGGCTAAGGTTTGACTCAGATGGTAGTCCATATCTGGAATGACCTGCAGATACTATTATGACTTTTAATGATTCAATGAAACTTTATTGTCACATGTACCTAGGTACAGTGAAATGCTCCGTTTTACATACAACTCGGTAAAATCATATAGCAACCCTCACCTCGGCAGTACTCAAGTGTCGCCATTTTTTGGCGCCAACAATGACAAGGAACTGCAGATGCTGGTTTAAACTGAAGATAGAAACAAAAAGCTGGAGTAACTCAGCGGGACAGGCAGCATCTCTGGCGAGAAGGAATGGGTGACGTTTCGGGTCTGGTGTAGGGTCTCGACCCGAAACGTCACCCATTCCTTCTCTCCATAACTCAGTGAGAGCCCGACTTTTTCAGAACCTCCTGTGACACAGGACATTCTCTCGTCAGTGGCCGGTGGGGGGATTAATCGTCCCGAGAAGCTGATCTGTGGCCAAAACAATGTATCGTGTTTTGGAGAAACTTATTTCCAATGCTTTGTGAGATTACAGCAGAACCCGGCGGGTTGCTCGTTAAGCTTGGAGAAGCTTTGACAATCGCCTGCACATCTGCTGGTTCTAACTCTCAGCCCTGTCCATCAGAATACAACCAGAACTTGGGCGATGGGCTGGCCTGAAGCAGACTTCTGAAGATTGAACGGTAATTGCAAAGTTTATCTTTTTCACAGCGAGCTTAAAACCTAATTTTCCCCTTGTACTTTGGCAGGTCAGTTTCTTTTCTCTCTCTCTCCCTCTTTCTTGCATCTGCCAATCCAATTGCAAACAAGGTTCTCTCCAAGTTAATGAGCTTTGAGGGATACGAAAGACCCCCGCGATTTTAATGACAAAGGTGAGTTGACGAAGGGGGTAACAATGGAAAGAAAAGGAGAAAGCTCTCCATCAAGATTCTGCCAAGTTAATCTGCCACTTGTCCTCGTACATGAAGGATGGGATTCCAGCTCCAAGCCATTAGATGCTTACAAACTTTAGACAGAGAGACATTGTGAACTCCTCAGATTAAATCAGGCCTATTTTCCTTAGTTTACTCCCAGATAAGCCGGCACGAATGTCACGGCAGAACCTCCCCCTCCCTCAATGAGGTACACCATGTGAAGATTTGAAACAAATTGACATAAAGTGCATGGGCACAAATGTTCTGCCCAAGACTACACCCATTGACGAACATGACCTGAAAGAATCGAAACTAATTGACATAAAGGACTTGGATGCCACAGAGACAGTGTGGCGTGGGAGAATCTGGTGCGAGGAAGTTTCAGGTACCAAATAGTCCAACGTGCATCTCTCATTTGGGAAACAGTGTCTGCACTTGAAGCAATGCCACTTTGCTTTCAAGGGTACACTGACCTCAGCATCCATCTCTGCTGCAATGGGTACAGCCATTCCGAGATCCACTAACACATGTTCCCCAAACACCCTGGTAAGGCTGTACGGTACTTCTGTCATGCTCTGCGTAAAACCTTTGCCCTCCCATCTAATATCATGTGTCTGTACACTGCGAATGGCTCGATTGTAATCATGTATTGTCTTTCCGCTGGTTGGTTAGCACGCAACAAAAGCTTTTCACTGTCCCCCGGTACACTTGACGATAGACTAAACTGAACTGGACTGGAAGACTACCCAGGCACAGGGAGAACATATGAACTCCACATAGACAAGGTTGCTGGAACACAGAGGCAGCAGAACTGACATTGACACCACGGTCCCACAACCAACTCTACAGTGGGAGATTGTGCACAAGGCTTCCCCTGGTGAGATGGGTCAAATGCATCATGCAAAAAGCGGCTCGTGAGATATGTCCCTCAGACACCGAGGCATCCTTGAAGCATTAATGAAAGTCCATGGACTGCTCACCAGATCAGGTCCTGTTATGCTGTTCACCAAATACCTCTCCACTCACTGCTCCTGAAGTCCTCAGCCTCTAATTCCCAAGTTAGATTAGTAAATGTTCTTGATCAGTACATTTCTTCATCAGTAAGAATGTCAGGGGTTATGAGAAGAAAGCAGGAGAATGGGGTTGAGAGGGAAAGATAGATCAGCCATGATTAAATGGCGGAGTAGATTTGATGGACCAAATGGCCAAATTCTGTTCCTAGAACATATGAACTTAGATCAGCTATAGTGCATGAGGAAGTGTGCTTTGAAATGTCAATGTACTTAATCTATCTACTTAATCTATGAACCACTGTTGTATAACGTTAGTACCTCCACCAATGTAAAGCACTTTGGCCAACGAGAGTTGTTTTTTAAATGTGCTATAGAAATAAAAGTGACGACTTGAATTATTGCTTGGCTTGCCATCTCATTTGGGCAAATCTAAGAAGCAAGAGAAAAGATAAAAGTGTTACAATTTTGGCAAAGAAGATGGTATTGCAATGGAATAATCTCCTTTGTGCCAGTGAATTCTGCAGCTGTTAAGGGAATCGGGTACAAATTAGACAAGTAAAGTGAGGATGTACACAGTGTGGGGATACCAAAACTCAGATGCTTCCAGCTGTCCTCCTTTCATGCCCAGGGCTAAGGAATATCTCACACCTCATCATTATTTACTTTTGTTCAACTTAGTTTAGAGATACAGCACGGAAACAAGCCCTTCAGCCCACTGGGTCCGCGCCGACCAGCGATCCCTGCGCACTAGCACTACCCTACACACGCTAGGGACAATTTACAATTATACCAAGCCGGAAGAAACCAATGCAGGTCACGGGGAGAACGTACTAACTCCGTACAGACAGCACCCGTAGTTAGGATCGAACCTGGGTCTCATTCGCTTTAAGGGGCTGTCCCACTTGGGCGACCTAATTGGCGAGTTTTTAAAAAATGACATGTTGAAGACCTCCTTCGACTAGGTAGAAGACCTCCTTCGACCTCCTTCGACTATGTTGAAGACTAGCTACGACTAGCTACGACTAACTTCGGGAAAATTGGACACCGAATAGTGGAGAGTGAAGACGACCTCCTTCGATCTCCTTCGACCTCCCTTCGACTATGATGAAGACTATCTACGACTACCTTCGACTACCCTCGATTACTATGACTAACATGCCGACCTATTACGACCTACTACGACTAAACCTACGAGTAAACATTTTTTTACTCGCGGGCATTTTTTAACATATTGAAAAAAACGCCGCAACCTAGCTGAAGCCTCGAGTACGCGGAGAACACTCTCGAGCATGAAGGAGAGTTACGAAGATCTCCTACGACCCCGTGTCGACCATACTGCGAGTATGAGTCGAGGGCAAACTCGCCAGAACTCGCGGATTAGTTCGCCCAAGTGGGACAGGCCCTTAAAGGCTCTGTCTTACCTGTTTGCGGTCATCGGCGGTGAAGCGCGGCGGTCGCCGGTAGCGGGGACCGCACGGCAACGGCGAGAGGCCACTGGAGCGCTGCACGGGGGCCGAGTAATTCAAACACGGCGGGTCTCACATGCTTGCGGTAAGTTAAAAAAAGGGCGGGCCGACTGCGATGACGTCGGCCCGCCGCACGTGACTCACAAGCGGCGGCTGTGGTGGCGGCCGTCCAGATCGCGGCGCTGTAGCGGAGGCTGTGCTGCGGCCGTGCCGCTCACGTGCCTCACTGGCAGAGGCTGTGGCAGTGGAGGTTTGATGCACGGCGCTCGAGCCACACTGGCGGCGGCCCGTGCGGGCGGCCGTGCCGCACTCGTGCATCACTGGTGGAGGTTGTGCGGTAAGATTATAGTTTTCAACATTGTCGATTTTATTTTAGCACCGTGCGGTGTTGGGAACACCGCCGCACGGCCCCGGAATTGTACGTTCTCACGAGTGCGCGGTCTATGGCGGCAGATTCTTCCCGTTTCGCCGCCAATGACCGCAGACTCGTGAGACAGGCCTTTAAGGCAGCAATTCTACAGCTGCGCCACCATGCTTTCTCAAGTGTGGTACTTGGTTGAAGTGACCTCCACTATCACAATGCAAAGGGCAGCTTGTTGGTGGAATCACCCTTGTCTCCGTGGCCCAGGGGCAATGCCAGGTAATAATAATAATAATAATAGATTTTATTTTAAGGGCGCCTATACAGAAGTCTCTAGGACACCTTACAATTTAACAAAAGAAACATATAAACATATAATCAGAGTAAAATAAGTTATAAAGACATCACAAATACATAAATTAAAAACAGAAATTTGATCCAAAGAAGACAACAACAAAATTCAGAAAACACAACATGAAGGGAGAGCAGCGGGAGCCAAACCGCGCCAGCGTACACTCTCCCTTCCGCCCGCCATGTTGGACATAGACTCCGGTTTAACATTGGAATGACTATTACACAAAGGCACTTGCCCGCATTAGTACACATGAAAGACCAACCCGTCAGCTTTAGTTTTTTTTCATTTTAGAGATACAGCATGGAGACAGGCCCTTCGGCCCACTGAGTCTGCACGGACCAGCGATCCTCACACATTAACACAATTTACGCATACACCAAGCCAACTTACCTACTGTACAAACCTGCACGTACGCCTTTGGAGTGTGGGAGGAAACTGAAGATCTCGGAGAAAACCAACGCAGGTCACGGGTAGAAGATACAAACTCCGTACAGACAGCACCCATAGTCAGGATCGAACCTGGGTCTCTGGCGCTGCAAGTACAATAAGGCAGCAACTCTACCGCTGTGCGTCTGCTGAGAGAAAAAAGACACAAAGTGCTGGAGTAACTCAGCAGGTCAGGCAGCTTCTCTGGAGAACGTGGATAGGGTTGGCCTGTCTCAGGTCGGGACCCTTCTTCTCACTGATTATAGCAGAAGTGGGGGGCGGGGGTTGGGAGGACAAAGCCTGGTGAGTGATAGGTGGATACAGGTGAGGACGTTTTTTGATAGGCAGACGGTTGGACAAAGGCCAGAGATGAAAAGACAGAAGGAGTGAGATCAGGATAGAAGAGGGGTGAATTGTGAAGCCAGAGGAAGGAACAGAGGAAGGAAAAGCAACCTATCCATGTTCTGCAGAGATGCTATCTGACCCGCTGAGGTACTCCAGCTACTTTTTTGAAAACCAGCATCTGCAGTTCCTTGTATCTCCTTCTTCTGCCGGGATCATTGTCATAGATGCCTCATCCTAAAACAGGAAGTGGGCAGGAGGTGACCTGAGTTACTCTTTGCTATTCCCTGCTTTCAAGAGAGAGCTAGATAGGGCTCTTAAAAATAGCGGAGTCAGGGGATATGGGGAGAAGGCAGGAACGTGGTACTGATTGGGGATGATCAGCCATGATCACATTGAATGGCGGTGCTGGCTCAAAGGGCCAAATGGCCTACTCCTGCACCTGTTGTCTATTGTCTATTGACCTCTGACGTGACACCGGCCGACCTGCTTTTGGCAGTTAACCTCCAGTCAGGCAATTGGGTGAAAGAAAATGTCTTTCATTCTTGGTACAAACCGTACTTTCACCTGATGTTTTTGAAAAGATGAAAGACGGAAATGGCAGCTAACCGCACTCCCAGCTAATCCAATCAGCAGCTTGTTAAATTAAGTCATTACTCATGCCAACTCGGGAAATGCCGCACTTATCACGGGACAAATATATTTGCGCTCTTGTCATTAGATGTCTTCACGCCTGACTGGCGATAGTTGACAATGTCTGAAGGGGAGAACAAGGAAGCCGTGGCAACTGTCATTCCGTTTTTTCACTCCAGACATGAGGCAATTTAGCAAAACTGACACCTACACTGCTCTTCGTTACTTTGTGCATCGTCTGCCGGTGACTCACCAAAGCCCACAGCAGGAGTATGCGTTTACCATCCCCACTGCCGTCTACTGATGCCACAGTGACCTTTCCTTCAGCTGCATGAGCTGCTTGGAAGATCAGAGTGCAATGTATACAGTTTGAGATGCATGCCTGATTCTCACGACTCAATTATTCTGATAGTTTCCCCTAATGCTAACAGCTCAGGTCTGGGATGGTGCAATTACCTTGGTCAAACAAGGCAGATAAAACCTAGTCCCACCGTTACCCTTGAGTACGCTGGTAGCTAAGGAAGGTGACTGACTGACTGACTTTGAGGAAAGAATGCAACTTTCCCAACGAAAGCTGCTAATTGGAGTCAGCGGGGCTGAGTCTTCTGCTGTGAGAGAGAATTTTAGGCAGAAGCAGATGAAGGTTTGTAACCAGATGGACTTTTCTGCGGTAGATTAATTAAATGCACAGACGTGGCGACATCGCTGTTAGTGGTGGAGAGGTGGCGTCATGTACAAATAGTCAAAGCTCTTTGGTCTGCTCGCTTAAAGGTAGTAGGTAGTGCTGCAACGCAATGGCTCCTTTCGAGCGGCAGAGTTTAAAGGAGATGTGCGGGGCAAGATGCTGCCATCAGGGCCTCCAAAGACCCCGTGGACACTGCCTGTTCCCTCTCCAGGGACACGCGGGCTTTACCTTCACCTCAGGGCCTGAAAATCATGATTGGATCAGCACCCCCCCCCCCCACTGATAAACCATTAGCTGACCACAGCTGAGCACTAAACACTCAATGGTTTCAGCAGTCAGGAGCCACTTCCTTTCATCAGTCCGCCATTTATCTCTCTGCAAGCCATTTGAAAGAATGAACAATAATATTTCACTTCATCCAAAGGGTGCATCCAGCAACAATTAGTCAGTCTATTTGGATAATACCAGAAATATTCTTCAGCTCAGTCAGTACCTGTGAACGGGGAAACAGAATGAACATTCTAGTTGAATGACTTTGCAATTCAATTCAATTAAACAGCTTGAAGAGTGGACCTGACTCAAAACATCGTCTGTGTAGAAAGGGACTGCAGACGCTGGTTTATACCGAAGATAGGCACAAAGTGCTGGAGTAACTCAGCGGGTCAGGCAGCATCTCTGGAGAAAAAGGGTGGGTGATGTTTCGGGTTGGGACCCTTCTTCAGACTGGGACAGTCAATCTGTCTATCAACAAACCTGGTCTGTCCATTCCCTCCACAGGATGCTGCCTGACCCCAAAAATATTTTGAGGGGAAAGATTTTAATAGGAGGCTGCTGGCCAACTTTTTCATACAGAGGGTGGTGAGTATATGGAATGAACTGCCAGACGAGGTAGTTGAGGCAGGTACTATAACAACATTTAAAATACATTTTTGACAGGAACATGGATAGATACATGGTGTGGAGGGATATGGGCAAGCTTGGCAGGTGGGACCACTGTGGATGGGGAATCTTGGTCGGCATGGGCAAGTTGGGCTGAAGGGTCTGTTTCCATGCTGTGTGACTCTGAATCTTGGACCCACTGAGTTCCTCCAGGACTTTGCGTTTTGCCCAAGATTCCAGCATCTGCAGTTCCTTGTGTCCCCATAGAGCAGTGCAGACTAGTCGACTGTTCTGTGGAGAGAGGTGGAACTGAACCGAGAGCCTGGATCTAGTGACAGACTCCCGAGAGCTCAGCTTCAGCCTTCACTGTGTCGCTGAAGGAAATTGCAACACGTCCACACTGCATCAAATTACAAATGTGTGGCAAAATGGTTTTGTTATTTTCCGTATTTCCCAAGCTAACTCCGTAAAATATATATTAGTATTCTCTCTGACTTTCCACGGTAAAAGGGCATCTGATGGCAAATTGATATTCACATTCGTTACATGATTAATGTGTAATAAGAAATTCAATTTTAGGGCACAGTTCCATTTACAAATGTACTTTATTTTGTATGGAACCTGATTTGCTTTAAAACATTGACAATATACTGTATATCTATCTGAATATAACATTAAGAAGAGAAATTTACAAAACTCATAACAGCGAGAATGCTTGTGGTGTAACAGGTTGCTGTGTGACTTCTGTATAGCTTCCTTTCATCTAAAGCAAAGACAGATGCTGGTTTAGGGACTACCATTGATTTTACATTCTGCTCTACAATGCAGGGATAGACACAATAAGCTGGAGTAACTCAGCGGGTCAGGCAGCATCTCTGGAGAGAAGGAATGGGTGACGTTTCGGGTCGAGACCCTTCTTCAAACTTCAGTTTTGCAGGACAAAAATGTTCCCCATGGTTGGGGGAGTCCAGAACCAGGGGGTCACAGTTTAATAAAAAGGGGTAAGCCATTCCTTCTCTCCAAAGATGCTGCCTGTCCCGCTGAGTTACTCCAGCTTTTTGTGTCTGTCTCCGGTTTAAACCAGCATCTGCACTTCCTTTCCACACGATGATGCAGGGTAGATTGATAGAGCGTGTTCTGTTAGCTAAAAAGCCACAGAAAAAAAGATCCCGAGCAAAATGCCACAAGAGCAACAGAAGTGGCAACTGGGATAGTCTTTAATCGTGAAGACCTCACTGAATCACAACCAATGTCGCCTAGACTAAGTGAGAAATTAAGCTTCAACTGTTGGCTCTGAAAAGTGGTTAAGTACAAATTGAAGATATGAATTGAATCAGTTTTAGGAACTGTAACTCACCCTACTGATGACAGCGGTCCATAAATCATGACAGTCTCGCAGATAAAATTAACATAACAAATCAGACAAGATAGTGTGAGCTACATTACATTCATCCTTTGACTGGAATTGCCGATCAGCATTGCAACTGCAGATTAAAGAGGCTAGCAAACGTTCCGACTGCCTGATCGGTACTATGTGAGGTTCAATTTGGCTTCTCCTATCTGTCACAGCGGATGATCTAAGTGCCAGTTTAATGCTCTCGATGGGTTTAAAGCAGCTGGATTCGAGAGAATCATGAGTGCTTATTTGTCATAAGCTTCGGATATGAACCGGAACCATGAAACCCTTACCATCCGCGGCTCAGCGGGAGATATCAGGAGCAAGGAACACAACCATAAGTATACAATAAATTGTCAGTTATTCTGAGTCAACTAGATCGTGAGAATGAATTGTGAACGGCCTGGACAGAGCGAATGTCGAATAGTGAAAGGCTTGTGGAGAGGATATTCCCACTAGTGGGAGAGTCTAGGACCAGAGGTCATGGCCTCAGAATAAAAGGTTGTACCTTTAGAAAGGAAATGAGGAGGGAGGGTGGTGAATCTGTGGAATTCATTGCCACCAATGGCTGTGGAGGCCAAGTCAATGGGTATTTTTAAGGTGGAGATTAACAGATTCTTGATTAGTGCAGGTGCCAGGGATTATGGGGAGAAGGCAGGAGAAAGGGGTTGAGAGGGAAAGATAGATCAGCCATGATTGAATGGCAGAGTAGACCTGATGGGCCGAATGGCCTAATTATACTCCTATAACTGATGATGGACCAGGAAATGCCCACCACTTTCTGCAGTCTCCTCTCCTAAGAGCCTAAGAATGCCTCTCCAGCCAGCTTGAATGTTTACCGACCGGTGGCCCTCACCTCGGTGGTCATGAAATGCTTGGAGAGGCTGATCAAGAACCACATCTGCGCCTTCCTCCCTCGCGCCATGGACCCGCTGCAGTTCGGACACCGTCCAAACTGATCCACGGATGATGCGGTCTCCCAGGTTCTCCACACCACTCTCTCTCACCTTGACAGCCAGAAGGGGGGCTACGTGAGGATGCTGACTTCAGTTCAGCCTTCAACACCATAGTCCCCACCAGACTTGCTGAGAAGCTGCTGGAACTGGGGCTCAACACTCCCCTGTGTGCCTGGGTCCTGGACATTCTCACCGCCAGGCCCAGGTGGTCAAGATGGGGAGACATCCATCCAACCCCCTCACCCTGAACACAGGACCCCCCCCCCCTCCCCCAGGGTTGTGTCCTCAGCCCCCTACTGTACTCCCTGTACACACATGACTGTGTGGCTAGTTTCAGCTCCAACTCCATCATCAAGTTGGCTGATGACACTGTGGTGGCGGGCCTGATCTCCGATAACGATGAGAAGGCCTACCTGGAGGAGGTGGCTGACCTGGTACTCTGGTGTCAGAACAACAGCCTCCTCTTGAATGTCATAAAAACTAAGGAGCTGATTGTGGACTTTAGAAGGGTTCAACATCCGAGGACGTACACGCCACTGGGGATAAATGGGACTACTGTGGACAGGGTGAGCTGCTTTAAATACCTGGGAGTCCACATCACAGAGGATCTGACATGGACAACACACTCTGCCGCACTGGTGAGTAAGGCA
>JAXLNO010006045.1:0-113107 GCA_038087875.1 Malacoraja senta | reverse complement strand
AGCGAGCACACTGGGATCATGGCTGCCTCATAATAACATCACAACAATAGCAAGGTTTGGAAGGAAGAAAGGTAATGCTAACCACATGCTGATAATTTTGTTTTACAACTGATTTATCTTTGTAAAGTTATGATGTTGTGAAACTGTGGAATAAAAATTATAATTAAAATGTAGAGCTAGGGTTAGGATTAGGATCAGGGTTAGGGTCAGGGTCAGGCATTTTCCTCTCACTGGAAGAGGGTTAGGGCTGTGAGGGGTCAGTCGGGCTGTCGGCCAGCCCGGGCGGCGAGTAGGGCAGTGCTGGCCGAGGTGGACATGCTGACCGGCCACACGTAGGGAGTCGTCAGCCGGTCCCAAAGCGGCTCCAGCCGCAGGCCGCTCTGGATAGGGGAGCGAGTTAGGGTTTGGGTTAGGCATTTTCCTCTCAGTGGAAGATGCCTGAGCCTTCCTCCAGCCTGGCACTGCCCCAGTCCCACTATGGCCATGACCCCCACTCTGCACACTGGCAGTCAGTGGAGTTCAGTAAACTGGGGAACGCACAGGATCTGCCCTCACCCATTAATTAGGTGGGTTCAGGAGCCAGAGAATCCCGGGATCTTTGCAGCTTCCCGCATTCAATGTTCCCATATACAGCTATATATTATTGAACACAAGAGGGCGCTGTTACTTTTTCTAATTAGATTAATTAATTAGTGTGCAACTTTTTGCACTGACGAGTTATGGAATTCCTTATTAATGATGTTTTATCTAAATCTCTGCCAAATTTCAGGTAGATACAAGACATGGGTCACAAATGTTAAAATCTAGAGCCCTTTTGGTACCTTGGCCTATCAGAATTAAAGGGCGCTCTTTTAGAAAGGAGGTGAGGAAGAACTTCTTTTGTCAGAGGGTAGTTAATCTGTGGTACTCATTGCCTCAGAGGGCTGTGGAGGCCAAGTCAGTGGATATTTTTAAGGCAGCATTAGACAGATTCTGGATTAGAACGGGTGTCAAGGGTTATGGGGAGAAGGTAGGAAAATGGGATTAGGAGGCAGAAATCTGCCATAATTGAATGGCAGACTCGATGGGCCGAATGGCCTAATTCTACTCCTGTAACTATTGAACAGAGATTATCAGTCAACAATTTAGTCAAATATTTGTAGGTGAATGTACGATTTCTACTAACCATTAATTTTACTGGTCTTATAATTGTACAGTTGATACTGGAGATGGCCAATTTATCTCTAATACGATAGACAGATAACCTGCCACTTCTACCCTAAGCACCATGCGATGATGAATTCCTGCACAAAAATACACAAGAAACAGCAGCGACAGCCATCTACTACACACTAGCTATAAAAGTGGCCACTGCCATTTCCATCCTCAGCTACACAAATGTAATCTTAATCTGCAAATTCAGTACCATCTTGGTTACAGATTATTGATGGTTAATATTATAAATGTTTGAAATAATTATGAAAGTTTAGTTTTCATTAAAGATAAATGCAGCCCATCCCTAAACAAGTCTTTTCATTTGATTTTGAATGGTATGCATTTTTGTTCCAGAAATGTATACTTCTCTAGCTTCAGCCTTTGTATCACAATGGCCAAACAAAGAATGGTTACAAAAAATAGTGTTAAGTTTGTGTTTGTTCAACTTTATCATTGGAGACTGATGTATACATTGTGCTATGTGTCTGTGAAAACAGTTAATTGTTAAGTGTACGTACAAAGAGGGTCAGTCTTGGCCATCATGCAATTTAAGTCACCTTTAAAGCATAAATGGTACATTTTAAATCTGATTTTCACAATGCAGCATGCCCTCGCATCCATTTATGAAATATTGTGATCACTAAAGTAATGTCCCAGTTACTAAAATGTTATTTTTACCAAATAAACAACCAGATTATTTCTTTACATCAGCCTCCCTTACACTTGTGCTCTATCCACCAAGACCTGCTAGAACTCTGGGTTGTCAACCATTTTATCTTTCCTTCACATACCTTTGTCCTTGGCCTCTTCCATTACCAGATTGAGGCCACACACAAACTGGAAGAACAGTACCTCATATTCTGCTTAGGCAACTTGTAACTCAATGGTATGAAGATTGAATTTGTCAATTTCAAGTAATACTTCCCTCTTTCTCCACCTACACCCCTCCTCCTCCACTTTACATTTCACTCCTCTTTCCTTATCCGACACTGTCTCCTTTTCACCCCCAGCATCGTCACTATTTCCACCCATCTGCCAATAACCACTTCTCACCACGTGCCAGGGTTTGCCCCACCCCTACCTCTCTCCAACTCTCTATTCCAACTCTCTCCTCCCCACTAGTCTGAAAGGTACAAAATATAATCTGTCCATTCCCTCCACAGATGCTGCCTGACCCAGAGTTCCTCTTTCTTTTTGTTTTGCTCAAGATTTAAGCATCTGCAGTCTCTTGTGTCTATGTTTTTCAAAATTCTAAATTATAGTATCTTGACATTATCAATGTTCGATGTAGAAAAAAATCTTTTATAGTATTGAAAACTTTGAATCTAGGTCTTCTTTGTATCAATGTCAAGATTTACATTTAAGGAAGTTCTGATTTGAAGGATCCAGTGACATAAACCGGCTTCCCCTGGACATATTATGCATAATTCCCAGACAACAGCATTCATGGGTTCCATTTTGAATGGCAACTAAATGTTAAGATTTTAAAATGAAAATAAACTGGAAATGCTGCAGATTTTTAAACCAGTAACAACTTTGGCTTAAGAATGTTACTTTTCCAATCGATGCTGCAGTAAAATGTAAATTAACTTGAAAAGAAAATGGCACTGCATTTAAGGTGGACTTGTTAAACTACAGATGTTATAGACCTACATTAATATATAATTTTGACCCACTTTCATTTAATTGATATTATGTGGCAGATCCAGCTTTGGCTTTGGCACTAGTGGTTTTGCTGCTTTATATTAGTGCATTTAAAATGTAGCAAATAATTTTTTGATAAATAACTGAATGGGGTTGTGCAGAATACTGGATATTTAATGTAAGTAAAATAATTTATTCCATTATTATGGATCTTAATCACAAATGTTATAATTTATTACCATCTCGTGCCGTTTATAGAAATCTTAATTTTTCAGGTTAATTAGCACCGAATGGATTATTTGGAATTGACCTGTGCCATTTAAAGAAAATCTTAAAATATTAACCTTAGGATTGCGTTAGTAGTCTTGCATTAATTCAAAGCATGAAGCTTTAAGTAATCGAATTAGAAATTGAGACAGCACTAATAAATTTAGCAATTAATGTTTGCAGTTTCGTTTATATGCAAACAGGATGCTTTATTTCTGAGTGCATTTTATATAAACACTATAGCATTTGGTTTGGACTAAATTGCACTGCAATTTTGTTTCCCTGTAAAACAGCAAAAGTAGTCTTTCCAAATACAAATACTGCATAAATACTACCAAATTCATGCAAACTTATCCTCGCACTCAAATTCCAACTGAGACTATGTACTGAAGGGAACAAAAGGCAAAATGACCAATGCAAAGCTTGGTTGCCCATAATAAAACTCTGGTCTGGGAATACGGTGGATGTCGTACAAATGGCAGCATTGTACAAACCAAATATTTCAGCTACTAAAGTAATAATTCACAATTTGATAGTATTCTAAGACTGTACAACTGCAGAATTTTTGGATAAAATGTATTATACTTGCGATAAAATACCAGTTGTGATTTTTATTAATGAACATGTAATAAAAATCCTGAGACATTTTAAATTAGGATTTGTCTTGATTGAATGAATGGCCAAATGCAAGCTGGAGAAACGTGTGAGAGATATTTAATTGGCATGCTACACTCTGACAGATTTCTTTCTGCTGTTTAGAGCAGGCACTGCGCAGATTGCTCTCCATGTCAAGGAGGAAGTTTTTCCATAGGGCTTTTAAAAATGGAAAAGCCAGGGAGGAGAAAGGAGTAGTTGTCCGTTTTGCCACTGAGCAGGACGAAAAAGCAGAAGTACAGCAGAAGAGGCTGCAAGCTTGGGCAAGGAATACCATTGAGGCAATTTGAAAATGTTACATGACATGGTTAGGATGATGACATTTGATATGGAACTGAATAACTAGGAGCAGAGGGCTTCAAATTACTACAAAAGGCAATGCATAATATATATACACATAACTAAAACTCTCATCTTGTTTGTTTGTATATATGCATGTGTGTGCGCGCCTGTGTTCCCGAAATACAGCCAAAACGGTGCATGATAGCGTTACAATTTTTGGCCCACCTCACTCACCATTGGAGGTGAACAAAAATGCTGGAGGAACTCAGCAGGTGAGGCAGCATCTATAGAGCGAAGGAATAGGTGACGTTTCGGGTCAAGACCCTTCTTCGGTCTGAAGAAGGGTCTCGACCCGAAACATCACCTATTCCTTCGCTCCATAGATGCTGCCTCACCTGCTGATTTTCTCCAGCATTTTTTTCTACCTTTGATTTTTCCAGCATCTGCAGTTCTTTCTTAAACATTACTCACCATTGTTCTGTGATGTAAATGAAACAAGTTTTGTTCAGATTGATGGTATATTTTACGTTATTCACATTTAAAATTTTACAAAAATCACTTTTCAACTTGCCCTGCCCGTTAGCCGCGTACCCGTGTGTACTTGCCTGGCCTTACAACAGGGATCCAATGGCTCCACGGGTAAGTTTCCTTCTACTTTACAAACGCCTCCACGGGTCCGCTATTACTTTATTAACTTTAACTTAATTTCAGCCGACAATGGCAGCCGCGCATACGCAGTTTGGTGGAATAATTGCATTGGGGGAGCGGTCCCAACTGGTCCACACTTGGTCTAGTTTGCACTAAATCTAACTAACTAGAGTTAGGAATTACATGTGTAGGAAAGAACTGCAGATGCTGGTTTAAATCGAATTAGACACAAAATGTTGGAGTAACTCAGCGGGTCGGGCAGCATCTCTGGAGAGAAGGAATGGTTCTTCAGTCTGAAGAAGCATCTCAACTCGAAACGTCACCCATTCCTTCTCTCCAGAGATGCTGCCTCACCCGCTGAGATACTCCAGCATTTTGTTAGGAATTACATTATATGGCATCATAATGCAAACACATTTGGGTCTCCCGACAAAGTCTAAAGGGCCTGTCCCACTTAGGCGAGTGCAGGAGACTCTGCGCTCACCACATGGTCGCCACATGTTCGCTGGTGGTCTCTGGTGAGTATCCTTCATGGTCGCGAGGAGTTCCCGCATTCTGGGAACTGGTCGTGGCCTCAGTATGGTCGTCGCAAATTTTTCAACATGTTGAAAAATTTTCTGCAACCAAAAACCGACTGGTAATGTTAAATGCCCGCCAAACTTCACATCTCTGGATTATTAAAAGTTGTCTGGCTTCTCCACTCCTTCTCCCCTTTTCTCCCTCTTTAAAAGGACTTACCGTACACTATGCTAGCTATCTTAACCTTCCTGTTCATCGCGGTGTGTCTATCACCTTGGCTTTGCACCATGTGAATTTCAGACAGCGCTCCCCCAGCTTTCCCTGGGCCCCGCCTTTGCTGTGCGTGAGTTCCACTCTGACAGTCGCCGTTCCAGTTCCCAGTGTTTCAGGTGAGTGCTGTGAACTTGACAGTCGCCGGCAGTCCGCTGAAAAATCGCCTAAGTGGGACAGGCCCTTAACAGTGACATTGCCTTATTAACTGAATTTAAAGAAACAAGTCAATGGAATAAAATCTTCAGAAAGCAGGTCACTGAGCAGATTGCTCTCCATGTCAAGGAGGAAGTTTTTCCATTGGGCTTTTGAAAAATGGAAAAACCAGGGACACATTGGAGGAGAAAGGAAGAGGGAGAGGGAGAGGGAATCTTGTTTGTTTATATATATATATATATATATATATATATATATATATATATATATATATATATATCCATGTCCCTTTTCCAGACACAAGTGCAGCCATGCCCCTGCAAGACCACCGAGCACTCAACAACATCAAACAGAGCATGTAGGAAGGAACTGCAGATCTGGTTTACGACAAAGATAGACACAAAGCTGGAGAAACTCAGTGGGTCAGGCAGCATTGCTGGAGAAAAGGAATAGGCGACATTTCGGGTTGAGAACGTCTGAAGGTCTTGACCCAAAACGTCACCTATTCCTTTTCTCCAGAGATGCTGCCTGACCCACTGAGATACATACTCCAGCTTTATGTGTCCATCTTCAATATCAAACTGACTCAGTAACAATTGAATTAAAATAATTCTGACATACAGGTAGTAAAACAAATCTAGTGTTAATACATCTTACAACATTTACTCAGTGAATGCGTATGGACTGTAGAAACTAGAGTATAGGCTTCTAAAATTCTTCCATTTTTTAAAAATAACTTGAGGGAATAAAATACAGTGCATGAATCTAGTTTCACATGAATCAAATTTTAGTAGTAACAATGACTAAGTCAACTATTAAAAAAAACATTTTGGGTGTTTTTTTACATCAATAGTACGTGAAAAAAGTTCACGCACGTGCTCAGATTCTTCAATTTAGAACGTAATAGCACAGGAAGAGGCCCTTCAGCCCAATTTCTGTGCTGTACACAATGCCAAGAGCAACTCTTAGCTATCTGCACATAATCCATATCATTCCATCCCCTGCATATCTATGTGCCTATCCAAAGGTCTCTTAAACGCCACAATTCGCAGCCGCTGACAGCACACTCTTAAAAAAAAAACGCCCCTTTAAACTTTGCCTTTCTCACTTAAACCTATGCCTTCTAGTATTTGACATTTTCATCCTCAGGGGAAGAAAAGGCTCAGAATCTGTACTCTATCAATGCCTTTCAATTTAATATCCTTCGATCAGGTCTCTCCTCAACCAAAGACTGTAAAACTGCAGTGTGCTGGAGTGAGGCATCACTGACAGATGCTCCTGGATTTATGCATTTAATTGCGATACAGTGAGCACGGCAGTGAATGCTGACAGTTCTGCTATTATATCTGCAAATTTCAGGCCATGGACATTACTAAATTTTATGCAATGCTCTCCAACTTCAAAGTAAAAGTGATTTAAAAAAAAAAATCATGGTTGAATCTTTTCCCAATACATGGACCATAACCGATTCACATTTAACAATTAGCTTAAAAACTGTTGTAAATTATAAAATGACAAAAATAGGCCTTCAATAAATTGTAATTTAAGACATCAAGTAAGGTTGAGCCATAGGTCAGCAATAAAAATGATTTTAAATGTTTTCAAAAGAGAAAACAGGAGTTGAAAGGAAGGTCGTCATTGGCAAAACACAAGAAATGGCATTCCTTAGCAAATGCTGTTCGCAACATTTTCTAAAGTGATTTGGTACTGGAAATAGGGACAAATAATTAAAGACTATTTCCTACACTGCCTAATCCTTGCATTTCTAGCTGGGTGCCATCTCTCAGAATCCCATTCAGTAACTTTCCCATCTTGTGGTTCACAGTTTTGGTCTTGCAGCCCTTAAATAAAGTCACAATATTAGCTATCCTGCAGTCATGTGTTACCGCACCTGTGGCTAAGGAAGATACAAAAATCTGATTGTGTGATCTACCTACTCTGACCTACTGATAGGGTAGAGTAGAATCTGAGAAGATTCTACTCTACCCTATCAGCCAAGGATATCCAATGTCCTCTTTTTGCCCTCCCAATTTCCTTTCTGGGTGTATTCCCATGTTTCTTGGACTTCGCTTAATCCCAGCTACCTGCATCAGACACATGCCTCTTTTCCTGACTGGAGCCTCAATATTGCTCTTCCACCAGGGTTTTCCCAATCCATCCACTCTTGCTCTTCATTTAACATGAACATGTTGGCCCCGAGCACTACCCTCCTCCCTTTAAAAGCCTCCCACTAATCAGACATCCCTTTACCTGCAAACTGCTTCTCCCAGTCGAGCTTTGCAAGTTCCTCTTATACTATCAAAATTAGCCTTGCCTCAATGTAATTCTTAAACTTGTGGGCCAATCCATGCTCTCTTTCCCCAACAATTTTAAAATTAAGAGTCACTGGTCACTTATGGTTACTAATCTCAAAGTGCTCCCCCACTGATGCATCAGTCACTTGCCCGGTGTCATTTCCCAGGAGGAAGTCATGGGCTTCCCCCTCTAATAGAGCCACCTACATATTGCAACTTCCTTGGACATTTAAACAGCCCTATCAAAACCCTTAGCACCACAGCAATCACAATATTAGGGGTTAAAATTATCTAATATTACAACCCAATTGTTCCTACAGCTATTATACTATCACCCTACATGTTTGGTCCAATTCTCCAATTCGAATTGGGGGTGGAAAGGGAATGTAGATTAAAATCTCTCATGACAATTGCGGTTCCTTTCAAAGTTACCCTAGACATTTCCCCGTTTATGTTCCAATCTACTGAGAGGTCATTTTTGGGGGGCTATGTCCTCCAACTCCCACCCATGTCGTTTCCCAACCACTCAAGATTTGATTCCAGATTATTTATACATATTACTATTGGCTGCCTCTATAATTATAACTCTACACCACTTCTTTATTTTTTGAGTCTTTTAATTCGTCTATACTTGAACACACCACCAGATGGAGCTCACATCATGGGGGAAAAAAAAATCATATTGCATCCAGCAAGATTGTAAGTAAATGTGTCAACAATGAGCAAGGTGATGCAAGAATATCAGCATCACTAGATGATTCAGTCCCTTAACTCATAGGAATAACAAGGGTATTAATCCATGTGATTCAAGTGATAGGCACAAAATCCTGGAGTAACTCAGCGGGTTGGACAGCATCTCTGGAGAAAAGGAATAGATGGCGCTGCCGTTCGAGACTCTTCTTTAGACCGCAGGACTGGAATCCTTCAGTAAAAATAAATTCAACAAGATGCAGCAAAATATTCAAGAAGCTCACTGTTCTGGTAAATGAAACCGAATCAAGAGGATCATACCATGATGAAGCTACGTTGTGTGGGGGATTTCCCTCTTAGTAAGTTTGTACCCGACAGTGACAGATTGAGACACTGTCCAAAATTGAAAAACTATTAAGCACATTGGCAAGTCTGTTGTTCAACGAGTTCAATGTGCTTTTCATACATTCCCGTTACAATTTAGCAAAATAACTTAATTTCCACAAAAAAGTGTTTAATTGTCATACACTCCAGGAACAGAACAATGACATTCTTACTTAATGCAGTTTTACTTCAGAAAAGACACTAGCCATAAAAGAAAAGAGATATATTCCAAGATTCTGAAAGGTGCCCTACAAATGCAAGCATGTAACTCTTTCAAGATTCAAGATTCAATTTAATTGTCACATGTACCAATTAAGGTACAGTGAAATTTGAGTTACCATACAGCCATACTAAGTAAAAAGCAACAAGACACACAGCCACATAAAATAAAATTTAACATAAACATCCACCACAGCAGAATCACATTCCTCACTGTGATGGAAGGTAATAAAGTTCAATCATCTTCCTCCATTGTTTACCCCTGGTTGGGGCTTTTGAACCCTCCGCAGTTTGCCACTGCCGACGGTCCGATGTCCGAAGCCCTCGCGTAGGGATGATGGAAACTCCGGCATCGGGATGGAATGGAACACCTCTTAGCATGGAGCTCCCGAGTCGGCCTCTTCTTACCGGAGACCGCGGGCTTCACGGTATTAAAGTCCACAGGCTCCACGGTTGGAGCTCTCACAATCCTCGGCAAAGGATCGCAGCTCCCGCTGTTAAAGTCCGCGCCGCACCCGCGGCTTGAAGTGCCGGCCAGTCGCCAGGAAAGACCGCCAACTCCACGTTGTTTGGCCGCAGGGGAGATCGAGATGGAGAAAAATCACATCTCCGTCGAGGTAAGTGACTGGAAAAAGTTTCCCCCGATCCCCCCCCCCCCCCCCCCCCCCACATAAAACATACCAAGAAACATATATTTAAGACATACTGAAAATAATATAAACAGAGAAGGGACAGACTGTTGGCGAGGCGGCCATTATAATGCAAATAATATTGATGTTCACTTAATCCTCTGTAAACAAAGATTCTGAACACCAGTCTGTTGGACGAGCCATGGTCTCCTATCTACAGTATGTACTTGCATCGACCGAAAGATCCCAGATTCTCCGTTGTGGTTATTGGCAACTAGGCAATTTACATAACGGAACAAAAGGAAACAGAGCTTTGCATTCAATACACAAAATGAATTTATAAAATGTCATATTTACTTTCCATCCTCTGAACAAATATTCCTCCCCTACCTTTTTTTAAATTACTTATGGGACACGAGCACCTTTGGACCATCTTTACCACCAAGCAGAGGACCTTCGGCCACCCGTCACTTTGATTTTCTATCCCATCCCTACACAGTCGTCTCCGCTTTGGCCATTCGAGGAGGCCGTCTTGTTCTGTAAGAGTGCACTTCCCACAACTCATAAGAGTTGTGGGAAGTGCACTCATCCAGGCAAGTGGAGAGTATAGCATCATCTTCTGATTTGTGTCTTTTAAATGGTGGAAAGACTTGGGCATTAGGCAGCAAATTACTTATCAGAAGATGCTCAGTCTCTAGTAGCCACAATATTTCTCTGGCTGATCAAGTTTGTCGTCAGTCATCACCCAACATTTTGAGGGTGGGCTGTGCTAATATTGACGATCAAGGGTAGGTGGTTAGCCAATGACATTAGTAAGTCCATTGCTGATATTTTAGTGGCACAAAAATTACCTGCATTAGGAAAAGGGGAGATGCAACAAGACCTGGGTGTCATGGTACACCAGTCATTGAAAGTAGGCATGCAGGTGCAGCAGGCAGTGAAGAAACGAATGGTATGTTAGCATTCATAGCAAAAGGATTTGAGTATAGGAGCAGGGAGGATCTACTGCAGTTGTACAGGGTCTTGGTGAGACCACACCTGGAGTATTGCGCACAGTTTTGGTCTCCTAATCTGAGGAAAGACATTCTTGCCATAGAGGGAGTACAGAGAAGGTTCACCAGACTGATTCCTGGGATGTCAGGACTTTCATATGAAGAAAGACTGGATAGACTTGGCTTGTACTCGCTAGAATTTAGAAGATTGAGGGGGATCTTATAGAAACTTATAAAATTCTTAAGGAGTTGGACAGGCTAGTTGCAGGAAGATTGTTCCCGATGTTGGGGAAGTCCAGAACAAGGGGTCACAGTTTAAGATAAGGGGGAAATCTTTTAGGACCGAGATGAGAAAAACATTTTTCACACAGAGAGTGGTGAATCTGTGGAATTCTCTGCCACAGAAGGTAGTTGAGGCATTAGGTAGTTGAGGCCAGTTCATTGGCTATATTTAAGAGGGAGTTAGATGTGGCCCTTGTGGCTAAAGGTATCAGGGGGTATGGAGAGAAGGCAGGTACAGGATACTGAGTTGGATGATCAGCCATGATCATATTGAATGGCGGTGCAGGCTCGAAGTGCCGAATGGCCTACACCTGCACCTATTTTCTATGTTTCTATGTTTCTATGATCCCCATTTCTTGGCTCTTTGCGGTCAAGAGTATCAGTGGTTGCTGCGGTTAAGTGGGCAATTGCACCACCCCGAGGCAGACTGCTGTCATTGCTGCTGAGCTAGCAGTACTATGCAGAGTGTTGCTCTAACAGTATATTTTGCAGTTCAATAGTACTTATTGTCACATTATGCAGAGGTACAGTGAAATGTATTTTTTGCATACAGTTCATTAGAAGTATTACTATACACAAGCACAATCTTAGTATAGGAATAGTGCACTGAGAGAGTATAAAAGGAATCATTTTTTGGTGCCATTTTTCAAGATTCAAGTATGAAAGTTGTTATAAATGTTATAAATTGGCCTTAAAGGCACTTGCTTATGAAAACCTAGGGCAGGTAAAGGCACAGTTTATTGGAATGATTTGTTAACATTTTGTTAGCTATGCGAGAACATTGCCCCCATACAGGCCAGAAGAGGACGAGGTGTTTCAGTTCACTGCAACTGTAGTGTGACAAGTTGGAGGAGGAGGTTGATGCGAGTCTTGGAGCAGCTTCGTTCAGTATCCATTAAACAGCAAGGGTGGCATTATTTACAGCACAAAGGAAAAACTCTGACTCAGACAGCAATCACTTTCACCAGAGGAAGATCTCACAAATAACATTAAGTAAAAGATCAGCTCATCAGAATTTACGCTGTTGTTTTGGAGCATATCAGGAAGAAATACCCAGCCTCACTAAATCCTCACCCAGAAAACAACACATCTAGCAATTTATGATACGGCACCAATCAGGAACATTCTGACCATGGTAAGTAAATTCTGTTGGTCTTCTACTTTTAATACTGTGGATCTTTACAGCAATGAAATATGGAGTCCATCTGCTCTGCAGCGGCGTTTACATTCACACAACTCAGTACTTGGGTCAACCTGAAGTATTATTGATCAACCTTCCCCTTCAGCAAGATCAGTACCTTCTGACACCACTCACTCTGCATGAGACTTGCAGATCTTGAAGACCCTGCCTCCGGTCAATATCCAGCCATAAAAACATTAGATCAATTCATTCAATTGCTCACTCATAAGTTGTCATTACTACACATTCTAGCAGAGATTAATTATCTTTGCAGTGTCTTTATTTTCCAAAGAAGCCATTTACCATACCTTTTTTACACACCGTCCCCCAACCTCCTTGGGCTGTATCTCTAAACTAGTCTTCTAGTGAAAAAGGATATCAAGTTAGGTGTTTATTCATCATTGGTATTGCTAGCAATACAAACCAAAATATTCATTTCCTATCATCCCACTACACTGGATATTAACATCTTTTAAATGTTAAATTCATAGTCATTATACAATGTTAACTAGAAATTAGCAGCTGTGTTTCCTACAGTGGAATACCTCATTTAAATGGCATCTCTTGCACCCCTTTTATAACATTCCAAAAATATTTTCATCACGAGAAACACAGCTGCTAATTTTACTTTAATGTACAGCCACTAGAATGAACTTTGCATTTAAAAATAATTACGTCAGATTCTTCATTTCACCACATTTTTAAAAAGCCTGTTGTTCAATGTTTGTATTCTTGCTTTTATTTTTCCACTCAAACTACAATATTCATAGCTATCCAAAATACTTATTCCGATGATAAATTATTAGCCTGCACTCAGTCATACAAAGTTATTTGATAAGCAAACAATTTTATGTAGACATTATCCTTGTAAAGTCGTATAGTAAACCTGGCATCCCTCACCAATGCGACCATTCCTCATATAGATATTGGGAAAAAAAATGAAGCTTTCGATTCAACAGGTCCAGAATTATAACCAATGTTGGTGCTGTTTTCGGTTGACATCCAGTAATACATCTTGCCATGGCAATGCACCATTAAATTCCAGGCAATAGTATTCCAGTAATTAGTCCATGAGGTATACACTAAAAATGATGGTATGCATATCAGGAAAAGATGGAGCTCCACAAGACTTTAGTTTGGCCATGTTTGGTGTATTGTGTGATGTTCTGGTCACTCCATTACAGAAAGGATGCGGAAGCTTTGGAGAGGGTGCAGAAGAGATTTACCAGGATGCTGCCTGGGTTAGGGGGTATTAGCTACAAGGAGTTTGGACAAACTTGGATTGTTTTCTCTGGAACACCAAAGGGGAGACTTGATAGAAGTATACAGAATTATGAGAGGCTTGGATACGATAGACAGTCAGAACCACTTCCTCCCCCCCACAAAGAATAGAGATGTCAAATACTATTACAAAAATAATAGGCCATTCGGCCCTTCAAGCCAGCACCGCCATTCAGTTTGATCATAGCTGATCATCCACAATCAGTACCCCGTTCCTGCCTTCTCCCCATATCCCCTGACTCCGCTATCTTTAAAAGCCCTATCTCTTGAAAGTATCCAGAGTATCCCTCTCATCCTTCTAAATTCCAGAGTATACAAGCCCAGCCGCTCCATTCTCTCAGCATATGACAGTCCCGCCATCCCGGAAATTAACCTTGTGAACCTACGCTGCACTCCCTCAATAGCAAGAATGTCCTTCCTCAAATTTGGAGACCAAAACTGCACACAATACTCCAGGTGTGGTCTCACTAGTGCCCTGTACATCTTTGCTCCTATACTCAAATCCTCTTGTTATGAAGTCCAACATGCCATCCGCTTTCTTCACTGCCTGCTGTACCTGCATGCTTACTTTCATTGACTGATGATTAAGGACCCCCAGATCCTGTTGTACTTCCCCTTTTCCCAACTTGACGCCATTTAGATAATAATCTGCCTTCCTGGTTTTGCTACCAAAGTGGATAATCTCACATTTATCCACATTAAACAGCATCTGCCATGCATCTGCCCACTCAACCAACCTGTCCAAGTCATCTCGCATTCTCATAGCATCCTCCTCACAGTTTACACTGCCACCCAGCTTTGTGTCATCTGCAAATTTGCTAATATTACTTTGAATCCCTCCATCTAAATCATTGATATATATTGTAAATAGCTGCGGTCCCAGCACCGAGCCTTGCGGTATCCCACTAGTCACTGCCTGCCATTCTGAAAGGGACCCGTTAATCCCTACTCTTTGTTTCTTGTCTGCCAACCAATTTTCTTATTTTTTTATTTATTTTTTATTTTTTTTAAATAATTTTTTTAATAGAAGTACGGTAGATTACAGTAATGTACAACACGTATATATTAATACATTTTTTGTACCGCTTCACTTTTTTAAACTTTAAGAAAGAAAAAGAAAGAAGTAAGAAAAGTGAAGAAAGTGCGCAAAGGTTGTGAAGTGCAAAAGAGTGTTGGGAAAAGAAAGCCCCTTAGAAAAGAAGTTAGAGAAGGAAGTAAAGTTAGAAAATAGACCCTAGAAAAGAAAGAGAAAGAAAGAAGGAACAATCGCTCTATTATAACTCTTATAACATACTTCATAGAGAAGGAACTACCAACCAAGTCTGTTTTTGTTTTACCTCCCATTACCAGGTCCAGATACCTTTTATTTATTTATTTGTTTTTCTAAATTACTATTGCACCTCATGCTTGTAATAGGTCCAAAAACGTAGACCACGTCTTTTGAAATTGGTCTACTTTGCCTACTAGGAGGAATCTCATCTCTTCCAGATGTAATGTTTCCAACATATTTGATGTCCACATTTTTATTGTTGGTGTGGGCGCATTTTTCCAGAATTTAAGTATAAGCTTTTTTCCCATTATTAGCCCATAATTGAGTAAATTCTTCTGATACACGTTTAATTCAGGAATACCTTCCGATATTCCAAAAATAATCCATTCTGGTTTTGGTACCAGTTTTATTTTGATTAATTTTGAAAAAATATCAAATATTTCAAACCAGAATTTTTGGATTTTTGTACAAAAAACAAAAGAATGTGCTATGGTAGCTTCTTGACATATACATTTATCACAGATTGGTGAGACGTTAGGAAAGATTTTATTTAGTTTGGTTTTTGAATAATATAATCTATGTAATGTTTTAAATTGGATAAGCGTATGTCGTACGTTGATCGAGCATTTATGCACCTGTAATAAATGATTATCCCAACTCTCTTTTGAAATTTTTATACCTAGATCTTGTTCCCAATCTCTTCTAATTCCATCTGTTGTGGGTATTTCTATGTTTAAGATGATATTATATAAGTATGATATTAAATTAACTGATTCCGCCTTTGTCTTCATTGCTTCATCTAGTAAGTCGGAAGGCATATTATAATAATCTTTTGTGTGTGTTTTCAAATAGTCACAGATTTGTAGATATTTAAAATATTGATTATTTTTCAAATTATATTTCAGTTGTAGTTGTTGAAATGATAGTAATTTTTCTAATTCATACAGATCTTCGAGCGTTTTGATTCCCATTCTTTCCCATTGTATAAATGATTTATCTATGATTGAAGGTTTAAACGATGGGTTATTGACTATTGGTATTAAGAGAGATAGGTTTCTTAATTTTAGATTCTGTTTTATTTGCTTCCATGTTCTAATAGTGCTATATATAATTGGATTTTTATTATAATTTTTATTATTCAAATTTATTGGAGAGAGAATAATCGCTCCTATATTATTCAGGGAGCAATCCCCTTTTTCCATTATAATCCAGTCCACCTGCTGGGCAGAATTGTCCAGCAGGTGAATCATATTTTTAATATTTACTGCCCAGTTATAATACATAAAGTTAGGGAGCGCTAGACCCCCCAACTCTTTTCGTTTGTTAAGGTGTGTTCTTTGTATTCTGTGGGATTTGTAATCCCATATAAAATTTGTAATGTCTGAGTCCAGTTTTTTGAAAAACTTTTTTGGGAGATATATAGGTATTGATTGAAATAGGTAAAGGATTTGTGGTAAGAAAATCATTTTTATAGCATTTATCCTACCTATTAAGGACATCGGAAGTGTTTTCCAAAATTTAATCAAATTATTTAATTTCTTAAGTAGGGGATTATAATTAGCTTTAAACATATCATGGTAATTTCTAGTAATCTCAATTCCTAAATATTTGAATTTTTCCGTAGCTATTTTAAAGGGAATTTCCTGAGATGTGTTGAGTCTTTTGGTTTAATCGACATAATTTCACTTTTGTTCCAATTTATTCTATATCCTGAAAAGGATCCAAAGTCCTCAATTAAGTTTAATATATTTGGTATACTAATTTGTGGTTTTGTGATGTACAGTAGTACATCATCAGCATATAGGGATAGTTTGTTGTTTGAATATTTTGTGTTATAACCGTGAATATTCGAGTGTGTTCTTATTTTTTCAGCAAGGGGTTCAATTACCAAAGCAAATAACAGCGGTGATAGTGAACATCCTTGTCTGTTGCCCCTAGATAATTCGAATTTTGAAGATAATATATTATTAGTTAGTATTCTAGCCGTAGGTTTGTTATATAGTAGTTTTATCCATGCAATAAAGTTTTCTCCCAATTGGAATTTTTGCAATACTTTGATCATATAGTCCCATTCTACTTGATCAAACGCTTTTTCTGCGTCCAGTGAGATGATAGCTAACTCTTGGTCATAAGATTTATGTGAATGCATTATGTTAAGCAAACGTCTCAAATTATTAAATGAGTGTCTCTTAGGTATAAATCCTGTTTGATCCTCATGTATTAGTCTACTAACATACTTGCTTAATCTATTGGCTAATGTTTTTGCTATTATTTTCTGATCCGTATTTAACAAAGCAATAGCTCTATATGATCCTGGTTCTTCTATATTTTTATATTTTTTAAGTATTAATATGATCGTTGATTCGCTAGTGTTTCAGGTAGGTTTTGCTCTTTATAAGCATATGTATACATTTTTTGTAATCGTGGAGTAACTATATCATAAAAAGATTTATAAAATTCATTACTGAATCCGTCTGGTCCTGGTGTTTTTCCATTTTTTAGTGTTTTTATTGTGTCTTCTATCTCCTTAGAAGTAATTTGTGCTCCCAGTTCCTCTTGTTCCCTGCGTTCTAATTGTGGTAGATTACAATTATCTAAAAATTCTGAGATTTTATTATTGTCTATTGACGTTTTAGATGTGTATAGATTCTGGTAAAATTGAGCAAATCTTTTATTAATATCCTTGGGTAGTGTTAATACTTCCCCTCTATCTGATTTAATCTTTAATATTGCATTCTCTTTTTCCCGTTTTTTAAGTTGTCGTGCTAGAAGTTTGTGGGGTTTGTCCCCGAATTCGAAGTGTTCTTGTTTTGTGATTTGAAATAATGTTATAACTTTCTCTGACAGTAATTTATTTAACTGAAATTTCAGTAGTAGTATTTTATTATGTTTATCCATAGTTGGGTCTTTAGCATTATCTATATCTAACTGTTTTATTTGATCTTCTAAGTGTCTTTGTTCATTCTTATTCTTTTTATTTTGATAAGCTTGAAATGAAATAATGACTCCTCTTATAAATGCTTTGAAGGATTCCCATAATAACGTGGGGGATATCTCTGGTGTATCATTTAACTCAAAAAATAGATCCATCTGTTTTTTTAGATAGATACTCCCTTGAGGGTCTTTTAAAATTTGTGAGTTAAACCTCCAGAACGGTTTATTCATAGACATTCCTTCTAGTTTTAGAACAAAAGTTAACGGAGAATGATCTGAGATCGCATTAATATGATATTTAGGATTCAGAGATTGCGGAATTAATTTTGTATCCACAAGAAAATAGTCTATCCGTGAATATGTTTTATGCACCATTGAATAAAACGAGTAATCCCTTCCCGTCGGGTTTGCAATCCTCCATACATCTGTTATATTTGTGTTTTCCATATATGTGTGTAAGAGTTCACTGGTTTTAGATTTCGTCTGACCTTTTTGTTTTTGCATCGATTTATCTAAATAAGGATCTAAAACACAATTAAAATCTCCTCCGATTATAACATTTTGATAATTAGCTTCTGCAATTATATTCAGAATGTTATTAAAAAATTGAGGGTTATCAAAGTTGGGCGCATATATGTTTACAGCGTAATTGGCATATTATTGATCTCCCCTGCTACTATAAGATATCTCCCTTCCTTATCTAAAATAGTGTTCTTTGATTTAAATGGAATTCCTTTACGAATAATAATTGCAGTACCTCTAGATTGCAGTACCTCTATCCATGTCAGCACTCTACCCCCAATACCATGTGCCCTAATTTTGCCCACTAATCTCCTACGTGGGACCTTATCAAATGTTTTCTGAAAGTCTAGGTGCACTACATCCACTGGCTCTCCCTTGTCCATTTTCCGAGTTACATCCTCAAAAAATTCCAGAAGATTAGTCAAGCATGATTTCCCCTTCGTAAATCCATGCTGACTCGGACCGATCCTGTTACTGCTATCCAAATGTGCCGCTATTTCATCTTATATGATTGACTCCAGCATCTTCCCCACCACCGATGTCAGGCTAACTGGTCTATAATTCCCTGTTTTCTCTCTCCCGCTTTTCTTACTTTGATCTTAACTAATTTTTTCCTCTTCACATACCTAACGAAGCTTTTACAATCCTCTGGCTTCCCGTTCATCTTTGCTATATTATACTTCTCTTATATGTTTATACAGTCCTTGACTTCCCTTGTCAGCCACGGTTGCCTCTTACTCCCCTTAGAATCTTTCTTCCTCTTTGAAATGAACTGATCCTGCACCTTCTGTATTATTCCCAGAAATACCTGCCATTGTTGTCCCACTGTCATCCCTGCTAGGGTATCCTTCCAGTCAACTTTGGCCAGCTCCTCCCTCATGGCTCCATAGTCCCCTTTGTTCAACTGTAATACTGACAGCTCCGATTTACCCTTCTCCCCCTCAAATTGTAGATTGAAACTTACCATATTGTGGTGACTACCTCCTAATGACTCCTTAACCTCAAGTTCCCTTAGCAAATCCGGTTCATTACGCAACACTAAATCCAGAATTGCCGTCTCCCTGATAGGCTCCAGTACAAGCTGCTCTAAGAATCCATCTAAGAATCGACTTACTAGATGAAGCAATGAAGACAAAGGCGGAATCAGTTAATTTAATATCATACTTATATAATATCATCTTAAATATAGAAATACCCACAACAGATGGAATTAGAAGAGATTGGGAACAAGATCTAGGTATAAAAATTTCAAAAGAGAGTTGGGATAATCATTTATTACAGGTGCATAAATGCTCGATCAACGTACGACATACGCTTATCCAATTTAAAACATTACATAGATTATATTATTCAAAAACCAAACTAAATAAAATCTTTCCTAACGTCTCACCAATCTGTGATAAATGTATATGTCAAGAAGCTACCATAGCACATTCTTTTGTTTTTTGTACAAAAATCCAAAAATTCTGGTTTGAAATATTTGATATTTTTTCAAAATTAATCAAAATAAAACTGGTACCAAAACCAGAATGGATTATTTTTGGAATATCGGAAGGTATTCCTGAATTAAACGTGTATCAGAAGAATTTACTCAATTATGGGCTAATAATGGGAAAAAAGCTTATACTTAAATTCTGGAAAAATGCGCCCACACCAACAATAAAAATGTGGACATCAAATATGTTGGAAACATTACATCTGGAAGAGATGAGATTCCTCCTAGTAGGCAAAGTAGATCAATTTCAAAAGACGTGGTCTACGTTTTTGGACCTATTACAAGCATGAGGTGCAATAGTAATTTAGAAAAACAAATAAATAAATAAAAGGTATCTGGACCTGGTAATGGGAGGTAAAATAAAAACAGACTTGGTTGGTAGTTCCTTCTCTATGAAGTATGGTATAAGAGTTATAATAGAGCGATTGTTCCTTCTTTCTTTCTCTTTTTTTTTCTAGGGTCTATTTTCTAACTTTACTTTCTTCTCTAACCTCTTTTCTAAGGGGCTTTCTTTTCCCAACACTCTTTTGCACTTCACAACCTTTGCGCACTTTCTTCACTTTTCTTACTTCTTTCTTTTTCTTTCTTAAAGTTTAAAAAAGTGAAGCGGTACAAAAAATGTATTAATATATACGTGTTGTACATTACTGTAATCTACCGTACTTCTAAAAAATAAAATAAAAAAAAAAAAAAAATAATAATAAAAAAAAAAAAAAAAAAAAAATAAAAAAAAAAAAAAAAAAAAAAAATAAAAAAGAATCCATCACAGAGGCACTCCACAAACTCCCTTTCTTGGGGTCCAGTACCAACCCGATTTTCCCAGACTTCCTGCATGTTGAAATCTCCCATAACAACCGTAGCATTACCTTTACGACATGCCAATTTTAACTCTTGATTCAACTTACACCCTATATCCAAGCTACTGTTTGGGGGCCTGTACATAAGTCCCATTAGGATCTTTTTACCCTTACAATTCTTTACTTCTATCCATACTGACTCCACATCTCCTGTTTCAATGTCACAACTTGCAAGGGACTGAATTTCATTCCTCACCAACAGAGTTACCCCACGCCCTCTGCCCACCTGTCTATCTTTTCGATAGGATGTATACCCTTGAATATTCAGTTCTCAGCCCTGGCCCTCTTGTAGCCATGTCTCTGTACTTCCCACAACATCATACTTGCCAATTTCTAACAGAGCCTCAAGCTCATCCACTTTATTTCTTATATTTCGCGCATTCATATACAATACTTTGAATTCGGTATTCACTTCCCCACTCACGCCGCTCACTATTGGCCCAGACCTTACTCTCTTATCCCTTCTCGAACGTTCCTTCCCATTAATTCGGGAGTCTTTTGTAACTTTTCCTGTACTCACTTCCCCTTTAACTCCATCTTCATACTCCCAATTTGTCAATCCCCCCCCACTATTTAGTTTAAACCCACACGTGTAGCCCTAGAGGCCATAGTTTTAAGGAGAGAGAGCAAAGTTTTAAAGGAGATGTACAGGAAAGTTTTTTTGTTTTACAGAGAATGGTGGATGCCTGGAATGGATGGACAGGAGAGATGACAAATACTATAGTGTTGTTTAGAGGGCTTTTAGATAGGCACATGGATATGGATCATGTGTAGGCAAATGAGAGTAGTTTATCATGGCATCATGTTCGGTGCAAACATTGTGGGCTGAAGAGCCCATCCCTGTGCTGTACTGTTCTATGTTTTACAGAATGTTTGAGTCACTTCTCTTTTAAAAGGTGGCCAAGGAGAGACTTACTAGAGGACTTTAAATTAAAGGTTTTGAGAAAGCAGATATTGAGAAATTTGTATCCGGTATTAAGGGAATTAATTTTGATCATTAACAAACCGTCTGGATTATTCTTGGATACTGTGGATAGAGTTAAAAATGAATGCAAGCTAGTGTGGCACAAACTCAAGACAGAGACCAAAATTCTGTTTACAACATGACCTTACTGGAAAATATATACTTCTGTACTGGAAAGAAATCAAAGTCACTTTCATTCAAGGGAGAAACCAGGAACTGCAGGTGCTGGTTTACACCAAAAAAACAAAAACCATGCTGGAGTAATTCAGCGAGTCAAGCAGCATTTCTAGAGGATGTTTGGGTCAGGACCCCTTCTTCAATTGCTACCTTTCCAGGAGTTAAGAGAATTCTGCTGGCCTTAATTAGTCACTTTTGTGACCCTATGTACTTCATGAGTCAATAAAATCATGCTTGTGAGGCACATTTCATCAGTTCTGCCGTCCTAAACAAAATTATTAATTTTGCCACATATGCAAAAAGCAAGAGATATGTGGAACCTGTGACACCAGAGAGATGTGCTAGGCAAATTTACTGCAGTTGTAATGTCTGACAATAATGACAAAAGAATAATACCTTGACTTCAAACCCCAGATAAGGAATAATACTCAGAATGCTGGTTGGAAAAATAATCAATGCATGTTTGTGGTTCCTCATTTTCAATCTTTGCAATGCTCCCTGCAAAATGTTTCATTGTTAGGTATGCCCAAACAGCACGGCTGAAAGCAATCCAAATTTCTCAGCGGTACAATCATGTTGTTTTCACCAGAACAGGTACATTGTGAATGTGGCATTGCCACTCACATTTACTCTCCATATTCACTCTTGCTGAAGTGTACTATAGCAGCCCTAATGAGGTCAAAGTTCAAATGTATTTGTCACATGCACCATAAGGTGCAGTGAAATGTAATTTACCATGCAGCGTTACAATTAAAAAAGGACACAATACACAACATAATTCAACACAGGCATCCACCACACCATTCTTCACTGTGGTGGAAGGCAATACAGTTCAGACAGTCCTCCTCCTCCTCCCTTGTTCACCCATGGTCGGGGCCCTGACCTTCCGTAGTCGCCACTATGGACGGCCCAATATGCAAGCCCTCTGGTTGAGTATAACAAACACTATCTGCCGCAATCCACAAATCCCATGGTCACTCCATGCCTGGAGGAGAGGTATGGGGATGTCCAACAAGGATGTTTTGTTTAAAGATAGGAGTGAACACTACAGAGCATGACATTACTGAATGTATGGATACTGAGAATCTAATCGGCCTGTCCCACTTAGGCGATTTTTTAGGCGGCTACAGGCGACTGCCGAAAAATGTTCAACATGTTGAAAGATTTTCGGCGACATTGGCGACAATTTTGGCTGTCGTAGGTTGTCGCCAGGTTAACGTAGGTTGTCGCCAGGTGACGTATGTTGTCGTTGGTGCTGACTTCGGTGAATTCCATTGTCCTAGTCGCTGGCAGTCGCCTGAAAAATTGCCTAAGTGGGACAGGCCCATAAGAGGTTTTGCATAGTTTTGTATATATTTTTTAAATTCTGAATAAAGTTTATATTTATATTTGAAATAAAAAACAAAACTTGAAGACACTCAAATTGCAAATAAATGATCAGCTATCATCTGCAAAAATAACATTGTGAAAAGCTGAACAACCGTGCTAACAGCAGTAATCATTCCCTTAGAACATCATTTACAACCCAAAATAACTGCAAACTATTTTAGGACTCCTCTGGGCTATTCCCAATCCTTTCAGCTTTCCCCTGCACTTGATGTGAACTAACATGAACAAATATACAGATGTTTGGTGTGGAATATGAAGGAACAAGATTACACTTCCACCTACTCTCCCACCCAATGCAGTCAAAAGCAGCTCCTGGCCTAGTTACTCATCTCTCATCATTCTCAGCCCTCTGGAATTTGTCAGAGGGCAGCTGCTGGGGAACGCATCGAGCAGATTGAAAATGATTGATGGCCAAAAGGACAAACCGACTCTGGACACAATAACTGCCAAAGGATTTTGGTTCAGCCTTTGGCTGCTCAATACGTTTATTTCTCCTCCGATCAAATATGCAGAAGCTGCCTATCACTGGTTTCTACACTGCTGCTCATTCTCCCTATCCACCATGTAGTCCTGCCTTTTATTCAGCGTGTGCGTGGAATTTTTTGTTGTTTATTATGGGCTTTACAGTGTACTATGTGTACATATCTGTTGTGCTGCTGCAAGTAAGAATTTTATTATTACGTTTTGGGATATTAGAAACATAGAAACATAGAAACATAGAAAATAGGTGCAGGAGTAGGCCATTCGGCCCTTCGAGCCTGCACCGCCATTCAATATGATCATGGCTGATCATCCAACTCAGTATCCTGTACCTGCCTTCTCTCCATTCCCCCTGATCCCTTTAGCCACAAGGTCCACATCTAACTCCCTCTTAAATATAGCCAATGAACTGGCCTCAACTACGTTCTGTGGCAGAGAGTTCCAGAGATTCACCACTCTCTGTGAGAAAAATGTTTTTCTCATCTCGGTCCTAAAGGATTTCCCCATTATCCTTAAACTGTGACCCCTTGTCCTGGCCTTCCCCAACATCGGGAACAATCTTCCTGCATCTAGCCTGTCCAACCCCTTAAGAATTTTGTAAGTTTCTATAAGATCCCCCCTCAATCTTCTAAATTCTAGCGAGTACAAGTGGAGTCTATCCAGTCTTTCTTCATATGAAAGTCCTGACATCCCAGGAATCAGTCTGGTGAACCTTCTCTGTACTCCCTCTATGGCAAGAATGTCTTTCCTCAGATTTGGAGACCAAAACTGTACGCAATACTCCAGGTGCGGTCTCACCAAGACCCTGTACAACTGCAGTAGAACCTCCCTGCTCCTATACTCAAATCCTTTTGCTATGAATGCTAACATACCATTCACTTTCTTCACTGCCTGCTGCACCTGCATGCCTACTTTCAATGACTGGTATACCATGACACCCAGGTCTCGTTGCATCTCCCCTTTTCCTAATCGGCCACCATTTAGATAATAGTCTACTTTCCTGTTTTTGCCCCCAAAGTGGATAACCTCACATTTATCCACATTATACTGCATCTGCCATGCATTTGCCCACTCACCCAGCCTATCCAAGTTACCTTGCAGCCTCCTAGCATCCTCCTCACAGCTAACACTGCCCCCCAGCTTCGTATCATCCGCAAACTTGGAGATGTTGCATTCAATTCCCTCGTCCAAATCATTAATATATATTGTAAATAGCTGGGGTCCCAGCACTGAGCCTTGCGGTACCCCAATAGTCACTGCCTGCCATTCTGACAAGGACCCGTTTACTCCTACTCTTTGCTTCCTGTTTGCCAGCCAGTTCTCTATCCACATCAATACTGAACCCCCAATACCCCCAACATCCACTGGTTCTCCCTTATCTACTCTACTAGTTACATCCTCGAAAAACTATATAAGATTCGTCAGACATGATTTACCTTTCGTAAATCCATGCTGACTTTGTCCAATGATTTTACCACTTTCCAAATGTGCTGCTATCCCATCTTTAATAACTGTAGCAGTTTCCCCACTACCGATGTTAGACTAACTGATCTGTAATTCCCCATTTTCTCTCTCCCTCCCTTTTTAAAAAAGTGGGGTTACATTAGCTACCCTCAGGAACTACTCCAGAATCTAAGGAGTTTTGAAAAATTATCACTAATGCATCCACTATTTCTGGGGTACTTCCTTAAGTACTCTGGGATGCAGCCTATCTGGCCCTGGGGATTTATCGGCCTTTAATCCATTCAATTTACCTAACACCACTTCCCGGCTAACCTGGATTTCACTCAGTTCCTCCATCTTATTTGACCCGCGGTCCCCTGCTATTTCCGGCAGATTATTTATGTCTTCCTTAGTGAAGACAGAACCAAAGTGGTTATTCAATTGGTCTGCCATGTTCTTGTTCCCCATGATCAATTCACCTGTTTCTGACTGCAAGGGACCTACATTTGTTTTAACTAATCTCTTTCTCTTCACATATCTGTAAAAACTTTTGCAGTCAGTTTTTATGTTCCCTGCCAGTTTTCTTTCATAATCTATTTTCCCATTTCCTAATTAAGCCCTTTGTCCTCCTCTGCTGGACTCTGAATTTCTCCCAGTCCTCTGGTAGACTGCTTTTTCTGGCTAGTTTGTACGCTTCATCTTTTGTTTGGATACTCTCCCTGATTTCCCTTGTTATCCACGGATGCACTACCTTCCCTGATTTATTCTTTTGCCAAACTGGGATGAACAATTTTTGTAGTTCATCCATGCAGTCCTTAAATGCCTTCCATTGCATATCCACCGTCAACCCTTTAAGAATTAATTGCCATTCAATCTTGGCCAATTCACGTTTCATACCCTCAAAATTACCTTTCTTTAAGTTCAGAACCCTTGTTTCTGAATTAACAATGTCACTCTCCATCCTAATGAAGAACTCAACCATATTATGGTCACTCTTGCCCAAGGGGCCACGCACAACAAGACTGCTAAATAACCCTTTCTCATTACTCAATACCCAGTCTAGAATAGCCTGCTCTCTCGTTGGTTCCTCTACATGTTGGTTTAGAAAACTATCCTGCATACATTCCAAGAAATCCTCTTTCTCAGCACCCCTGCCAATTTGCTTCACCCAATCTATATGTAGATTGAAGTCACCCATTATAATTGTTTTACCTTTGTTGCACGCATTCCTAATTTCCCGTTTGATGCCATCCCGAACTCCACTACTACTGTTAGGTGGCCTGTACACAACACCCACTAGCGTTTTCTGCCCCTTAGTGTTTCGCAGCTCTACCCATATCGATTCCACATCCTCCAAGCTAATGTCCTTCCTTTCCATTGCGTTAATTTCCTCTCTAACCAGCAACGCTACCCCACCTCCTTTTCCTTTCTGTCTATCCCTCCTGAATATTGAATATCCCTGGATGTTCAACTCCCAGCCTTGGTCACCCGGGAGCCATGCCTCCGTGATCCCAACTATATCATAATCATTAATAGCTATCTGCACATTCAACTCATCCACCTTATTACGAATGCTCCTTGCATTGAGACACAAAGCCTTCAGGCTTGTTTTTACAACGCTCTTACCCCTTATACAATTATGTTGAAAAGTGGCCCTATTTGATTTTTGCCCTGGATTTGTCTGCCTGCCACGCTTACTTTTCACCTTGCTACCTATTGCTTCTACCCTCATTTTACACCCCTCTCTCTCTGCTCACACATTTAAGAAACCCACCACCTCTTATTCTCTGTTTATTATTTTTGTCTTCTTTCCCCCCTACCTGTTGGGTCTGAGTGCTTCCCTTCTCTGCCTCCTGCCTCACACCCTGTCTATTAGCTTTCTCTATTTGAGTCCCTCCCCCCAACCTTTCTTGTTTAAAGTCTCCGCAGTAGCCTTTGCAAATCTCCCCGCCAGGATATTGGTCCCCCTCGGGTTCAAGTGCAACCCGTCCTTTTTGTACAGGTCACACCTTCCACAAAAGAGGTCCCAATGATCCAGAAACTTGAATCCCTGCCCACTGCACCAGTCCTTCAGCCACGCATTTATCCTCCACCTCGCTCCATTCTTACTCTCACTGTCGCGTGGCACAGGCAGTAATCCCGAGATTGTTACCTTTGCGGTCCTTCTCCTTAACTCTCCTCCTAACTCCCTAAATTCTCCTTTCAGGCCCTCTTCCCTTTTTCTACCTATGTCATTGGTACCTATATGTACCACGACCTCAGGCTCCTCTCCCTCCCATTTCAGGATATCTTGGACACGTTCAGACACATCCCAGACCCTGGCACCAGGGAGGCAAACTGCCATCCGGGTCTCCTGACTGCGTCCACAGAATCGCCTATCTGACCCCCTAACTATAGTCCCCTATTACTACTGCCCTCCTCTTCTTTTCCTTACCCTTCTGAGAAACAGGGCCGGTCTCTGTACCGGAGGCCTGGCCGCTGTCGCTACCCCAGTTAGGCTGTCCCCCCCAACAGTACTCAAACAGGAGTACTTATTGTCAAGGTGTACAGCCACTGGGGTACTCTCTAGTCCCTGCCTCTGCCCCTTGCCCCTCCTAATCGTGACCCACTTGCCTGCCTCCTGTGGTCTTGGAGTTACCACCTCTCTCTAACTCCTCTCTATGACTTCCTCGCTCTCCCTGACCAGACAGAGGTCAGCGAGCTGCTGCTCCAGGTTCCTAATACGGTCCCTTAGCAGCCCCATCTCAATGCACCTGGCGCAGATGTGGACGTCTGGAAGGCTATCAGATTCCTTGACCTCCCACATCTGACATCCAGAACAGTAAACTGCCCTGGCCCTCATACTCCTCCTGTACTGGAAGAAATCAGCAGTGATCTGACTCCCAATCAGCTGCTTCCTCTAGTCCGCTTCCACCAATCAGCGACTTCCTCAAGCCCACTTGTTTTGAACTTTAAACTGCGAATGGAACGTTACCTATTTGGGCTCCTCCTCCCCCTGCAACAGCTCCAATGGCTCCCGGTCCTCTGTGGATCGAAGACCCGCGATGGGGTTTTGTACTCACCGCCCGGACTTTACTCCTCCCACTGCAACAGCTCCCGGGCCTCTCTATTGGACAATAAAACTTGATTACATTTCTACTGTACTTGGTCATGCTCAAATTATTGTGGAACTTCATGGAGAACGTAAAACCCCCAGTCACAAGAATAACAATGTTGCATCAGAGTTGAGTGACCAATATGATTCCAAAATGTTAAAGGCTGCAAAGGAAAATTAGTAAGAGTATATGCATGGGTAAATTAGTACATGAGGTGTTACATTTTGGGAAGTCCAACAGAGTGAATGGTAGGGCTCTGGGGAGTGTTGTGGAGCAGAGGAATCTAGGAATGCAGGTGAATGGTTCCTTGAAGGCAGAGTCACAGGTAGATAGGGTGGTCAAAAAGTTATTTTGGCACATTGGCCTTCATCAGTCAGAGTATTGAGTATAGAAGTTGGGAGGTCATATTGCAGTTGTATAAGACATTGGTGAGACCACATTTAGAATTCCCACTATTGTGTTCAGTTCTGGGCACCATGTCATTGGAAATATGTTGTCAAGCTGGAAAGGCTACGGAGAAGATTTATGAGCATGTTGCCAAGACTAGAGGGTGTGAGCTATAGGGAGAGGTTGAGTAGGCTGGGCCTCTATTCCTTAGAGCGCAGGAGGATGAGGGAGATTTTATAGAGGTGTATAAAATCATGAGAGGAACGGAGCCCAGAGTAGGTGAATTGAGGACCCGAGGACATAGGTTTCAGGTGAAGGGGAAAAGATTTAATAAGAATCTGAGGAGTAACATTTTAACACAAAGGGTGGTGGGTGTATGGAATTACCAGATGAGGTAGTTGAGGATGGGACTATCCCAACATTCAAGAAACAGTTAGACAGGTACATGGCTAGGACAGGTTTGGAGGGTTATGGACCAAATGTAGGCAGGTGGGTCTACTGTAGCTGGTACATGAGCCTGAAATCTGGTACATCCAGGTTCAGGAACAGTTTCTTCACCACAGCCATCAGGCTATTAAACTCGGCATCAAACAAACTCTGAACTATAACAGCCTATTGCACTTTATCTGTTTATTTATGTGTGTATATCAGTGACGTGCGGTGAGGTCAATGGCTGGGGAGGCACTGGCTAGTATCAGTGGCCCGGCCCTCCCTGTATTGATCACCGCATCTCCCCGTGGAGAGAGAGGGATGGAGCCGGGGCTGTGTGTGTGAAGCGCGGCGACTGGAGGGGCAGGGGCGTTGCCCCGGGACCGTGAGGGAATGACCCACCTCCCCCTCTCCATTCCCCCTCACATCCCCCCTCCCCGTCTACCCCTTGCTTCCCCCTCCACCCTCTCTCCACCCCTCTCTCCCCCCTCCACCCAGGGTAGATCTACCCGAGCCGAGAGTACATTACTCCAGCACAGGGCCCCCTTAGGTGCGGGGCCCAATTGGGAGCTCTCAGTGGCCCAGAGCCTCCGAATCGGCCGCTACAAATCAGCGAATCAACCTACCATTCAGTGCCACCAGCGGCTGGAAAGTCAGCACCGCCAGCGGTGGAATCCAGTGCTGCGCCGCCGCCGCTGCAGAAGCTAGCTAACGTGGAGGGAGAGTGAGGTAGCGTTAATTACGTGGGTTGAGCCTACGTAATTGACGCTCGCTCTCCCTTCACTGGGCTCAAGACACGCCCCCTCAGTGAGGCAGATGTGATCGCTGCCTCCCCTGGTGCTTTTTCATTGCAGTTTTATGACGAGACCAGCAAGCCTAAATTTAATATATTTATAAGTGAAATAAGCTACCTGGACTATGGAAGGCGAGGACATGTAATGTAGGGGTTTACAAACATTATATTGGTGACATACAGAGAGATAGTAACAGGCACACGCTTATTGCCCGCGCTCCATACAGTTTCTGAGGGGTTGCGTAATCAGAGGGGAGGCTCAGCTCGTCGCTGCCACACCTTTTATCTTCTCCTGTATTTGCAGCGGAGCTGCCCAAATTTGGCGATTTTTACTATAAAAAATGATTAGATTCATATAGAAATGACATTTATAACAGTGGAAAAATCGTTATATTTATTTTACTTTATTAATATTTTTCTTTACTTTTCTTAACATCTATTTTCATTGAGAGTATGACAGGTGAGGCTCTGCCTCCCCTGCCTCCCCTGACCGCACATCCCTGGTGTATATATATATGGTCTATGCTATATAGACACACTGAACTGTTCTGTATTTATGCTTACAATACTCTTGTGCTGCAGCAAGCAAGAATTTCATTGTCCTATCTGGGACACATGACAATAAACTCTCTTGACTTGACACGTTGGTCGGTGTGGGCAAGTTAGGCCGAAGGGCCTGTTTCCACACTGTATCTATCGAAGAGCCAACTTCAAATTCATCGCTTTGAATTGTACAGCTCTATATCAGGCGCTTAATATGATCCAGAAATACATCCACTATTTAATAAAGAAGAAAGGAGACAGAACATTTTATATTCTCATGATATTCCAAAGCACTTTGGAGCCAATAGAAACATAGAAAATAGGTATAGGAGTAGGCCATTCGGCCCTTCGAGCCTGCACCGCCATTCAATATGATCATGGATGATCATCCAACTCAGTATCCTGTACCTGCCTTCTCTCCATACCCCCTGATCCCTTTAGCCACAAGGGCCACATCTAACTCCCTCTTAAATATAGCCAATGAACTGGCCTCAACTACCTTCTGTGGCAGAGAATTCCACAGATTCACCACTCTCTGTGTAAACAATGATTTTCTCATCTCGGTCCTAAAAGACTTCCCCCTTATCCTTAAACTGTGACCCCTTGTTCTGGACTTCCCCAACATCGGGAATAATCTTCCTGCATCTAGCCTGTCCAACCCCTTAAGAATTTTGTAAGTTTCTATAAGATCCCCCCTCAATCTTCTAAATTCTAGCAAGTACAAGCCGAGTCTATCCAGTCTTTCTTCATATGAAAGTCCTGCCATCCCACATTAAAACAAATGTAGGTCCCTTGCAGTCAGAAACAGGTGAATTGATCATGGGGAACAAGGATATGGCGGCATAATTGAATAACTACTTTGGTTCCGTCTTCACTAAAGAAGACATAAAGAATCCGCCGGAAATAGCAGGGGTCGCGGGTCAAAGGAGATGGAGGAACTGAGTGAAATCCAGGTTAGTCGGGAAGTGGTGTTGGGTAAATTGAATGGATTAAAGGCCGATAAATCACCAGGGCCAGATAGGCTGCATCCCAGAGTACTTAAGGAAGTAGCTCCAGAAATAGTGGATGCATTAGTGATAATTTTTCAAAACTCTTTAGATTCTGCAGTAGTTCCTGAGGATTGGAGGGTAGCAAACGTAACCCCACTTTTTAAGAAGGGAGGGAGAGAGAAAATGGGGAATTACAGACCAGTTAGTCTAACATCGGTAGTGGGGAAAACTGCTAGAGTCAGTTATTAAAGATGGGATAGCAGCACATTTGGAAAGTGGTGAAATCAATGGACAAAGTCAGCATGGATTTACGAAAGGTAAATCGTGTCTGACGAATCTTATAGAATTTTTCGAGGATGTAACTTGTAGAGTGGATAGGGGAGAACCAGTGGATGTGTTGTATCTGGACCTTCAGAAGGCTTTCGACAAGGTACCACATAAGAGATTAGGATACAAACATAAATCACACGGTATTGGGGGTTCAGTATTGATGTGGATAGAGAACTGGCTGGCAAACAGGAAGTAAAGAGTAGCAGTAAACGGGTCCTTTTCACAATGGCAGGCAGTGACTAGTGGGGTACCGCAAGGCTCAGTGCTGGGACCCCAGCTATTTACAATTTATATTAATGATCTGGACGAGGGAATTGAAAGCAACATCTCCAAGTTTGCGGATGACACGAAGCTGGGGGGCAGTGTTAGCTGTGAGGAGGATGCTAGGAGACTGCAAGGTGACTTGGATAGGCTGGGTGAGTGGGCAAATGTTTGGCAGATGCAGTACAATGTGGATAAATGTGAGGTTATCCACTTTGGTGGCAAAAACGGGAAGGCAGACTATTATCTAAATGGTGGCCGATTAGGAAATGGGGAGATGCAGCGAGACCTGGGTGTCATGGTACACCAGTCATTGAAAGTAGGCATGCAGGTGCAGCAGGCAGTGAAGAAAGCGAATGGTATGTTGGCCTTCATAGCAAGAAGATTTGAGTATAGGAGCAGGGAGGTTCTACTGCAGCTGTACAGGGTCGTGGTGAGACCACACCTGGAGTATTGCATACAGTTTTGGTCTCCAAATCTGAGGAAGGACATTATAGCCATAGAGGGAGTGCAGAGAAGGTTCACCAGACTGATTCCTGGGATGTCAGGACTTTCATATGAAGAAAGACTGGATTATACTCGCTAGAATTTAGGAGATTGAGAGGGAATCTTATAGAAACGTACAAAATTCTTATGGGGTTGGACAGGCTAGATGCAGGAAGATTGTTCCCGATGTTGGGGAAGTCCAGGACAAGGGGTCACAGCTTAAGGATAAGGGGGGAATCCTTTAAGACCGAGATGAGGAAAAACCTTTTCACACAGAGAGTGGTGAATCTCTGGAACTCTCTGCCACAGAGGGTAGTTGAGGCCAGTTCATTGGCTATATTTAAGAGGGAGTTAGATGTGGCCCTTGTGGCTAAGGGGATCGGGGGGTATGGAGAGAAGGCAGGTACGGGATACTGAGTTGGATGATCAGCCATGATCATATTGAATGGCGGTGCAGGCTCGAAGGGCCGAATGGCCTACTCCTGCACCTATTTTCTATGTATCTATGTATCTATGTATCCCAGGAATCAGTCTGGTGAACCTTCTCTGTACTCCCTCTAAGGCAAGAATGTCTTTCCTCAGATTAGGAGACCAAAACTGTACGCAATACTCCAGGTGTGGTCTCACCAAGACCCTGTACAACTGCAGTAGAACCTCCCTGCTCTTATACTCAAGTCAAGTCAAGTTCAAGTCAAGTTTCCTTTATTGTCATTCAGACCTTTCGGTCTGAACGAAATTGTGATGCCTGCAGTCATACACAGAACCAATAATAACAAAACATGCAATAAACACAAATTAAACATCCACCACAGTGAGTTCACCAAAGCACACCCTCACTGTGATGGAGGCAAAGTCTTAGTCTCCGTCTCTTCCCTCCTTGTTCTCCCTCTGCTCTGAGGCGATCGATCCAGGCCGAAGATGCCGCCCTCCAGTCCAGCGGACCTCCGTGGTGATGTCGCTGCCGCCGAAAGCCGAAAAGCCGGAAATCCCTACTCAAATCCTTATGCTATGAATGCTAACATACCATTTGCTTTTCTTCACTGCCTGCTGCACCTGCATGCCTACTTTCAATGACTGGTGTACCATGACACCCAGGTCTCGTTGCATCTCCCCTTTTCTTAATCGGTCTCAATGAAGTACAAGTGTCACTGTTGTAAGCAGGAAACAAAACTAACAGGCACCTAGTGTGGGAAGTCAGAGGTACAAGATAGATAATTGATGTATGGAATAAGTTTTGGGTCACAAATTGATTTAATAAGCAAATTGATCGGTTTCTGTAACCTGAAGGGCATAGCATAATGTGGGAAACTAAAATGGTGGAATAAATTAAATAGGTTCATTTCACCAGGCCACTGGCTCTTAAAAATTATGTTCTTACGGATTATCAAAAAAAATAATAATAATAATGTTGCATATGGGGATAATGTCAGGGAGTGCATTACACTACTGTCACCTAATGCATTGTGAATTTGAAGCATGAATTTCTGAACATTGATTGAATGTTAAAATTAGTCTCCAGCCCAGAACTTGACCCAGCAGCTGTCATTTCTTTTTTTAAATATGTGCTGTTTAATTAGCAATTACAGCTAAAAGACACAATGCCGTTTATCTCATGGACAGAACCTCCCCCCCCCACAAAAAAAATATCTTTCAGTCATTTCAATATAGCTTTTCAATAAGTGTTCCCTTCATTTGTTTTTATTACTTTTCAAAAAAATAATGTGCTTCTTTCCAAATTTATTTCACAAACACCATGATATTAGCACACTTCTATCATCAGTGGATGATCATTAGGGTTATCATAAATGAAAGGAGAGAAGTAACAAAAGGTCTAATTTTGTTTCCTTCCACTTGTGAACCAACAAAAGCAGGTTGGAAGCAGCTGATTGAGATTTAGAAGACAATTAAGGGAATAGAGTGTGCTTGTGTAGACAGCCTGCATCATCTTAAGTAGGTTAGGGAGAACCGAGAGAGTCTCATTTTCAAACACCACAAATCCAGGATTAGGTTACTGTTAAAGTTGGGTCTTCTCCAAAGACTGGCGCACAAGATTGCCAGTAGGTCTAGCGAGTGCTGATTTGATTAAAACATTCAAGTGCAAACTCAGGTTATTTCAAAAGACAGATACTATATAATTAATGTCAGAATGGATTCACAGTGGGTTCTTATTACCTCAGGAGTTGGAGAAGAATTTTCCATATTTCTTTGCAGCACATGCAAATTATTCCGATTCTCAATCGTTCACCTATTTCTCGTGGGAATTATATGGTACAGGAAGAATGGAACAGAACATAGAATAGCACAACACAGGAACAGGAACTCCAGCCCACAATGTCAGTACCAAACATAATGCCAGGATAAACTAATCTCATCTGCCTGCATGTGATCCATGTGCATATCTAAATGGCTCTAAAACACCACTATTATATCTGTCTCTGGCAACATATTTCAAGCACCCAAAAAAAAGCTTTACCTGCACATTTCCTGAACACTTTGCCCCTCACATATTGAAGCTTCTAGTCTTTGATATTTCCACCTTGGGAAAAGGTTCCGATAAAAATATTTTCCCTGAATGTAGATTTATGGCCACCTCGTATATGAAACTTCCATGCAGAGAGACCATTAATTCAAGTATTCATGAAATCACCATAAAGATAAAATGTGATATGATTGTTAAACTGCAGTGTTAGTTGAGGCAATAGTGATTGGGAGTTAAGTGGAAATAACATGTAGGATTTCCAAGCAGCATGAAGATTCAAAAGAACCATTTCACTGATGTGGTCGGCTTTGGACAATCATTTAGATTTAACATATTTAAATTACTTTCTTCATAAACTTCTGCAACTAAATGAATCTCTAAAATTTTATGTATTGTAGTTTGTTTTAACAATAGGAAATTTCATTGATAAGCCCAGAACCCAAAATTATTCAACTGATTAAACTTATTAATAAACTATGAGTAACTCAGCCATTGAACATGCAGGTACCAGGTTTACTTATCTTGGTGGAAAGAGGGACAATACAAGTGGCCCCAGCATGCTGGGCTAAGGGGCAAAATAAACCATTAGGGATCCCAAACATAGTAAATGGCACTAACTGTAATGAGGATAAATGGTCTTAAGTTCCAAGCCTGTTCAGCTGTCCAATAGCAAGTTAACATTCAATATCCTGGCAAACATATCAATTAATTGATGTACATTGACTATCCATAGCCAAGCAAGGAGCTAACGCTTTCCAAGGGAGAGAAGAGGATAAATCAATGAAAATACCCAAAGACAATAAAATCATCTAGAATATTACTCATCATAGTAGTTGGAGAAAAATCTTCTCAGCCTTGGGACATCACAACAGGTCAGGATAGTGTCCCAGTTCAACCATTTTCAGCTGTTTCATTCAGGACTTTCCCTCCATTACAATGTTCAAAAGACCTTTGTTAGTTCCATTTCTTTGCCAGTACTGGTGCTAGTGCACCATGAATAGAAACCCATTTCTTCCAAACCATTCAAATTGTAATATATTCACCTACTTGCATATGGCTCATCAATTAATTCTCAGCAAGAATTGTAGCTCTACTTGTAAATGAGCCCTAGCTGTTCATACTCCTTCAGCAGAACATCCTTAGTGCTGGTCATGTCATTGGTTTCCATATGGAACACAAGAACTAGATATTTCACTGAACTCCCTTGTTACTCTGATAAAATGTCTTTAACCACCACATCAGAACTAAGCTTCACTGGACTCTGCAGCTGTCCAGACTCTGCAGCTGGACTCTGCAGCTCTGCCTCCTAATATATCATCCTAAACACCACTACAATCCCCAAACTTTCTGTGATCAGTTTCTTCTGTTCTTATTCTCATACACACAAGCTACATGTATCTACTGGGCTGAAGTTCACTTGTAATGATACTCTCCTGATTGACCAATTCTACAGTACACAATCTGAGGGGCATACTGCTCTCTGAGACAAACCATTCAGGTAACTTGACCCCTCCCTGATGCATCAGTGTCCAAATCTCAGAACCAGGTCACCTGTCTGCAATTTGCACAAATTCACTCACTGAAGACACAACACCATAAAACACAATTGTCCATCAACTTCCACATCCTGCAGCTCAAACAACGTCCCTACCATGTTTGTTTTAACTAGATTTAACAGTTTAGTTGTTTACATTTATTTAACTCTTTAAGTAAATAGTTGCACAATTTCTCTTACCTCACTAACACCATTACTGCATAAACACAGCACATGGAGGTCATTATACTAAAACACACTGTGCCCTCAACAGCACACAAAAACATTCTCAGGTTCCACTTGTCTGAGTCAATTTGCCTTAATTAATCAGTTCCAGCTGGTTACTTAATTACCTGGCTTGTTTACCTCAACAAGTGAAAAACTAAAAGGCTAAATTAGACAATTAAATCTTAAATTGAAACAGCCCTTAGTCATGAAAGTCATACAGTCGAAGATCCATACCGCACTTAAATATTATATTTTGCACTGAATGTTGTACCCTTCATCCTTTATTTGTGCACTGTGGACAGCTTGATAATATTCATGTATAGTATGTTCTCTCACTGGATAGCACATAAACGAAAGCTTTTCACAGTACCTCAGTACATGTGACAATAATAAGCTAAACTATCCTAAACTAAACAGGCCCTTCGGTCCAACTCATCCATGCTGACCAAGATGCCCCATCTAAGCTAGTCCTATTTGCCTGCATTTGGCCCATATCCCTCTAAACCCTTCCTATTCATGCAGCTTTATAAAAGTATTTAAATATTGTTATTATATCTGCCTCGTCTACTTTCTCTGGCAGCTCGTTCAACATGTCCATCACCTCCTTTCCCCTCTCACCATAAACCTAGCCCTCTAATTCTTGATTCTCCTAATGTTGGAAAAATAATCTATGCATTCACCCAATCTATTCCCCTTGTAATCTCTAGAAAATCAACTCCTGCTATGATGTGTTTTCACACCTTACCCTTCCACATCTCTAATCTCCCTCTCCCCTGACTCTCACTCTGAAGAAGCCTCGAACTGAAAAGTCACCCATTCCTTCTCTCTAGAGATGCTGCCTGTCCCGCTGAGTTACTCCAGCATATTTGGTCTATCTTCGGTATAAACCAGCATCTGCAATTCCTTCCCACACAATTATTTCCAGAATCAGGAGAGATGGGAAATCCACATACAGTGAATTAATTATATAAATCCAGGAAAAACAGTGAGGATATTTAATGGTAACTATGAAAATATCAAACTGTCAAAGAAACCACCTCTAGTTCACTAATGTCTGTCAGGAAAGGAAATCAGCTGTAAATGACCTTAATCATGCAAATTTCACGAATGACTGAATAAAATGCTAATCACCAGCATTTACGTAGCATCAAACAGATTTATAGAGAAGTATGCAAGTTACTTTCATGATCCCTATTCTACAAACTGGTTTAAGCAAGGACCCGTGCTATTTTAGAGTGGTTTGAATACTTACCACCTTTATCAAACTAACAGAAGGCTAAATATGCCAGCTGTAACAAAGGGCTAAAAATTGAACTGACCCATTTGAAAGATTTCACATGACAAACCCACATTGGTACATCTTTGCAGCATCACGGTTCTGCTCAGTCTGTTTCTGCTTTTTGCCTGCAAATTGCCTGCCCACGTCATTCAAGATTTCCGATAATAGTCATAGTTATACAGCATGGAAGACAGGCCAACTTGCCCATGCTGACCAAGATGCCCCATTTATACTTGTCCCACCTGTCTGCATTTGGCCTACATCACTCTAAACCTTTCCTATCCATGTACCTGTCCAAATGTCTTTTAAATGTCGTCATAGTACCTTCCTCTGGCAGCTCATTCCATATGCCCACCACCCTGTGTGTGATAGATGACCCTCCATTATAATTGCAAACAGAATCTGGTGAAACTACTGGGAGGGATGGCAGACACACAAGGTGTTTCCATCTATTCCAGGGGTCTCCTACATACCCCATTAAATGGTGGATCCTCTGTCTACCCTTTACGAGACAAAGTTGGTCAATTTCTACGAAGGTGTTCTTGCTAATTAGGCCTAGGTTTGATCTAGTGTTTCTGCTAAATATGGTTTCCCAGAGAGGTGACGTTTACTGGCCTTCAACAGGAAGGATGTGAACAGAACAACTCCTCAGTCGGTAAAGGGAACTGAGACAAGGGAGGTCTGGGTCATCTCCTCACCATAGAAAGGTGCCAGAAAAAATTACTGTCAGTCTGTAAGTATGACACTTTGGTGGACTGGAAATGTTCCTTTGTAACCACATATGTGGATGTGCTTGTCATGTTTATTGATAGAAGATCTGCTATTTACTGGCAGCCCCTTAATCAAAAGAGCAAGCGGTGAGCATTATCATTGCTCCTAAGGTCCCTCAACATATGCTTCAGAAGATGCATTTATGATTGGAATGTTCTATTTTTTCTCAGTTGAGAGCATACAGTACACTCGGTTTAAATATACTATCTGTTATACATTGTAACGATCCTGACGAAGAACTGGGAAATGCGTGTGAGTGCTTTATGTATGTCTGGGTGGATACATATACGTGGCTATACTTATATGTATGCAGGCATGAGTGTATATGCCAGAAAATAATAAACAGAATGAGAGAGAAAGGAGCATTTATTATGCTAGAAGATATAATTATTTTGCATTCAATAATCACATGGAGAGCCAGTGCCTTTGAAGAATAATCAAGCAGCTGATATGTCAGATATTACTTGGAAACATGTCACATTGACCCAGTAAGAAATCAATAAATGCCAAAAGCTATATTTAAAATATTTTCCAAGCTTAAATATTGTTTCACTGAAACCTTAGCACGAACGCCAATCTTTCTGCCCTTTCAGTGAAGCACCTGGATTAACTAAATTTTGTGCACTCCAACTGACTGATGATAGGCATTATTAATGCAGATTTTTGTTCCTTCATGGCATACAGATTCTGCTTTCAAGGCCGACATTCATTTCTCTTCCCTAATTGCCCTTAAGAAGGTAGTGATGAGCTGTCTTCTAAAATCACTGGTGTCCTTTTGACATTTATGGACTAAAAACAATGCTCAAAGTACAACCATCTTTATAATACAGAAAGAGATTTCAATTTGACACCTTTCAGATTAGCACAAGATAAGTAAAACAGTGCACTGCCATTGATAATTTATTTCTAATTTCAAAGTGATCGTCACATCATGGGCATTCTAGGAATCATAGTGTTGACAATGTTCATTACAATAAATTAGATTAAAATGTACAAGACTATCAATAAAAATTGAATTGGCATGGGTAGAAACAATAATGTTAAGTGTTTTGGGATGGAGTCAGCATGGATTTATGAAAGGAAAATCATGCTTGACTAATCTTCTGGAATTTTTTGAGGATGTGACAAGTAAAATGGATGAAAGGTAGCCAGTGGATGTAGTGTATGTATACTTTCAGAAAGCTTTTGATAAGGTCCCGCACGGGAGACTGGTGGCTAAAATTATAGCACATAGTATTGGGGGGAGGGTGTTGACATGGATAGAAAATTTGTTGGCAGACATGAAGCAAAGAGTGGGTGTTAACGGGTCCTTTTCAGAATGGAAGGCAGTGGTGAGTGGAGTGCCGCAAGGCTCGGTGTTGGGGCCGCAACTGTTAGGAACAACACTAGCAAGTTTGCGGATGACACAAAGCTGGGTGGCATTGTGAACTGCGAAGAGGATGCTAGGAGGTTGCAGGGTGACCTGGACAGGTTGAGTGAGTGGGCAGATGCGTGGCAGATGCAGTATAATATAGATAAATGTGAGGTTATCCACTTTGGTGCAAAAACAAGGAGGCAGATTATTATCTCAATGGAGTTAGGTTATTTTTTTTTTATTTTTTTTTTAAATTTGTATTTTATTAGAAGTACATTACATTACAACCACATACATTAGTACTTGTCATTTATATCTTCTTACAATTAATGTACTCCATTTATTTTTTACACTAGAAAAGGAAAAGATTGAAAGAAAGAAGAAAGTGAAGGAAAAAGTGGTAGTGTAGGAAATGTGACAACAAAAAAGGACAAAGACCCTATAAGAGCAAAATTAAAAACAAAAGAAAAAGAGTTAAGAAATAGACCCTAGGAAAAAAAGAAAGAGAGAAAGAGGAAAAAGAGAGAAACAAATATTTTTATGAGCATTACGCAAATTGGACATACCAACTCTTCAACTATCATCCCCCCTTACCTGACCTCAATTTTTTTTTTTAAAGTACTTTTGCACCTTATGTTTGTAATAATTCTATAAATGCAGACCACGTCAGGTGGAAATGATCTGGTTTACCTGCTAGGAAGAGTCTTATCTCTTCTAGGTGTAATGTTTCAAACATATTTGAAATCCACATATTTATAGTTGGTATTGGAGCCTTCTTCCAAAATTTTAGAATTAGCTTTTTTCCAGTTATTAACCCATAGTCCATTAGTTTCTTTTGAAACACATTTAGTTCTGGACCATCTTCCGTTATACCGAAGATAATCCATTCTGCTTTGGGTATCAGTCTTGTTTTAAATAACTTTGTAAAGATTTCAAAAATTTCATTCCAAAATCTTTGAATTTTTGTACAAGAAACAAATGAGTGCGTTATAGTAGCTTCTTGGGATTGACATTTATCACAAATAGATGATACATTTGGGAAAATTTTATGAATTTTAGTTTTCGAATAATATAATCTATGTAAAATTTTAAATTGTATTAAAGTGTGTCTTACATTAATCGAGCATTTATGCACGTTTAATAAGTATTCATTCCAACTTTCCTTTGAAATTTTAATAGCTAACTCTTGTTCCCAGTCTCTTCTGATACCCTCCGTAGATGGTATTTGTGCATTTAAGATAATATTATACAAATATGATATTAAGTTTGCTGATTCCGCTTTTATCTGCATTGCCTCATCCAGTACATCTGCTGGGTTATTATGATGATCTTTTGTATATTTTTTCAAATAGTCGCATATTTGAAAATATTTAAAATATTGATTATTTCCGAGTTTATATTTTATTTGTAATTGTTGAAATGAAAGTAATTTTCCAGTTTCATACAAGTCACCAAGCGTTTTAATTCCTAATCTATCCCATTGTGTATAAGCTTTATCTATAATAGAAGGATTAAACGAAGGGTTATTGACTATAGGTAATAAAAGTGATAAATTTCTTAATTTTAAATTTTGTTTTATTTGTTTCCAAATTCGGATTGTACTATGGATAATTGGGTTCTTATTATAATTTATGTTATTCAATTTCATTGGAGAGAGGAGGATCGCTCCAATGTTTCTAGAGGAGCAATCCTCTTTCTCCATTACAATCCAGTCCGCTTGCTGGGCGGAGTTATCCATCAGTTGAATCATATTTTTAATATTTACTGACCAATAATAATACATAAAATTAGGTAGTGCTAAACCCCCTAATACTTTAGGTTTATTCAGATGAGTTTTTTGTATTCTATGTGATTTATAGTCCCATATAAAATTAGTGATATCTGAGTCGAGTTTTTAAAAAAACTTCTTTGGTAAGTATATAGGAATTGATTGAAATAGGTATAAAATTTGTGGTAAAAAGATCATTTTTATTGCGTTTATTCGGCCTATTAAAGACATCGGGAGCGTTTTCCAGAATTTAGTTAGTGTGTTTAATTTATTAAGTAAGGGGTCAAAATTTGCCCTAAACATACCTTGATATGATCTGGTAATTTCGATTCCCAAATATTTAAATTTTTCTGTAGCTATTTTAAAAGGGAATTTTAAAAGATGTGATGAATCTTTCGGTTTTATTGACATAATTTCACTTTTATTCCAATTTATTCTATATCCAGAAAAAGATCCAAAATCTTCAATTAAATTTAATATATTTGGTATAGTGATTTGAGGTTTTGTAATGTACAGTAATATATCATCCGCGTATAAAGATATTTTATTATATGAATCTTTAGTATTATATCCATGGATATCAGGGTGTATTCTAATTTTTTCTGCTAGCGGTTCAATAATGAGAGCAAACAGTTGTGGTGATAATGAGCATCCTTGTCTATTTCCCCTTGATAGTTGGAATTTCGAGGATAATATGTTATTAGTTAGTATTCTAGCTGTAGGTTTGTTATATAGTAACTTGATCCATAGAATAAAATTCTCCCCCAGTTGAAATTTTTGTAATACTTTGTCCATATAATTCCATTCTACTTGATCAAATGCTTTTTCAGCATCCAGCGAAATAATTGATAATTCTTGATCTTCAGATTTGTGTGAATGCATTATGTTGAGTAGACGTCTCATATTGTTAGATGAGTATCTCTTAGGGATAAACCCCGTCTGATCTGGGTTTATTAATTTACTAATGTATTTACTTAATCTTCTAGCTAATGTTTTCGCTGATATTTTTTGATCTGTGTTTAACAATGCTATAGCTCTATATGAACCAGGTTCTTCTAAGTCTTTATTTTTCTTAGGTATTAATGTAATCGTTGATTCCGCTAATGTATCAGGTAGTATTCGTTTTTTAAAAGCATATTGGTACATTTTTTGTAATCTTGGTATTATTTTATCGTAAAAGCTTTTATAAAATTCATTAGTAAATCCGTCAGGGCCTGGTGTTTTTCCATTCTTTAGTGAGTTTATTGTATCTTCTAATTCCTTAATTGAGATTTGTGCACCCAGTTCATCTTGTTCCTTCAATTCTAACTTTGGAAGGTTACAGGTATCCAAGAACTTTGTGATATTATTGGAATCACTTGTTGTTTTAGATGTATACAAATTCTCATAAAATTGCGCAAATCTATTATTAATATCCTTTGGTGTTGTTAATAATTCCCCTTTATCTGATTTGATCTTTGGTATAGTATGTTCCTTTTCTCATTTTTTTAGCTGGCGAGCCAAAAGTTTATGCGGTTTATCCTCAAATTCAAAGTGCTCTTGTTTTGTAATTTGAAAAAGTCATAAGTTTGGCAGATAATAATTTATTTAATTTAAATTTCAAAATTATTATTTTATTATGTTTATCTATTGATGGATCTTTAGCATTATCTATATCCATTTGTCTAATAAGTTCTTCTAACTGTCTTTGTTCATTCTTATTCTTTTTATTTTGAAAAGCTTGATATGAAATTATAATACCCCTAATGTATGCTTTAAAAGATTCCCATAATACAGTAGGCGATATATCTGGAGTATCATTTATTTGAAAAAAGACCTCCATTTGTTCTTTTAAATATATACTCGCTTGTGGATCTTTTAGAATTTGAGAATTAAATCTCCAAAACGATTTATTCTTAGACAATCCTTCCAGTTTTAAAAAGAAAGTTAGTGGAGAATGGTCTGAAATCGAGTTTGTGTGGTATATTGCATTAGATGTTTGGGGGATTAATTTTGTATCCAGCAGAAAGTAGTCTATACGTGAGTATGTCTTATGTACCATTGAGTAAAACGAGTATTCCCTGCCAGTTGGATTAACAATTCTCCAAACATCTGCTATATTAGTGTTGTTTATATAGGTATTGAGAAGCTCCCCAGTTTTCGATTTCATATTCCCTCTCTGTTTTTGACTTGATTTATCTAAGTACGGATCTAAAACACAGTTAAAGTCTCCTCCTATTATAACATTTTGATAGTTTGACTGCAATTATGTTGAAAATTTTATTGAAAAAGTGGGGGTTATCAAAGTTAGGGGCATATATATTTACCAAAGTAAGTGGAGTATCATGGATTTCTCCATTAACTATTAGGTATCTCCCTTCTATATCTGTTATAATATTCTTTGCTTTAAATGGTATACCTTTTCTTATGATGATTGACGTGCCTCTAGATTTTGAAGTAAATGAAGAGTGGTATGTTTGACCTATCCATTTCGCCCTTAACCTAACTTGATCCTGAGATTTTAGGTGTGTTTCTTGTAGGAAGATAATGTCGGAGTTGTACAATTTCAGCTGAGCTAGTATCTTACCCCTTTTAATAGGTTCGTTAATACCTCTTATATTCCAACTACAAAATGAGATTCCTCCTAGGTTCTTTTGTGTGGTGTCATGCATTTTGAATAATTATAGTACCTTTAAATCTTGTGGTGTGTCCAAATCCCAGGTCTTTAGGTATTGGGGGAGCTTTTGAGTTTTTAAGTTTTGCTGTTATGTCCATTTTACGCTTGTCACTAAGCACAAAACACAAACAAGTGATTTTATGTGATAAAAAAAACCCTATAAAAGTGAAGATACAGTGTCTAATATAGTCGGCACTGTAGCGAGTGTCCCACCTGTAGGTGGGAAAAAACCTTGTTTTGACTTCCATTGCGTTGTTACACAAATAGCTCCGCTCTCTTGGTTAATCATAACATATTATAATATTAAAACGGGGCCTCAGATTCAGATATATAATACACTTTTACCCTGTGTATTTCATTGTAACATATATATATATCGGAATTTTAACTACTGATTATTAAACCGATACTTTTGACCTATAAAAATCAACTGCTGGTTGAAGGGGTTAACGAGACGTGCCCCTGGACCTAAGCCAGTTGCTCGTTTCTCATCCCCTCCTCCCACTTATAGATAAGGTTTCAGTTTATTAAAAATTCATATTAGTAAGTTAGTTCGTTATTTTTTATTTTTGTTTTTATTAGTATTCTAATCTAACATGCATAATTTATTAAGTTGTTAATAGGATAAGTTCTTACAATTGGTTATAATATTATATTCTAATAAGCAATTATAAGCTTTCTGGTATAAACCATTGCCATCTGGTCAGTTGTTTACTCGTTTTGAACAGAAAGTGTCCTTGATTCAACATTCCGAAGATAACAGTGTAACTATCCCCAGACAAAGCATTGCTTAAAATGGTTCAGATCTCCCTTTTCATTTCTATTTTTCAACGATAGTTTGAGCATATTTAAACGCTTCTTCAGGCTTAACAAATGACTTTTCAAGACCCTTAAAGGAAATACGCATTTTCGCGGGATAAAAAATCCCAAATCTGATCCCTTCTCTCCCTCTTAAAAGATCTTTAACCTTCTCAAATTTGTTTCTTTTTTGCACAATTTCATACGGGTAGTCCCTGAATATCTTAATAGTATCATTGTCCAGCCGCAATTGCACACCGTATTTGATTTTACTCATAACATCTTCCAGTTCTAAAATGTCCCGAAATTTCACAATAATATGTCGTGGATACGTTTTTCCCGCACCAAATCTTTGTTTAAATCTTGGGACACGATGAGCCACTTCGATTTTCGGTTCTTTGGAAAGATTCAGCAGTTGTTTAAGCAAGCCCATGGCAAACTCATGTACGTCCTCCCCTTCGGCTCCCTCTGAAACTCCAAGAATTCTCAAATTCTGGCGTCTAGAGCGAGCTTCCAGGTCCAGGCATTTGACTGAGACTTTCTCCAGTTGAGTCACCATCTGTAGTGAAGTTTGTTTGTTTTCTCGCCTCATTTGCTCATGTTCTTGCCTCATTTTCGCCATGTCTTCAACCATTCGAGCCATGATTTTCTCCAATTCCGTAATTGTGTGCATACTTGCAGCTACTGTTTCAAGCACAGCCGTGAACTTATCCGTATTAGTTTGATCCATCTTGTCCATTCTCTCTGATAGTCCATCTTTCACCTCATCAATTCGTTTATTCATAATGTCCAGTGAATCAATCATATTCTTCTGGTTACCAGCATTTAATTCCCTCATCATCTTCTCCATTCCTTCCATCATTATTTTCATATTTTCCTTCATTTCCTTCTTATCTTCCTTCCTATTTTCCTTCATTTCCTTTTTATCTTCCTTCATATTTTTCTTCATATTTTCCATCATAATTTTATTTTCGTCCAAAATCTCATCTTTCATATTTTCCACTGATTTCTTCCAGTCATCAAACTCTTTCTTAGATCTTGTATCCATTTCTGCAGCCACTTCAGAGACTTCAGAGACTTCAGAGGTAACTTCTGCTTCAGACTTCTTCTGGTCTTTCAGCAGCTTTTTCACTGCTCTCTGAGGGCTCACAGCTGGAGACAGTTTACTCATTTAAAGGGCCTCAAACCACCGTTTAAAACATCGCGCTTAGTGATGACGTCATCAGCGCGGCGACCAGAAGCTCCGGTAAGGTTTTTAAAAATAATGGAATGTTGGCCTTCATAACAAGAGGATTTCAGTATAGGTGTAAAGAGGTTCTTCTGCAGTTGTATAGGGCTCTGGTAAGACCACATCTGGAGTATTGTGTACAGTTTTGGTCTCCTAATTTGAGGAAGGATATCCTTGTGATTGAGGTAGTGCAGCATAGGTTCACGAGATTGATCCCTGGGATGGCGGGACTGTCATATGAGGAAAGATTGAAAAGACTAGGCTTGTATTCACTGGAGTTTAGAAGGATGAAGGGGATCTGATAGAAACATTTAAAATTATAAAAGGACTGGACAAGCTAGATGCAGGAAAAATGTTCCCAATGTTGGGCGAGTCCAGAACCAGGGGCCACAGTCTTAGAATAAAGGGGCGGCCATTTAAGACTGAGGTGAGAAAAACGTTTTCACCCAGAGTGTTGTGAATTTGTGGAATTCCCTGCCACAGAGGGCAGTGGAGGCCAAATCACTGGATGGATTTAAGAGAGAGTTAGATAGAGCTCTAGGGGCTAGTGGAATCAAGAGACATGGGGAGAAGGCAGGCACGTGTTATTGATTGGGGATGATCAGCCATGATCACAATGAATGGCGGTACTGGCTCGTAGGGCCGAATAGCCTCCTCCTGCTCCTATTTTCTATGTTTCTATGTTTCTAAGATTTATGCCTTTGCAAGAATTTTCAAGTATTATTTTCAATTTTCAAGAGCTTATTAGTAAAGGGCCTGTCTCACTTGGGCGTCATTTGCGCATCACGCAGATGGTGCACAAACATTTTGTACATCCCAAAATCCTGGGGCGCCGTACGTCACAGCCTACATCACCATGCACCATGCGTGCGTATTGCGCACCACGTGCTCGTCACGACGCGTGCGTGGTGCGTCGTGATGCGTAAATGATGTCGCGTAAATGACGCGCAAATGATGCCCAAGTGGGACAGGCCCTTTACTAATCTTTATTTGATGCTTGACCAGGCTGAGAATAGTGTATTGTAATTGCTGGAAATAAATTATTGTCGTCATCCTGCTGCCTGATCCAACAATTTAATTAAAACCACCTCTGATTGGATTCATGTACAAGAATGCCCACTAAATTTGCTAGAGGGGTTTTAGGAAGATACAGCAGAATTTAATTATCTCATTCTCTTCTGTTGATGGGTAGATTTTGGTCAATAGTAAATGCAAGGCTAGTTCATCTAAAAGGGCTGTCTCACTGTGCGAGTTGACCCACGAGTGACCCCGAGTGAAAGACTCGTGGTTGCATACGATACTACAAGTTTATGATCCCGAGTTTAACCGAGTTCCCACGGGTATGTCTAAGTTTCCCGTTTACTTCTCATTTCTGCGATGTTCCAAGATCGTCTCCCGAGTGCACCAAGTTCCTCTCCCGTTAATCTTGAGGCAACAATGTATATCGAAGTGTTTAAAAATCATCACATGTTAAAAAAAAAGAGTGGTGATGGGTGGTGTAAAAGATTGTGATTATGGTCATGTTAAGAATTAAAAGTCATAAAATCAATGTGTGAAATGTGATTCTTATTTTTCAAAGTCTCTCATAGGAAACAATGAGCGTATAGAGCCCAGGGAGAGGGGGAGAAAGGGACGTACACTCACAGAGGCAGAGTCTCTCAGCCTGTGTGAGAGGGAGGGAGGGAGGGAGAGAGAGACACACACACAAGGTGGATGTGAAATCTCACTTACCTGTTTCAGTGACAGGCACCCGCAGCCAGTGAATGAAGCCACCCCCATCTGTCTCCCCTCCTCTCCCTCCACTCCCCACCCTCTCTCCTCCACCCCACCCCCCCTCACCCCCCCTCTCCCAATTTGGAAATGTCATCCCATCACCCATTCCTTCTCTCCAGAGATGCTGCCTGCCCTCTGAGTTAAAGAGTTCCCACTCTTTAAGCCGTTTTAAAGTTAAAAATAACTCAACGGAGCTGCTTGGTTTGCATAACGAAAACATCATTAGATAACGGACTTTTAAATGAGCAAGAGGACTTGTTCACGCGCACCAAAAAAAACTACTATAAGCCTCCAGCTGAAAAGTGTGTTGGATACTCTGCAAACAACTGAAGAAGGTTCTGAGGAGGAGCCCGATAGCCAAGGAGTTGTGCTGGAAATGGCTACAAAAGGAGGAAAGAAAGAGATGGAGGTAAAGGAAATGTTTGTAGAAATTACTACTACAATTAAGAGTATGGAGAATAATATGGAAATATTTTCTCATAAAATTGATGGTGCCTGTGATGAGTTAAAGGAGCTGAAGAAGCAACATAATGAGTTTGATAAAAAACTTAACTCAGAAATTGTTAGAGTCGAAAAGGATTATAATAAGAAGCTTTCTGGGGTAAATGCTAAGATGGACAACATTGACGAGAGAATGGAAGAGATGGAAAGTGATATGAAAGAGATGATCACGGAAATAAACAGTCTGAAAAGATCAAATAAAGATGAAGCAGAAAAGCTGGCAAGAATGACTGACAAATGTTTGGACTTGGAAGCGAGATCAAGGAGGCAGAATTTGAGAATTGTTGGAGTAAGAGAAGGACGAGAAGAACATGTATCTCAAACACGTACTTTCGTTACTGAATTACTCAAAGAGGTTCTTAAACTGCCGGGAGAACTAAGAATAGATACTGTTCAACGTGTTGGACGTGTCTCAAGAGGCATAAATGCTGCTCCAAGACAGATAATTGTGAAATTTCTTGATATCTCTTCAGTGGAAACTATACTGAAGAAGATTGTTCACGGTGAAAATTTGATATATCGTGGGGAAAAGATCCGATTTTTCCGTGATTATCCTCCAGAGATTGTCCAGAGAATGAACCTGTTTACACCGACAAGAAACATATTGAGGGGTATTTCTAAAGTCAGATATGGTATTGTTTTTCCTGCAAAAATGAAAATTACATATAAGGAAATTGAGCGCTCATTTACGGACCCAGAAAAAGCATTTAAATATGCAGAAGATATCATGAGGAAAGCCTCCAAAACTTCAGAAGAAGACGACTAAAGGAATGAACATGGAACTTTTTAATTTCTAAGATGGAGCTGGAACCGGCGGATTTCTCAGACAGTTACTGAGCTTATCTGTCTGGAATGTATTGGACAATATTGTTTAACCTTGAATGAAAAGCTCTCGTACAAAGAACGAGATAACCTGAGTATTTAACTATTATATGCTAATTACAATTAACTAACTAACTTTAACAAAACTAATGTGAGTGTGTGTAGTAAATATGTATATTCATGAATAAACCATTGCTTATAAATTGTAATTAACCAAAATGTCTATAACATTACTAACATTTTCTCTCTTTTTTTTTGAGTGGGAACGCAACATAAACTTGGAAAAAAGCCAGGAATGAGATTAACCCCTCGGTACCTGCTTGTAGGGTAGCTGGCTAGATAAATTGGTACAGTACAAATACTTATAGAAATTAGAATAGGTTGTGGTTTATATTTGGATTTGGGGTTTAATTACATTAATGTTTTCTTTTTTTTTAACTCTTTAATATTTTATTTTTGCATATTTTTGTTATTATTATTATTATTACTAATTTTTATTTTTTATTTTATTAAATTAATTTTTTGGGGGGCATTTTACTAACGCTAGTTTGATAAAGTTATACAAGAATAAACGAGATGGTTTGTAGGTTTTTTTTTTTAAATTATTTTTTACGAGGTGTTAATAAGGGATTGGGGCTCACTGTAAAATAACATCAACGGAAGTCGATAATTCTTTCGCCACCTTAGGTGGCTATTTGTCTTTAAGGTACCTGCTTTTAGATACCTTAATTTCACTTTTTTTAAAAATCACTTAATTAATTGTAAATCACAACTTTTCTTGCTTTATCTAAGGCACTTTTGGAGATGGAGATGTAATGTAAACTTAAAAATTTGGAATGACCACCCAACGTCCAGAACACGGAGGTATTTGTTTGCACCATATGTTTCAAGAACATCACTTTGATATACAATGCAGGACGATAGGCAAATAAAGAATGGAGGAATCACATTCTGTAGTTGGAATATAAGGGGTGCCAATGAACCAATAAAGAGGGGTAAAATTTTTGCTCACCTAAAATCTTTGAAAAGCGACATAATCTACTTGCAAGAAACTCACATGAAACAGGAAACACAAATGAGATTAAAGGCGAAGTGGATAGGCCAAACATATTATTCGTCATTTACTTCTAAATCTAGAGGTACGGCTATTCTTATTCGAAAAGGTATACCGTTCAAATTAAAGAATACTATATCAGATAAAGAGGGAAGGTATATTATAGTTTCGGGAGAAATTTATGCTACCCCAATAACTATGGTAAATATTTACGCTCCGAATTTTGATAACCCTCAATTTTTTGAGAAAATTATAGATATAATACTGGAGTTTAATTATCAAAATGTCATAATAGGAGGGGATTTTAATTGTGTTTTAGATCCTTACTTAGACAAATCAGCCAAACAAAGAAGGAGTAATACAAAATCTAAGACTAGTGAATTTCTAAATACATATATAAAAAATACTAACATAACAGATGTATGGAGATCTGCTAACCCAGCAGGAAGGGAATACTCGTTTTACTCTTCGGTACATAAAACATACTCAAGAATTGATTATTTTTTAGTGGATAGGAAATTAATGCCATATATAATTAACCCAACTTACCATATTAGTAGTATTTCTGATCACTCTCCATTGACTTTTTTAGTAAAATTTGAAGGAATGCCGGGAAAAAATTTTTTTGGGAGGTTTAACACATATATATTAAATGACCTACAGGGTTATCAATATTTGAAACAACAAATGATATAATTTCTTGAGATAAATGATACACCAGGTACCTCACCTTCTTTAATATGGGAAACTTTTAAAGCATTTATTAGAGGAATTATAATTTCATATGAAATTTTTCAAAATAAGAAGAATAAAACTGAACAGATGCTGTTAGAACAAGAAATAAGACAGTTAGAGTTAGATAATGCTAAAGATCCCACTATAGATAAACATAATAAGATAATATTACTGAAATTTAAACTTAACCGAATTCTCTCGGCAAGAGTAATAAGATTATTCCAAATTACAAAACAGGAACATTTTGAGTTTGGTGACAAACCACATAAGCTGTTGGCGTGTCAATTGAAAAAACAGGAAAAGGAAAATACTATAAATAAAATTAAATCTGAGAATGGTGAATTACTAACACTACCTAAAGATATCAATAAAAGATTTGTTCAATTTTATCAGAATTTATACACATCAAAAACCAAAACAGAAGATAGTAAAATTACAAATTTTTTAGATAAATGTAATCTACCAAAACTTGACCTTTTGGAACAAGAAGAACTAGGAGCGCAAATTACAATCGAAGAAATAGGTGAAACAATAAAATTGCTGAAAAATGGTAAGACACCGGGACCAGATGGTTTTAGTAATGAATTTTATAAAAAGTTTCATGAGATAACGACCCCCTATCTATTTAATTTATATACTCACGTTTTTAAAGAAAATAAATTACCTGAAACATTAGCAGAATCAACTATTACGCTTATTCCAAAGAAAGATAAAGATCTAGAGGAACCGGGTTCATATAGAGCTATATCACTTCTAAATACCGACCAGAAAATTCTAGCAAAGACCTTAGCTAGAAGACTAAGCAAATATATTAGTAAATTGATAAACCCTGATCAAACGGGGTTTATACCCAAAAGATATTCATTTAATAATCTGAGACGCCTGTTTAATATAATGTACTCACATAAAAAGGAAGAAAAAGACTTAGCAATTATTTCTTTGGACGCAGAGAAAGCATTTGATCAGGTAGAATGGCAGTATTTATACATAGTATTACAAAAATTTAATATGGGAGAGAATTTTATTGCATGGGTGAAATTATTATATGATAAACCGATGGCAAGAATATTAACTAACAGCATGTTATCTCAAAAATTTTCAATTATCAAGGGGTAATAGGCAGGGATGTGCTTTATCACCCCTGCTATTTGCCCTTATGATAGAACCTCTGGCTGAAAGTATAAGAAGCCATCCGAATATTCAGGGTTATAATACTAGGGACTCAAATAATAAAATTTCATTGTATGCAGACGATATTTTGTTATATATAACAAATTCACAAACGAGTATACCAAATTTATTAAATTTAATAGAGGAATTTGGGTCCTTTTCAGGATATAGAATAAATTGGAACAAAAGTGAAATTATGACGTTAAAACCTCAAGAATCCACACACTTATTGAAATTCCCCTTTAAAATAGCAACAGAAAAATTCAAATATCTGGGTATACAGATTACTAGAAAACATAAAGCTTTATTCAAACGCTAATTTTATACCCTTAATAAATAAACTTAATATAATGATAAAAATTTTGGAAAACACTCCCTTTATCATTAATAGGCAGAATAAATGCTATTAAAATGAGCTTCTTACCACAGTTATTATACTTATTTCAATCTATACCAGTATATGTACCAAAATATTTCTTCTCTAAACTGAATGCTAATATTACTAATTTTGTTTGGGATTACAAATCACATAGAATTAAAAAAGAACACTTATGTAAACCAAAAGATGTCGGGGGACTTTCACTCCCTCATTTTTTGTATTACTATTGGGCAATACATATTAAGAATATAATTTACTGGTTGGATAGTTCAACTCACAGAGACAGAATGGATAAAAAATGGAGAAAGAGGATTGTTATCCTTGTAATATAGGAACAATCCTCTTCTCCCCGAAAAAAATGAACAATACAATATATAAGAAAAAACCCAATTATACAAGATACAATAAGAATATGGAAACAAATAAAACTATCCTTAAAATTAAGAAACCTATCATTGTTAACACCGATAGCGAATAATCCTTTATTTAAACCATCTATGATGGATAAAATATATAATCAATGGGAAAGTTTAGGAATTAAAAGGATCGGGGATATGTATGAAATGGGAGATTTATTATCATTTCAACAATTACAATTAAAATTTAAACTGAAAAACACTCATTATTTTTAAATATTTTCAGATTTGTAATTTTTTGAAGACATACATACAGGGATATCAAAAAATAACTCCTGATTTACTAGAAGAAGTAATGAATATAAAAGCTGATACACAAAAATTAATAGCATATTTATATAATAGTATCTTAAATATAGATTTACCTGTGACCGAGGTAATTAGAGAAGAGTGGGAACGGGAATTATTGATAAAAATTACGAAGGCTACATGGGAAAAGTATTTGACATACATTCACAAGTGTTCGATTAACGCAAGACATAATCTAATCCAATTTAAAATTTTACATAGATTATATTACTCAAAAACAAGATTAAATAATGTTATCCCAAATATATCGCCCATTTGCGATAAATGTTTAATCCAAGAAGCAACTATAACACACTCTTTTGTTTCTTGTATAAAACTTCATGGATTTTGGAGTGATATTTTCGAAATATTTACAAAATTATTTAAGACAAAAATGGAACCCAATAATGAATTTAATGAATTGATTATATTTGGGGTAATGGAAGACGGGAACAAATTGAGCTCATCTCAAAAGTCAATTTTTAATTATGGTTTAATAATAGCAAAAAAATTAATATTGAAATTTTGGAAAAATACACCAATACCAACGCTCAAATGTGGATTGCAAGTATGTTGGATACCCGCACATCTTGAGGAAATGCGATTCCTCCTAATAGATAAATTTGACCAATTCATAACGAGTTGGTCTCCATTTGTCGTCTTTTTGGAAATGTATGGTGCAAAACAGGTGTAAAAGCTAATCCGTGACTGCGGATGGTCAAGATTATAAATGATCTCCTTCTATTTTCTTTTCTTCTTTTCTTTTCATTTATTCTCTTTCTTCTATTTTCTATGTCTCAACTTTCTTATTTCATTCTTTATTTTTCTTTTTCACACACTATATATCTCACATTTTTCTATTTTTCATTATCTAACTTTTTTCTTTTTCTTCTTTATTTCAAAATTTTTTTAAAATAAGAAGCTGTACATAAAAGGTATTATGAAAATATGATTGTATACAATTGTACTTACTTCTAATAAAATAAAAATTAAAAAAAAAAAAAAATCATATTCTACACTCTGTATTTCCCCCTTTACTCTATCTATTGTAATTAAGTTCAACTATTGTATTTATGTACAGTATTGTCTGGCAGACAAACAAACCTTTATACTGTAGCTCATACGCATTAACAATAATAAACATGAACATAAACTTAAACAAAACCCCCAAGTGCCCAATCCTTTATAAAAGCTCTGATTTGTTTCCATTGTCCTTATAACATAGAACATAGAAATGTACAGCACAGGAATGTGCTCTTTAGCCCATAATATCTGTGCCAAACATGTTGTCGAGAGCACCTTCCTGTACATAATCCAAATCTCTCCATTCCCTGCATATCCATGTGCCTATCCAAAAGTCTCTTAAACACCATTATCATGTCTCTCTTCTACCACCAGCTCTGGCAGTACATTGCAGGCACTCAATGTGGAAATACAGAAATATGAGCTTGTACACCTCAATCCATATCCTATCAACCTTATTTCCCCCAAGCAGAAGAACCACAGCTTCTCCCCTATAATCTTGTAAATAAATCACCTCATTGGTGGAACCATACTAGTAAAATTAGGGATGTATTGAATTGACCACAAAAGATTGAGAAAGGGAAAGGGGAAGAACGTCATCACAGTCATTGTAGATTATGTGCATCAAATTCAAATGTAGATTATGTGCACCAAATATGAAATTCAGCCAGAAGAATTGAAACAATAAGGAAATATGTTTTAAAAAGGATTATATGATTATATTATATAACTTTCATTATGAAATGCCTTCAACATTGCCAAATGTCCAAAGAAAGGCAAGGCTGGGAAGCTTAAGGAATGTTTTAGAATTTACATCCTTGGCACCTGAAACTTCATTTGTCAGACTGCTGATTAAATTCCAGGGTGATCGCAAGGCCAGAGTTGGGGTGAGCGAGATTCTTCAAATGCTGGAGACGCAAGAAACTGCGAATGCTGGAACTGTGAGTAAAATACAAAGTGCTGGATGATTCAGCAGGTCAGGCAGCTCCTGTAGAGGGAATGGACAGACAACATTTAAAGTCGGGCTTCTACTTGAGACTTGTGAAGGATCCCGACCCAAAATGTCGTCTCTTCATTCCCTCCACAGATGCTGCTTGACCCGCTGAGTTCCTCCAGCACTTTGTGTTTTGCTCTTGTAACGTTGGAAAAGATTACAAAGAAATGGAAAGGCAAGGCTGTCGAGTGATTGGTGAATAAGGATTATGTGGTGCTTAATTAGAAATCAGAAAGCACGGCAATGTTGAGAGAATGAGACTTGCCGTGGACCCGACCACGGGGGAAAATGGAGGAGGACTGGCCAAATTTTGTGCCTTTCCACCACAGTGATGAATGCTGTGGTGGATGTTTGTGTTACATTTATTAGTGTGTTTTTGTGTTCTTTTTCATTGTACAGCTGCTGGCAAATTCATTTCACTTGTGCAATGTGACGAATAAAACTGATTGTATTGTATTGTATAGTGATGCAGCAGAGATTCCAATGACATTATGTATACAGGGTGTTTAAGAAGGAACTGTAGATGCTGAAAAATCGAAGGTAGACAAAACTGCTGGAGAACTCAGCGGGTGAGGCAGCATCTATGGAACGAAGGAAATAGGCAACGTTTCGGGTCGAAACCCTTCTTCAGATCTTATGTATACAGGGGTTTGTCAGAGTGTAGTTAGCTGAGGTTACAGCAGTCACAACCCAAAGATAACAAAGGCATGCATCAGAATTCCAGCAGCAGATGAGATGAAGCAATTTTGGAGTTGGGTGTCCTGTGGGAGTGAAAATAGATAACCCTAGTGGTAGCACGGATAAGTGATTAGAAGTTGAGAGGGAGAGAGAGAGAAAGAGAGGGAGAGAATTCAGTGATGGTATTTCTTTTGAAAATAAATATATTCGAAAGAATTATCAGCACTGAATCTTTCACCTTCAACATCCCAGGATTGGTGGTGTGTGGTGTTGGTGGGGGTGGAAGGTTTACTGTTAACTAGAAACTTGATGGATCTTCCAAATATGAACTGTGACTACTTGAGTAGATCAGAGGCTGAGGGACAGCTTAAAGCTTCTCCACCATCTGCAAGGCACAAATAATGGATGTGACTGAGCTGAGGTGAGATGGAAAGGGAAAATTGTGCATAGGATTGGAGCACCTTTGGGAGGAAATTAAAAAAGCCAAAGTCCAGAGAGGTTAACACAGGGTTGCTTACCTCTTCTCAGGATCTGTATGCAGTTGAATTTTCTTGCTAACTACTCAAAGGTTTAACAGGAGTTTTCTGTTTGAATTTATAAATTTGTTTTATGATATTTCATTGCCATTAAATGAAGTTTAATTATATTTCATTGTCATTGTTACATCAACAGTAGATACGGAAGTAACATTCAGGCATAAATAAGATAACTGACACCATTCTCTGGCAAGAGAGAGTTTGTCACCTCACTGAAGTTCTGTTTTTTACAAATTACCTGGTTAAAAATGCAGCCAGGTTAATAAGTAGGAAACATATACGTTTTCTTCATTTCCAATTATTCATGCAACTGGGTTTGCAATGATTAAAGAAGTCAGCAAGCTTTTAATGATATTGATACTTCTGGTAAACCACAAATCCTGTACTGTGGCATCAGCTGGAAATGTATGATCAAAGCGTTTTACTCTGTGTAATTTGTAACTGCAGTTGACTGATACATAGGAAAGATGTATTTAATACTGGAAAGAGTGCCAAATGAGGCTAACAGTGCTCCCCAGTGCTTTAAGATTATAGCAAACAAATAATGTTTTCTGAAACCAATCTTCTTAGTCAGATATAATCGTTTTAATCTAAATGGCAAAGCATTTCATAATCAACCAATGTCCATCAACAAAAAGAATAGTACTTGAGCACATAGATGTTCAAGTTTTGGGTGGAACAGTGGTGCAGCTGGTAGAGCTGCTGCCTCACTGCACCAAGGACCCAGGTTTGATCCTGACCTCAGATGCTGCCTGTGTGGAGTTTGCACATTCTCCCTGTGCCTGCATGGGTTTCCTCCTGATGCCCCCTGTGTCCACCCACATTCCAAATATGTGTGGGTTGTAGGTTAACTGGCCTTTGTAAATTGCCCCAGTGTGTAGGGAGTGGATGAGAAAGTGGGATAACATAGAACTAGTGTCTTCGTCTTCTTGCCTATGGGCGTGCACAGCCTAAAGTTGTAGGACAACTTATTCTATTTAATCTTATTTGATTGTGCACACCAAGTTGATTCCATTCGTCGAAACAGGGTGAACCATGTGAAGGTTGCAATCTCCCACCCCAGAACTAGCGTGGACTCAGTGGGCCGAATGACTTGTTTTCATGCTGAATTTTTAAATTCAATTTAATGTGGTTTATCAGATTAAGTGCGGATATTTTAGATTTTCAATGAGTATTGTGACAACTTCCTTCTTTAAATTAGATGTCAATTGTTTATGTTGAGTTCTTGACAGGTCTGTGGATCTAGGTTGGTGCTGTTCCTAGTATTGCACATCAATATGTTAGCAGTGCAAGCTGTTCCACTAGTCTACAAGTAACTTCCACTTCAAAAAGAGAAGCTTTACTGAGAATATGTTACTCAGCAGTTCTGAAATAAATTTACATTTTTTGTCGTAAAGGGGATTGTGGCTTCTATGATTTAACAGCATACTGTATATTCATTGAGCAGTAGCGAACCATATCAGCACAATATTTTTTAATGTACTTGCTACATTCTGGATGTCTGGAAAGTTAAGGAAAACAAGTATTCAAACCAAAGAAATAGACAGATAAAGCAAAGTGCAGAAGAGCAAGGAAAGCTGTACTCCCTGCTAACATCCCCAAAACAACGCTATTTGATTTGGTTTACATAATGCAATGCAATGAAGTACTGCCTGGTTTCTATTTCTTTGCCCACTGCATTCTGACTCAGTGGTCACTTCCTTTATTGTTTATCCTCAAGTCCTTTTTTTAAATTTTCCTTCCCCCTCCCCCTCCTCCCCCTCCTCCCCCAACCCCTCATCCTCCACCCCCCCTCCCCCTCCTCCCCTTTCCTGTTTCTTTCACTTTCTTGTTCCTTTCATTTATAGTGACATTTTTCTGCTAATCATGTTTTTTTCCCCACAATTCCAGAGCATATTGGGCACAGATTTCATCAGGATAATAATAATAATAATAATGCATTTTATTTATGGGCGCCTTTCAGGACATTCAAGGACACCTTACAGTTAAAACAAGTTTACAGACAAATTACAAGTTTACAACAAATTACAGAATTCGGAGAGAGAGCAGCGGCAGCTAGTCTCGCCAGCGTTCACTCTCACTTCCGGCAGCCATTTTCTCAATTTCTCATTTGCAGCACACCAATAAAAATAAGACACAACACCAAAGAAGAATTTAACACCAAACATAAACACATCCCCCCACAATGGTTCCCACTGTGAGGGAAGGCAGCAAAGTCCAGTCCTCATCCTCTTGTTCATCCTGTGCTCGGATGGCTGCAACCTGTCACTGAGTCCCTGACATGATATTATAGTCCTTGCTGACCATGCTGGACTTTGCTCAGGTATGCACATTTGGTTTTGTAACACCATTACTTTTTAATTTGCTCATGGAGTGCAGGCAACACAGTCAAGGCCAGTGTTTAATGGCCTTCCATATTTCTGCGAGAAGCTGCAGTCAGCTACTTTCCTCATTGCCCTAGTACTTCTGCTGAAGATACTCCCGATAAAGTGCTCACTCCCAGCTACTATCATTCATCAGCCTCTTTCTTCTAGTGTCAGAGACAGTTAAACTCTGACCACCGCTGGCAGACAACTTTGTGAATTAAAATAAAAGTAAGATTGTAGATGTGAATTATGTTGAGGCATCTTTATAATATCATGGGACAGAAATGGCACTATTGCTGGGATGATGCCATGTCTTATAAATTTGTTCTGCTTAACAATACGAACAAGAGCGAGAAAAAACACCAGCTCTATTTGTCACTGTGAACAAAGAAGGGTCTCGACCCGAAACGTCACCCATTCCTTCTCTCCAAAGATGCTGGCTGTCCTGCTGAGTTACTCCAGCATTTTGTGTCTAGCATCCTGATACTGCTTTTTGTTAGGAAAGATCCCTGGGGAAGGGGAGGCAACAAGGTGAGTGATTCAAAGGCTGGTGTTGGAATTCTACTTTTCATAAATAAATTCTCCAGTAATACATAAAAATTAGTCATTTTCAGATTGTAAATCAAGAACTAACTTACATCAAGATAGCAAGATGGATGAGCCATTCTGATTCTGTTGTCCAACATTCATTTTCTCGGCTCATTTGTACAACACCATTTTTTGTAGAGATTCAGCGTGGAAGCAGGCCCTTTGGCCCACTGGGTCTGCGCTGACCAGTGATCCCTGCACACTAGCACTACCCTGCACACCCTAGGGACAATTTACAATTACACCAAGCCCATTAACTTACAAAACTCTACGTCTTTGGAATGTGGGAGGAAACCGGTCACAGGGAGAACGTACAAACTCTATACAGAGTGCACCCATAATCAGGATCGAACCCGGGCCTCCGGCGCCGTAAGGCAGCAACTCCCCTACTGCACCATCATGCTGCCCATTCTATCTACTTATTTTGATTCATTCCTCATGATCCAAATCCAACAAAGATTCAACAAAGGGCGGCACGGTGGCACAGTGGTAGAGTTGCTGCCTTACAATGCTTACAGTGCCAGAGACCTGGGTTCGATCCCGACTACGGGTGCTGTTTTTATGGAGTTTGTGCTTTCTCCCTGTGACCGCACGGGTTTTCTCCCAGATCTTCAATTTCCTCCCACACTCTAAAGACATGCAGGCTTGTAAATTAATTGGATTGGTATAAATGTAAAATTGTCCCTAGTGTGTGTGGGATAGTGTTAATGTGCAGGGATCGCTGTTCGGTGCAGACTCGATGGGCCGGAGGGCCTGTTTCCATGCTATGTTTCTAAACTAAACTAAACTAAACTAAAGATCTATTAACATTTCAGCAGAGACACCTGCAGCCTTTAGAGGGAAGTGAGTTCCAAGGTTTCTTTACCCTGGGTGTGAAAAAGTGCTTCTTAAAGAACCAGATCTGATTTCAAGAAGATCCTGAGTTCTGCATATTATTTGACCTAACTCATACCTTTATATTACAGGCATTAATTAAACCATTTTCCATCTTAAGATGTCAAAGGAGCAGGTCCGGTATTTATGTCCCATCCTTCAGAGTCTGAAGAAGGGCCCCGACCCAAAACTTCACCTATCCATGTTCTCCAGAGATGCTGCCTTATCCAGTGAGTTACTCTAACACTTTGTGTCCTTTTGTGTAAACCAGCATCTGCAATTTCTTGCTTTGTCAAAGATTACTCCTTTGGCTTCCTAAAGAATTACACTTTTCCTGGGTGGTGATGCCTGAATTTCAATGCAGCACTTCAGGTAGAATCTGATCAAAACTCAACACGAAGAAAGCAATATTTTCTCACTTTTTCATTTTAATCTCCTTGAGATGAAGATCAGAAGACATTAAACTTTCAGATCACTTTCTCCATCTGCGTTCCTATCCACACAATGTATTTGCTCTTTCACATCTGGTCAGAATTTTAACGTGTTTGACTGGAGTGCATTAGATTTAGGTTTATTATTGTCATGTGTACTGAGGTACAGTGAAAAGCTTTGTTTAACATGCTATCCATTCAAATCAGATAAGACTATACACGTATACTATACATAAATACAATCAAGCCAAACTCAAGAGCAAATGAGAAGATGCAGACTGCAGAATGTAGTTCTCAGCATTATAGCGCACCAGTTCCATAGACAAAGTCCAATGTTCACAATGGGGTATAGGTAATTCGGACAGTATCCTAGTTTATGGAAGAACCATTCAGAAGTCAGATAACAGAGGAGATGGATCTGCTCCTGATTCTGGTGGTGCACGCTTTCAAACTTGTGTATCTTATATCCAACGGGAGGAGGGAGAAAGAATGATCGAGGTGGGACAAATCTTTGATTATGTTGGCCGCTTTCCTGAGGCAGCGTAAAGTATAGATGGAGTCAATGGTGGGCAGTCTGGTCTGTGTGATGGACTGGGCTACATCTATAACTCACTGCAATTTCTTGTGGTCTTGTGTGGGGCTGTACCCCAAATTAACTGTGATGCAACGCTACAGCATGCTTTTATGGTACATCTGTAGCAATTTGTAAGAATCATTAGAGGCATGCCAGATTTCCTCAGTCTCCTGAGAAACTGGAGACCTGGGCTGCCTTCTTAGCTGTCGCTTGAATGTGCATGGTTCACGACAGATCATTGGTAATATAAATGCCAAGGAACTTGAAACTCTCAAGCACTAGGCTGTGTGTGAGCAAACCTCTTGGGAGAGATAGGTTGTCAATTTCCATATTATTCAGTCAGAGTGATATTGACACTTTGCATAGAGTCTAATATGATGTCCGTGGGTGTCTGAAAATTGCAAGAGAAACCGAAGCAAATGCACCAAGGTAATTTGAACGTAAAACCAGGAGTTGGCTGTTTAGCTCCTCGAACCTGTTCTGTTACTCAATGAATTATGGTTCACGTGACCTCACACCATAAACTTTCCTTTCTCCATTTTAGTTAACAGCTTTATCAAAAATCCATCAATCACATATTAAATATTAATATGATGGCATACTGCCATTTGTGAAAGTTCTGAATATCTACCACTCTCTACTTGTAGATCTTGATTGCCCTGGCCCAAAATGCCCCAAAATTCACAGAAATTTGAGGATACCATTATGTGGGTTTTAAATGGTTACTGAGCACTGCCCTGAGGGCTCTTGCAAAGAAACCCTGAGAAAACTGGTGAAAAACCATTTACAAACCTTGATGGTGAATTTTACCCCAAATCATGCAAAATTCTTTTCTACACAGGCTGCTGTGCTGTCTGGGAAATGGCAGACACATTGATGAATTGCATCCAGAGAGGCTTAAGGAACTCATCTCCTTTGTTCCAGATATGTCACTAGCACAATCTGAAGAGGATGAAATGGCTTTTATGTGCTAATCCCACATTATAAAATCATGTGCAAATAAGTCCAATTTCTAGTTTCTTCGAACACAATCAGTCCCTTTTAATATCTGGAACACCTCAATCAAATCAAGTCAAATCAAGTATTTATTGTTATATGCACAAGTACGGTGAGGTACAATGAACGTTTTGCTTACGGCAGTATCACAGCTACATAGACTGTGAAGACACACAAATACATAAACCTTAGATAAAATGATGCAAGATAGCAAAGGGAAAACGATTGTATAAAAAATAAGACAGTACAGAAACACAATTTATCATCCTACAAATTTATTTCCACCACATCTGACGCACATTGTCTGTAGCGTGTGTAATCTACAAAATGCACTGCAGCAACTCTCCTTGGCTTCTCTAACGCCACCACTCAAACCCACAAACCCCACCAAGTTGCCAGTATGGGCTGTAATTTGAAGGTGAATTTTACCTATTCCTTTTCTCCAGAGATGATGTCCGACCCGCTGAGTTACTCCAGCTTTTTGTGTCTATCTGCAGCTGTAATTACTGCTGTGTTTTCCCTCATGCTAAAACTCACAATGCATGGCAAGATTAAAATCAAGCCCTTTGTACCTTAGTAGATGTTTCTGCATTCCTGATTTCAGGGCATTAATCAAGTCTCAGTGCCATCTCTGGACAAGATCATTTGGTCACTTTATGCAATTCAAAGGACGGACTCATTATTCTTCCTCTCTCAGTCCTGTCACCCAACTAATTACAGCCCACTCATAAGTTACTTCCAATTCTTTGTGATATCAATTTTGCTTATAATTTATTTTAATGCCTTCTGAAAATCCTATAGATATCATCCGGTGACATTTTATTTTTTCTCATGCTAGTGACCTCAAAAAAAGTCAGGCAAGAATTATTCTTTTCATTTCCACATTAATTTTATGCCCAGAATATATTGCAATAAAATAACATGTCTGTGTAACATTTTACAATTGAATAATTAATTCCTATCAATTCTTTGTTTAGTTTAGACATACAGCACAGAAAAAGGCCCTTCGGCCCATCAAGTCCCAGCAATCCCCACACATTAACACTATCCTACACGAGGGACAGTTTTTACATTTCTACCAAGCCAATTAACCTACAAACCAGTACGTCTTTGGAGTGTGGGAGGAAACTGAAGTTCTCGGAGAAAACCCACGCAGGTAACGGGGAGAGTGTACAAACTTTGTACACACAAGCACCCGTAGCAAGGATTGAACCTGTAAGCACTGTAAGGCCGCAACTCTACAGCTGTGCCACCGTGCCGCCCAATTCTAATTACATTTCCTGAGACTGAAGATAACCTAATGATTTATTTGTCCAAGATCTCGAAGGATTTTATGACAACAGTATTCTACCCAAAGGTCAATTTATAGACATATGTTAGCTTTAGAGTTCATGTCGTCATGCAGCCCAATAATGGGCCTGGGCCTGGGCCTGGGCCAGTCGGCCCAACACAACCAATCCAACTCTTTTGTCAACCTGCATTAATGTCATTTGCCTTAAAGAGTCAAAGACTAATACAACACTCAGATAGGCATTTCAGCCTATCTTGTCTATGCCGACCAGTATGACATACAGGGCTGGTCCCATTTGCCTGCATTTGGCCCATAGGTGTCTAAACTGTTTCTATCCATATAACTTTCCAAATATCTTTTAAAAATTGTAATTGCATCCGCTACTATAGCTTACTCTGCCAGCTCATTCCAGATACGAAGTATCCTCTGAGTGAAAATGTTGCCCCCGAGGTCCCTCTCAAAACCTTTATTAAGCTTTTGCCCTCTAGTTTGAGATTCCTCTGTCCTGGCAAACAGACATTTTATCTATGCCCCTCATGATCTTGTACACCTTAATAACATCACCCCTCAGCTGCCTACGCCCCTAAGAAAAAACTCCCAGCCTATTCATTCCCTCCCTATAACTCAAGCATACAAACCCAAGTAACAACCTGGTGAATCTCTTCTGCACCCTTTTTAAGGTTTAGTTTAGTTCAGTTTAGTTTAGTTCAGCATGGAAACAAGCCCTTCAGCCCACTGAGTTTATGTCGACCATCGATCACCCGTTCATATTAATTCTATGTTATCCCACTTTCTCATCCACTTCCTACAATCTCGGGGCAATTTACACAGGCCAATTAACCAACAAACCAGCAAAGCTTTAGGATGTGGGAGAAAACTGGAGCACCTGGAGGAAACCCATACAATCATAGCATTAACGTGCAAACTCCACACAGACAACACCCAAGGTTGGGATCGAACCCAGGTCTCTCGAGTTGAGAGTCAAAAGGTCTACCAGCTGCGTCACTGTATCACCCTAATGTCATAGAGTCATACATTGTTGAAACAGGCCCTTGGGCCAACTTGCCCACACCGATCAACACATCCCATCGGCACCTCGCCTGTATTTAATGTGATGAATAAAATCGTAGCCTGACCAGCCTCTCCCTAGAGCTTAGGCCCTCAAGTCCTGGTAATATCCTCATAAATCTTCTGTACACTTTCCAGCTTAACAGCATACTTCCCAAAGCAAGGTTAGCAGAAGTGACTAGAATACTCCAGGTGCGGCCTCACCAGTATCTTGTGCACTACATCAAGAAATTTCTCAGGAGAAGTCCCAAAATATTGTGGAGCTTTTGATGATTTTCAGCTCGGATGATGGTATTATTTGGAGAACCCTGGAGGAAATTTCTGGCAGGAGAATCTCCTTACATGAGTCGCAGTCAATATCAAGCACCTCCCACAGGTTAGCTTTTATCTGGTCATCAAGGGAACACATGCTTGCAAAATGACCAGCTACTAATGCCCTTAAGCAGATAAAGGTGAAACCCCTTGTAGAATTACTCCTGGATGTTTGGTATAACAGAATGAGTTATTCCACCATTTCAAAAGATGGTTAAGAGCCAATCACCTCATGCTGTGAATCTGGATTCGCATACAGTCCAGCCTCAGTTAGGGAGGCAGATTTTCTTCTTGCAAATCAATACTGAAGCAGATGGGCTTTTATGACTGTATGTTTCAAGGTCATCTTTGTGGATACTGAGTTTTAATTAATTCAGTGAATTTAAATGTACCAAGCTGCTGTGAAAGGATTTGAATTTACTTCTCTGGATTTTTAGTCCTGTCTCCATTTTAGTGTTTGCTTTCCGAGTTCTGCTGTCTTATGCCCTTGGACAGGGCCCCCACTCCAGCCCTGACATGGTGTCAAGGGAAATTGAAATACATGGAAACAAAGGTGTTTTACTCAATTTATTTTCCATAAATCAATATCTAGAGAAAATAAATCATACTACAAAGTATACATATACCACTACATTTCTTTAATTAAAATATATGGCTGCAACATAAAGAGAGCTCCTGAGAGCACGGAATGCTGCTTTCAAGTCCGGGGACAAAGACGCCCTTAGTACTGCTAGGGCCAACTTGAACCGGGGCGTGAGAACAGCCAAGCGTGTCTATGGACAGAAAATTCAAGCACACTTCACAGACACTAAGGACCCCAAGCGCCTGTGGCAAGGCATCCAGTCTGTCACCGGCTACAGGCCAACACCACCATGCGAGGACAACATAGAGTTCCTCAACACACTTAATACCTTCTTCAACCGGTTTGAGGAAGACAACACCACCACACCAACAAAAGCCCCTCCCTGCCCAGACCATGAAACACTTCACCTGGACCCAGCTGATGTGCGGAGGACCCTACTCAAGGTGAACCCCAGTAAAGCTGCAGGTCCTGACAACATACTGGGGCGTGTGCTCAGAGACTGTGCTGACCAACTCACAGATGTTCTCACGGACATCTACAACACCTCTCTGAGCCAAGCCATCATACCAGCATGCTTCAAAGCCACCACCATCATACCGCTACCCAAGAAATCACCAGCCTCAACACTGAACGACTACCGGCCCATAGCACTCACGTCCATCATGATGAAGTGCTTTGAAATGTTGGTTAAGGCCCACATAACATCCAGTCTCCCCTCTACACTTGACCCATTCCAGTTTGCATACCGTCCCAACCGTTCCACTGATGATGCCATAGCAACAGTACTCCACCTAAGCCTGGCTCATCTGGAAAACAATAACAGTTACGTGCGGTTGCTGTTCATCGATTTCAGCTCCGCCTTCAACACAGTCATCCCCCAACACCTGGTGAATAAACTCGGCGAAATAGGCATCAGCACCCCACTATGCAACTGGTTACTGGACTTCCTCACCGACAGACCACAGACAGTAAGAGTTGGCAAAAACTCATCAGAGACCACCTCATGAACACCGGGGTCCCACAGGGATGTGTGCTGAGCCCTCTGTTGTTCACGCTGATGACACATGACTGTTGTGCCAAACATAACTCGAACCACATCATCAAGTTCGCAGATGACACAACAGTGGTGGGCCTCATCAACCACGATGACGACTCAGCCTACAGAGAGGAGGTACAACAACTCATCAACTGGTGTGACATCAATAACCTTCAACTCAATGTCAACAAAACGAAAGAAATAACTGTGGACTTCAGGAAGAAACAGGCAGCACACACCCCACTCACCATAAATGGCAGTGCAGTGGAGTCTGTGAAAAGCACCAAGTTCCTGGGAGTATACATCACAGATGATCAGACATGGTCCACCAACACCATCTCCCTAGTCAAGAAAGCACAGCAACGCCTCCACTTCCTTCGACGGATGAGGAGAGCCGACCTCCCCCCTTCTGCCCTCACAACTTTTTACAGGGGTGCCATTGAGAGCATTCTTACCAGCAGTCTCTCAGTCTGGTATGGCAGTTGCTCTGCTGCTGACCAGAAGGCCCTACAGAGAGTGGTGAGGACAGCGGAGAAGATCACTAGATCACCCCAACCAGCAATCCAAGACTTATACCCATCTCGCTGTCGCAAGAGAGCAACCAATATCATCAAAGACACCACCCACCCAGCACACAAACTGTTCACCTTCCTACCATCCGGCAAGCGCTACCGCAGCATGCGGAGCAAAACCACAAGATTCAAAAACAGCTTTTTCCCTCAGGCCATCAGACTACTCAACACACTCAAGAAAATTCCATGAACATTACACAAACAAAGACCAACTGACTGTCAAATTAACTTTAACCCAATGTCTGCAGTATGCTACTTGCACTTTTCTATATTGCACCTTTTATTAATGAATATTTGATATAATGTATATGTCCATTGTCTATTTTTATTGGTATATTGTCTGTCTGTGTTATAAATATTACTTGCACATTGGAGTATGGGGAAACGCAATTTCAATCCTCTGTGTAACTACTTGTTGCATTATTTGAATTGACAATAAAGTTACTATTACTATTACTATGCCCAGAGATTAATTAAACCTCATGATGGCCATAAACAGAATTTTTCCAATAATGTTGCTACAGATATGTAACTACATATTATTAAGCTGGATAGATTGCAGAGAAGATGTATAATTGTCAGGACTCGAGGGCTTGATCTATAGGGACAGGGTTGAATAAGCTATGACTTTATTCCTTGGAGTGCAGAAGGCTAAGAGGTGATCCTATAGTGGTGTGTAGAATTATGGGGCGAATTGAGAGAGGAAATATTTAATAGGAACCTGAGGGACATTTATTTTTCACTCAGAGGGTGGTGGGTATGTGGAATGAGCTGCCAGAGGAGGTAGATGAGGCAGGTAAAAGATTTAAAGGACACTTAGACAGGTGCATTTGTTAAGGATGTTTTAGCAGGATATGGGCCCAATGGGACTACCTTAAATGGGACATTTACATCATTTATTGAAATGACGGAGTTTGTGCGTTCTCCCCGTGACCTGTGTGGGTTTTCTCCTGGATCATCAGTTGGGATGTTGGGATGCCTGAGGCACACCACTAGTTATTTAAAACTAAAAAAATCAAGCAACGAAATCAGGCCATATTTTTCTTGTTTCAAATCAGTTTTAACGTACTTTACAAAATGGGAAGATATTGGCAGATGGGGTTGAGTGCCTTCATGTGCAATTATAGGGAATAATTAATTGAGCTGTTAGGAAATTCTTTCAATGCATTATCACTGTGAGAATTACTGTAACCATGTATTGTCTGTTTATTTTAGTTCATGCGTACTTCCATACTTTTTCAGACATTTGGTTCCCTTTCTGTATTAATGAGGCTGCTTCTATATGAGCGGGAATGCATCTATCTAAATATTTAGCTGCACAGGTATGCACATTCACCACAGGATAGGTTACTGTGGTCGCTGTTTGACTTTTTGTTGCATCCTATGTTTGGCTTTTGGGAAAACAATTTTAAAACCAATTATACTCTTCAAATATCAGTGTTACGTGTTTTTTGTTTAATGCGCTTCACAGCTTGTGGAAATTATTTCTTTGAAGTTTTGATCTAATTGAGTTTCCTTTGGTGTTTTGAGTTGTCCTTTAATACATGCTTTGATGTATTTAAGATTACTCTGTTGTTATTAAATAATATAAGATTATGAGAACAAAACTGGAGGCCAGAAAATAGCTGTGCATCGACGCTCCCCATCCAACCTGACAGAGCTTGAGAAGATCTGCAGAGAAAAACGAGAGAAATTACCCAAATACAGGTGTGCCAAGCTTATAGCGTCATACCCAAGAAGACTTGAGGCTGTAACTGCTGCCAAAGGTGCCTCAACAAAGTACTGAGTGAAGGGTCTAAATACTTATGTAAATGGGATATTTCAGTTATTTCTTTTTAATTACTTTGCAAAAATTTCGAAACACGTTTTCACTTTGTTATTATGGGGTATTGTGTGTAGATTGATGATAAAAAAAAGAATTTAATACATTTTAGAATAAGGCTGTAATGTAACAAAATGTGGAAAAAGTGAAGGGGTCTGAATACTTTCTGAATGCACTGTACTTGTGTGGCTTTGCTGACTGTCAACATTTTCCTATATGTCTTTGTATTATATTATGTTTACATTTTAAGATACATTTATATTAAAGTATAAAGGTAATAATTGATAATCCCTGATCCTATAGTATTTTATGCTTGGTGGAACAAACATTTGAAAGATGAGGTTCTAAGGTTGACTTGGATGCTAATTAATTCTTGTTTGTCAATGCCACAATTTGATATTGTAAACAAAAACTCAAAGATCTTTGTAAAACATATCATACTTTTATTAGTTTTTTATATAGCTGTATAAAACAATTTGAAATTAACATTTATGATAACAATGCTTAGTTACAGCATTTGCAAATATTTCTTGGTCAGGAACTTACAATTTCAGTAAGAATAAATGTTAAGACGACAGAAAGTAATAATAATAGTATATTTTAATATTAAAGTTGCTTCTACAATGTTATGAATTCTACCTCTGGACTGAACTTTATTTGATTTCTCTGAGAACAGAATGTATTATTCCCACAGATTCATTAATTCATTCATCATCGTTGAAAACATTAGCGACGCAGTGCTGCTGGTTTCCAACGGGAACGGTAACGGACGCACCACACATCTCCGTCCTCCAGTTCCTGCGGACTTCCACCGCTGGAAGTATAGGATTTTGGTGTGTATGCTTTATCATACACACAAACTACTAAAGCACAGAAATAAAGCTGCTTTTTTTTGGGATAATGTTAGAATAAAACCTAGTTCCGGAGGTCAAAAGAAAGTGCTGAATAATATGCCAACACAATGAGGTTAGCCTTTCCAACATTAAAAAAAACAGGAAAAACAGAGGCAGTGTCTTTCAAATAACTCATTTGCTGACCTAGATTCTGACCGATTTTAGAAAGACAAGTACTATTATATCTATGAAGGCACCGAACTTCCACATTTCCCTTTGGGGCAATGAATACACATTATTCCAATTTGAAACAACTAAAGTTAGCTGCTCCTTTCAAACATTTCCCTATTTTATAAGGTAGGTGTCTTTGGCAACGAAAATTACCACCCCCAAAATAGCTCTTCAGAATCAAGAATGTTTGCAAATATGAAAGTTTTGTTGGAATTAAAATCTTTAAAAATACATTCTTGGGATGTGGGCATCATTGATGTGGCCAATACCTATTGCCCATTTCCAAGTCCACTGAAGAAGATGGCGACAAGGTGAAATTCATACAATTTTACCTTTAACAAAACATTTCCAATTTTGTGACCATGATAACATGGAGCAAAAAGGGTAGCCACCCATTGTTGGTAGCATGAGCCAACCCTCTGATACCAATGTATTTGAGGTTATGCTCCACTTTAGGAATTCAGCTTCACTGTTGCATTGCTCATTTATATCAACAGGAATCACTACACCCCACGAGAGCTCTGTATTGCTCAGAAAACTTATCACAAATAAATACAAGCACATTACAGCATGCCGGATTGATACACAAAGTGACAAATTATACTTCACTTTCAAACCCAACATTTGAGCCTTTAAAGCAGTTCACTGTTCCTGTGAGCAGGGCTCACTGTCAGCATTTCAGTGATCTCTGGGCAACCTCCAACAATGGCAGAATATCACTTTTTATTCGAGTTTTCAATATTTTGCACATTTTACTAAGTCATGCTGCAAAGTAATATATACATGCTGAATCCACACAGGTCCTCCACATTCTATATTTGAACTGCACTTGTTGCATCCCTTAAAACCGTGAGTTCACTGAATCTCAAATAATAGATCCTCTATGTCACACACTCTCAAATGCTCAGTGTTGTAATCTCCTGCAATTTATGTGATGACGCATTTCTGAATTATCATCATAACCAATGTAATGATTCTCTTAGTGAAATAAATATATTTAGCTATCTGACCATTAAAAAGAATGCCTGGTTCACCATCAAATGAAACTGCTCAAAGATGCACTTGGTTCTTGGGGAAGATAACTTTAATAAAAGTTGGTGAATTAATACAACAAAAAAATTCAAATTTTGTACTCACTTTCAGTACTTTCAGTCTAATGTGCCAGGAGCTTTGCCCTCCTTGAACTGGTATTAAAATTGAGAATATACTTATTTTCTGTTCCACTGCACATCTCCCAATTTCTTCTAAAAGTATTGATTTGTGCTCTGTCTATGAATCTAGAGTGCCTCCTTGCAAAGATGGATGTAGTGGCATTTCAAGTGGTGTCACTCTAACGTTTTGGTTTGCATCACTCCAATCACCACTCAAATTGCCATCAGCCAAGTGAGCAGGGAGCAGAGACCTTTCTGTTCAACCTGGTTTATTACAAGCAAGGAGGCAGAGCCCAGCTTCCCTACAGTGCCATTTGTAGCCTGCTGCTCTGCCAACTTCACTGAGTCTTTTGGGGAGCATTGAAGTTTTCACTTATTCAACATCAAATCAATCACTTTGTTCTATTCTGTATTTTGTTACAAAAATATCAAGATTGATTCTTTCATTGCTGGGTTCCATCTGTAGTTTAATTTTTATTGGAAGAAAGAATATGCATATGATAAAGCAATTATAGAGGTGAAGCAGACAAAGGTTTTAATTTAGTTCCAATCATGGGACAATATCCTTGAACTATTCTGGCCCTCTACGTCTAAATTACTGCTATTACCCATTGCTCTGCAAAAAAAAAGACATTATAATCGTCTGGAATGGCATAGCTTCAAGCTTTTTGTGCAAAACGTATAAGACGACTTATTAACGGAAATAAGCTTAGTCTACAGGTACCACATTTGAAGTGAATTTCCAGAGGCCCCAATTATTCCTGTAAATGAAAATGTATTGGAAGTAAAAAATACATAAAGGGACAAATTAAAGGATTTATATATATGTATTACTTGAGATGTGTTGGCCACAGTAAAGTAACTCAAATCACCTTTTGTCAGGGTAATTGCGAAGCACCAGAAGATTTAGTGTTGCATTTTCTTCGCTAATTTCTGGAGATGGGTGAATGAGCCATGAAATATTAGTAATTATAGAATTATAATTGAGAATATAATAATGCCTTGTTTCTGAACTTTTGCCTTTCCTTTACATTCATTATCTCCTTTGACCTTCCCTACTTTTTATTTGCCACTTCATTTTTCATCGCTTTGTCCTCCCTTTTCACTTTGACATGCTGTTGTTGTATAGCCTTTAGGTCTTCTCTCTCTTTGGCTGCCAGAGCAAACATGCACAGATGACAAGTAGTACAATAACGGAGGAGATCCACCAAGATAATGTAGAGATCTATCTATTTTTCTGTAGGAAGGAACTGCAGAAGCTGGTTTAAACTGAAGATAGACACAAAGTGCTGGAGTAACTCAGCGGGACAGGCAGCATTTCTGGAGAGACGGAATGGGTGACATTTCGGGTCGAGACCCTTCTTCAGACTCAGTCTTAATGAGGGAGTAAGATGTTGTGGTGATACAGAGTTGGAAGTGTGTTGGAGGGGAAATATGATTCAAAGTCAATGGTTGAGGAAGAATGGGGGCAGTGGAAGTATTGGCAGTCATTATAGTTTATGGCAAGGGGCAGAGACAAAGTCTGTATCCTTCCCAAAGTTTAACAGAATAAAATGCGGTTCTTTTAAAATTGAAAACCAGATAAACAGCCTGACCACACAGAGGCAGTGAAAGAGCAAAGGAAACTGGTGGAAAAATTGTTCAAGTTTGTCTCATGTTTCTTGGTGAATTAGTTGACAATCGTACATCAGGCACTGAGTGACTAAAGTTTAGGGGAACCCCACCTCTGCTATCTAGTGTGATTTGTAATGTACATGGTGGATTAAAGACCTCACATGATCGAGATTCTGGTTCTACTGGCAGAACCTTGCTTATTAAAATGACAGAGCTAATTTAATGGACAGAATAGTTTAATACTATCCGGATAGGCAATGCTTCACATATTCATCTGCTGCATTTTTGGTGGAAATATCTGGAAAGCTGGCAGAAATGTTGTTCAAGCAATCTTCCAGAGTGAGTACATCTTCCAATGACATTGTGATGCTGAAGTGGGAGAATTCCCTACAGAAAAGAATCCACCGTTAATGTACAATGGTGAGTGAGTGAAGAAGGTTTGATATTAAAAAGCAAAATTATGTAAATTTGGGGAATAGAGTCATAGGATCAAACAACACAGAAACAAGCCCTTTGACCCAACCCATCCATGTCGACCAAGATGCTCCATCTATACTATCACAATAACTTACATTTAGCCCATATCCCTCTGTACCTTCTCTCTCTCTTCTCTGTGCAACTGTCGTTTACATGCTGTTATGGCACCTGCCACAACTATCTCCTCTGGCACCTCAATCCATATACCCACCACCCTCTGAACGAAAATGTTGCTCCACAGGTTCCTATTATATTTTGAATGTGAGGACAAACCCTAGGAAAAATACAGGATCAAGCAGTTTATTCCATCAAAGTAAGTTTTGGTCAACTACCTCCCACTCTCTAACCTTAACCCTTCTTCTCTCCACCCTCCAACCTCCACTCCACACTCATATTGCCTGTAGTAAAAAAAAAGGCTTTGGGGATAAACAAGTTTTTCAAGTTTCCCTTTGGAAATTTAGGAGCATACAAAACGTCAACGTTCAGTGGAAATCCCTTTGTGCCAAACACTCACTGTAACAGGAGATCCTTACCTTTATAATCTGAATTCTGTAACTGTTCAATAAAGATCTATGAGGTCATTCATGCTGTCCAAGGATCCTTGTATCTTTCCCTCAAGCCTTGAATAAATACTGTCTCTCTGAATAAGAGCCTCCTCAAATACTTGGTCTAGATTCAAAATCCTCTCGGATCTGATTTGTACATTGTTGTTATATATGTCGATGACAGTTCCCATCGAGCATCAAACAAAATGCAGCTTGAAGGCTGGTCATCTACATTTCAATTTCCTGCAAAATCCCAGATCAGAGTGGCATAATAGTCCACTTCACGTTGATGATATTACAGGGTAAGGAAATGCACAGCAGCAAAAGGCAGATGTTGGAGCATCCAATGAATTCTGGATAGTATAAATTACACTGTTTTAATGAGACTAATAACTTACCAATAGTCAGTATGATATGAGAAACAAACATGTCAGAATTTATCCACTAACTATCTGATTAATATGGCATTAGCAACTGCTGCAAGCAATTAGTTTTGCATTGAAGTGCAATTATATAAACTGTTGACTGCATTAAGCAAAATTGTTACAAATGATAATCGTTCATAGAATTCACAGAATCACTAGAAACCTCCACATTAACTCACATATTTTTAGTCAATCCTTCAGAGTCATAGATGTTTGTCTCCACTACGTTTCTGAGCAGCGGAAGATGTCTGTGCGTGAACTCTTTAACAGAGGTGCCTCTTTCATACCTGCTACTAACATCTCATTACACTGGCAATCACTGTGATAAATACGGCAGAAAATTCTTCAGCTAAAATAAATAGGAAATAAAAAAAGTAATAATACATCTGAGGCAATCCTACAATCTCTATCATTCTGATAAATGGGCCATATTTCAAATATTATTTGTGGCCAGTCCTACTATACACTTCTGGCTCCATCATTCATGAACTATGGGTCAAGAGGTGAAAGGAGCATTGTAGTGATGGTCTTCCCACATGGGATCAATTACGAATCAATGCTTTAACCTGATGACGCATGGCTAAATTTAAGAAATCATGCTGTATATGCAGACCTTTTCTTGCTAGGAAGTGAAGTTTGTCCTTTATCTGTAAAGTGCATTGGTAAATCTTACCACACTGTTTTACAAGATTTACATCAATGATTTGGATGAGAACATACAGGGCAAGATTAGCAAGTTTACTGATGATACAAAAGTGGGTGGTTTTGCAGATAGTGGTTGTGACAGCAGGATCTGGATCGATTGGCCAGGTGGGTGGAGGAATGGTTGATGGAATTTAATTCAGAGAAGTGTGAGATGTTGCATTTTGAAATGCCTAACAAGGGCAGGACCTATACAGTAAATGGTAGGCCTCTGGGGAGTGTTGTAGAGCAGAGGGATCCAGGAGTGCAGGTGCATGGTTCCTTGAAGATTGAGTCGCAGGTAGATAAGGTGGTCAAAAAGGCTTTTGGTACATTGGCCTTCATCAGTCAGAGCATTATAGAAGTTGGGAGGTCATGTTGCAGTTGTATAAGATGTTGGTGAGACCGCATTTGGAATATTGTGTTCAGTTCTGGGCACCATGTTATAGGAAAGATATTACCAAGCTTGAAAGGGTTCAGAGAAGATTTATGAGGATGTTGCCAGGACTAGAGGGTCTGAGCTATAGGGAGAGGCTGGGTCTCTATTCCTTGGAGCGCAGGAGGATGAGGGCTGATCTTATCGAGGTGTATAAAACCATGAGAGGAATAGATCGGGTAGATTTACAGAGTCTCTTGCCCAGAGTAGGGGAATCAAGGACCAGAGGACATAGGTTCAAGGTGAAGGGGAAAAGATTTAATAGGAATCTGAGGGGTAACTTTTTCACACAAAGGATGGTGGGTGTATGGAACAAGCTACCAGAGGAGGTAGTTGAGGCTGGGACTATCCCAACGTTTAAGAAACAAGACAGGTACATGGATAGGACAGGTTTGGAGGGATATGGACCAAGTGCAGGCAGTTGGGACTAGTGTAGCTGGAACATGTTGGCAGATGTGGGCAAGTTGGGCCAAAGTGCCTGTTTCCACACTGCATCACTCTATGACTCTAAGTTGACAATGTTTTATGCTTGCCGATTAGAGAGATATTTACAGATTATGTGGCTAATGCCCCCAGCAATTTCCATTCAGATCATGCCAATATTTAAACAATTTTAGTCTCTTTTTCTCTTGTTATTTTGCATAAAATTTTAATAATTACTTATATTAAGCCCTCTGCAACATGTACTGATGCATTGTTGACAAAATATGTACATTTATTGGTAATTCTAGTCCAAATTAGAATAATATTTTTAGTTTTCCACTGTGTTAACTACCATGCTGCAAGGCATATTTGTATTTATGCAGCATTTTTAACTGGGAATAAAATATTCCAAGACACTTAAATTATGGAATAAACTGCATTTTTCATGAAACATAATTAGAATCTAAATCAGTAATTGCACAGTTAAACTCACCACAGAAAGCACCTATGGAGCAGCTAATATTTATTCCAATTGGATTCAGCCACAGCACTAAATATTATCTTCCGCATTGTGATAGAATTTCGAGGTAGGGGATATAGCCTTCTAAGCCTGTAGGTATTGGCCACAGTTCACTCAGAGTACACTGGCTTCAAGGAAAGTTATGGCTTTACGACTCATTTCAGCATTAAAAAAAACTTGTGATAGGTACTTTGGAAGTTCTAAAGCAATGTTACATTGTCACACGGAATTAACAAACTGAAGTGTTGCTGAGAACATTAATGCTACCTTAGAATTTTTTGGAGTAGGGTGTTATCCTGGTGTTGTGGTGATATTTAACATTAACCATCTCGGAGAAAATAATTGATAACATATATGTTAATGGTTTCCTTCAAAACACCATTTGCATTTAAAGATAATAAATTAACTACAGTGTTGGATTGTGATAGTGTGTGATGATATTATTAAAATATTTTACAGATTTACTTTCTTTATTTCACTTTAACCTTCTCCGTATGGTGCACAGATTTCTTTTCATTTAGTAATTTTGTTCATCTTTATGCTACTTGTCTTCATTTTCCTACCAATTTCCCATTTAGCTTCCTCCATCCTGAAAGCAGTGACTCATGCTGGAATTTAATTCCTCAGAGAGTAGCTCTCTGATCATTGACGTGTGAATATAATGCTTAAATGAGTCTGTTGCCTGCACTAGGAATGGTTTCACATTGAAGATGGTTCTGTTGAATGAAACTTTGTGCTCTCACATTTTTGTCAAAACTGTGGGGTTTCTGACCCAGCTTCTACATCAAATGTATTAATGAGTAATCCAAATAGTAAGGAATGAAAAAATACACTGGAGGAGAGGGAGGGAGGGAGGGAGGAAGGAAGAAAGAAAGAAAGAGTGGGGGAAGAAAGGAGAGTGTGAGTGTAGTTTTGTTAGCTAAAATTGGAGAATTCAACCTCATACCATTGGGTTGTAAGCATGTTTGCCCTTCATATACTTTCTCTTTCTGACCAAGAAAAGTTGCAAATTTCAATATATTACTGTAAAAAAGTAAATTCTGAGGGAAGGTATTTCTGATATATGAGAAATAAACAGCTCAAGAAATATTGGGGTCTGCTTTGCACTTTGCAGATCTTTCATTTCTGAGAATACTATTATCTATTTATACTGTACATAGATACATAGACAATAGGTGCAGGAGTAGCCCATTCGGTCCTTCGAGCCAGCACTGCCATTCAATGTGAACATGGCTGATCATCTACAATCATGTAGAAGCCCGTTCCTGCCTTCTCCCTAAACCCCTTGATTCTGCTAGCCCTAAGAGCACTATCTAATGCTCTTTTGAATGCATCCAGTGAATCAGCCTCCGCTGCCTTCTGAGGCAGAGAATTCCACAAATTCACAACTCTCTGTGTGAAAAAGTTCTAAATGGCCTACCCCTTATTCTTAATCTGTGGCCCCTGGTTCTGGACTCCCCCAACATCGGGAACATGTTTCCTGCATCTAGCGTGTCCAATCCCTTAATAATTTTATATGTTTCTATAAGATCCCTCTCATCATTCTAAATTCCAGTGAATACAAGCCCAGTCACTCCATTCTTTCATCATATGACAGTCCCGCCATCCCGTGAACTTCGTGAAATAACCTCGTGAACCTAGGCTGCACTCCCCCAATAGCAAGAATGTCCTTTCTTAAATTAGGAGATCAAAACTGCACACAATACTCCAGGTGTGGTCTCACTAGGGCCCTGTACAACTGCAGAAGGACCTCTTTGCTCCTCTCTTTATGAAGGCCAACATGCTATTAGCTTTCTTCACTGCCTGTTGTATCTGTATGCTTACTTGACTGATGAACTAGGACACCCAGGTCTCGTTGTACTTCCCCTTTTCCTAACTTGACACCATTCAGATAATAATCTGCCTTCCCGTTCATGCCTCCAAAGTGGATAACCTCACATATATCCACATTATACTGAATCTGCCATGCATCTGCCCACTCACCCAACCTGTCCAAGTCACTCTGCATCCTCATAGTGTCCTCCTCACAGTTCAAACTGCCACCCAGCTTTGTGTTATCTGCAAATTTGCTTATGTTACTTTTAATTCCTTCATCTAAATCATTAATGTATATTGTGAATAGCTGCGGTCCCAGCATCGAGCCTTGCGGTACCCCACTAGTCACGGCCTGCCATTCTGAAAGGGACCCGTTGATCCCTATTCTTTGTTTCCTGTCTGCCAACCAATTTTCTATCCATGTCAATTCCCTACCCCCAATACCATGTGCCCTCATTTTGCCCACTAATCTCCTGTGTGGGACCTTATCAAAGGCTTTCTGAAAGTTCAGGTACACTACATCCACTGGCTCTCCCTTGTCCGTTTTACTTGTTACATCCTCAAAAAATTCCAGAAGAATTGTCAAGCATGATTTTGCCTTCGTAAAGTCATCCTGACTTGGACCGATCCTGTTACTACTATCCAAATGTGCTGCTATTACATCTTTGATAATCAACTCCAGCATCTTCCCCATCACCGATGTCAGGCTAACCTGGTCTATAATTCCCTGCTTTCTCTCTCCCTCCTTTCTTGAAAACATTAGCTACCCTCCAATCCACCGGAACTGATCCATTATCTTGTGAGGCATTGACATATTCCAAAAGCCACATGAGATTTAGTATTTCTAAAATGCAGTCTGAATATTCCACGGGACAATCATGGGGGACAACCGTGTGTCACCGTGTGTCACCGTGTGTCACCCATCATATTTCTGGTGGAACCACCTTAAGTAATAATAACTCATTCTGCAATATTGTTGCTCCACTCTTTAAGTTATGGAAGAGTTAAGTTATGGAAGGGGAGGGGAAGGGGGGGGAGGGGGAGGTGAGGAGGGGAGGGGGGAATTCCTTTAATTTCACCTTTGGGAATGTTTTTTTTTAAAAGGTTGGAAATACTGGAGAGCAGTAGTCTCGTTTACAGAGATTATCCAATTGATCCTATTATGCAATTATTTCAGTGTGATGCTGCTTTCAATGAGAACTGCTTGTCTTTAAATTAGGTTGGGCAGGTTATTAATTTATTACATTTCACCACACCTCCGCACTCTGCTTCTTTTTATGAGGCATTAATTGACCCGGTTTAAATAACTTAACGCCTCAGTCAAAGTTGGCACAAAGGGTAGTAACACAGAAATATGTTAGAAATTCAATTACAGAGTATTGCGTCTTCAGCGCTGTGTGAAAATCAATAAATTGATGTATTCCAGGTGAATAATTCACCAGAAATTAATCGAGCTCTCCCTGTCACAAATCAGGTGCACACATAGTGACGTCACTCTCCATGAAGGAGAAATTAGTTCATGTGATTCTGTTGGATGCTTATTGTTTGTCACATTTAGCATCACTAATGTTCGTCGTGCTGTGTGCACTATATTAGTGCAATTTAAGTGAGGCCTCCTAACTGGTAACTCTGCCAGTTTCCTTTTAATTCATTTACTTCACCTTTTTCCCTCAGGTTTCTGTACCCAACAACTCTCAAAGGCAATCACAACTCCTTCCCCAAATGCATCCAGCTTTGCCCTCCAATCCCTGATATCCTGTCCCCCAGGTCCCAATCACTCAACCCCTTCGCACCAAGCTCATGAAGCTCAGAACCCAATCTCAGCACCTGACCATAGACTGCATGTTGCAAGTCTGTACCTCAGCCACCATCCATTTGACTCGCAAACCTCTTCCAAATTTCTCCCAACTGGTGATAACATCTCCCCTGCCCCATCAAGTCAGTGACTACCCGCCCACTCCCAAACAATAAGCAAGACCTGGCTCAATGACAACTCCTACCTGCATGGCTGGCAGTTGTAGGTTCCAAGATCACGGACTACTGATCAATTGTCCTCTCCTCAATTCACTTTGTCAGCCCTGCTCATACCAGCCATGTTCCCCTTCCTCTTTCCTTCTACCCTTCAATACAACTGCACAACTAGTTTAGAATGTGTTCCTTTGTGCGATGCCTGAAATGTTTTTGAATTCATCAGCAGTGGACCCACCATTAACAAGGTGGTCGGTGTGCCCATCAGCAGTGGACCCACCATTAACAAGGTGGTCGGTGTGCCCATCAGCAGTGGACCCACCATTAACAAGGTGGTCGGTGTGCCCATCAGCAGTGGACCCACCATTAACAAGGTGGTCGGTGTGCCCATCAGCAGTGGACCCACCATTAACAAGGTGGTCGGTGTGCCCATCAGCAGTGGACCCACCATTAACAAGGTGGTCGGCGTGCCCATCAGCAGTGGACCCACCATTAACAAGGTGGTCGGCGTGCCCATCCGCAGTGGACCCACCATTAACAAGGTGGTCGGTGTGCCCATCAGCAGTGGACCCACCATTAACAAGGTGGTCGGCGTGCCCATCAGCAATATATTAACACTTCAGTAAAGATTGAACAAACTTTAAAGGGACATTGATTTCATGAAAATGCACTTTGAAATCTCATTGCTTTGTAAGCAGTAACACAAACCCTTGCATAATACCTTTCTGCTGTTAATGTGGAAGAGAAAACATTTCTTCTCATCTGGCAATACATATTGTGGTAGGCACTAACTGAAGGACAAAGTAATCCATAGGACAGCCTTGTTATACATATAAATTGTGCTGCTTTTGTACATTGGGATAGAAACAGTTCTGGCACTTCTTGGCAATGTTTATAGATGGCTTAACGCACTGCCTAAGATGTCTTCGAAAATTAATATGCACGTATTATTAATATGCACTGTCAAGTGGAACTACTTAATTAGCAGGTATCCATTTTCATTTAGGCGGGGAAGCGGGGAAGCGGGGGAAATAAAATAATCACAGGACTTTCCCAAGGTAACCAATAACCTTCTCATCACAATCGTTAACACTCTCAATATTCCTCTTTATCACAGAACAGTACAGTTGTAGGTAAACGACAAAAGGAAATAAGAGGCCAAAGAAATACTTTGTTCAGCTTGCATATTAATTCATTGTAATTGTTAACACTTAGAAAAGTAATATCACTTTGAAATACTATTCCATTCATACCGCTTTCCATTATTCCACAGGCATGGCATGTAAAACAATTCTCATTATCAGGCATTTCATCCCTTGCAAAGGATGCTGCTGTCTTTGGCTCTGCAAATAAAAAGAAATCCACTTCCATAGAGAAACATTTGAACAGAACAGTAGATTTCCTCTTTAAATTTAAAGCAGCAAACTCTTCGAAAATTCAGAAATTGGTAACATTTTTCACAGTCAATTCTACTATTTCTAATTACAATCATATTATTACACAGAATGTTACATTGTAATTAATACAGTAATATCAATTGCTAACCATAGTATAAATGAAAGCCCTACTCCATTAATTAAGAGAGGTCTGTTTCTCTTTTGTGGTTAATCTCTTTGTTGGGAATATTACCAATCAACATAATGGGTTGAATGTTAATGAAATTAAAAATGTTATTTAAGTGAAAGTAAGTAAGGTGGAATCAATTCTTCATGTAACATGTACATGTGTTTGGATCTGTGTCTGCATTGAATCCTACAGCAATTGAAAAAGAAGCTCTGAATATATATAATATCAATACTGACCAGAGACGACATCTTCTGTGTGGACTGACATAAGAATCTTATCTGAAGTTCTTGAATCAGATTGGAAAAAAATATGATTAATTCGAATAACATGGGCACATTTTTAAAATCTCGAAATTTATCCTCAGCCACATCTGGCTAGCACTCTCTCACTTTTTCATTCCAGCAGGTGTATGGGAATTACCTGCAGATTGGAGCTGTGTTATCTCACCATTTCTGTTGTTGTGTCCCCAACCTAACCTTTCTGGCAATCCACTGCTGCTTAACAAGGAAATAACAGATCTGAGAATTGGCAGGCCAGCAAATCGGATCTGGATTATCAAGGAGTGGGGAGCTCTGAAGCCGGCAGAGCAAACGTTGGAGTCAGGTTGTTACTGCAAGTCACTGGGCCCTGGACAATGTCTGCACAGGTCATCTTTGATGGTCCTTTGTACTGAAGAAGTATTCCAACATGCATGGCTTCAGTTCCCATGCAGATGTCTCTGAGCGAAGAAACTTTTGGCTACGACATGCTTTCAGGCATAAAGAAGTGGTGTTAAAATGCAAAGTATGGATAAATAAGATTTAGTCAACGTTCTTTCAGTCAACTGTGCTGTTGCTCCATCTACAGTGCAATCGCGTAGCAGTCAAACTTCAATGATGTTAATGGCTGGTGTGTTATTTTGGAACTAAAAGCAAGAAGAAAAGTAAAATTAAAATCTGAGCACAATGTCAAAATTTGTAGAGCCAAATCAGCATCAGTCAACATTACTTGACATTGCTGGTAGGATAGCAACAAATCTTTAAGTCTTCTATTAAATATTTTTGAGTGAAGATGTGAACATTTTAGAAAATAGCCAATAGCCTGCATACAAAACCTGTGAAAGGCAGTTTCACTCAACAGGGTTTAATTTTCAAGTGTGGAAATAAGATTTCAATGAAAGTTCGATTCACCAACAGAAGGATGGCAGCACAGGCAAAAGGTAAACACGTACCTCCAGATTCAGGAAGTTTCTTCCCAGCTGTTATCAGGCAACTGAATGAATGAATGAATGAATGAATGAATGAATTAATTAATTATTGGCCAAGTATGTTCACATACAAGGAATTTGTTTTAATGCTCCGCTCGCAAGTAACAACACGACATACAGTAAACAATTAAGAATAAAACATAAAACATTAAAACATTAAGAAAAAAACATTATAGTTTAAACATGTGAATGAAATAAAATACCAGAGCAGAAGGAGGCTACAGACTTTTGGTTATTGAGTAGAGCTATTGCTCGTGACAAAAAGCTGTTTTTATGTCTGGCTGTGTCGGCTTTGACAGTCCGGAGTCGCCTTCCAGAGGGAAGTGCTTCAAAGTGTTTGTGGCCAGGGTGAGAGGGGTCAGAGATGATCTTACCCGCTCGCTTCCTGGCCCTTGCAGTGTACAGTTCATCAATGGGGGAAGGTTGCAGCCAACAACCTTCTCAGCTGATCGAACGATTCGCTGCAGCCTTCGGATGTCGTGCTTGGTGGCTGAGCCCAACCAGGCCATGATGGAGAAGGCGAGGACAGACTCTACGATGGCAGTATAGAATTGGACCATCCTACCACAACCAGAGAGCAGTGCTGAACTACTATCTACCTCATTGATGACCCTCAGGCTATCTTTGATTGGATTTTACTGGCTTTACCTTGTACTAAACATTATTTAAATTATTCCCTTTATCATGTATCTGTACACTGTAGATGGCTCGATTGTAATCATGGATTGTCTTTCCGCTGACTGGTTAGCAAGCAACAAAAGCTTTTCACTGTACCTCAGTATACGCAACAATAAACTGAACTGAACTGATGTACAGAAGGATGGCAGCATGTTCCTCAGGAGATCCCTCTCACCCTCTCTACCATTCGCCACTGTGCTCCCCCAATGAATATATGATGTTCCTCTCTCTTTCGTCTCTTCTTCAATTGCATGGTACCTACTGAATTTAGTTTGCAAAACAATTCTCTCTGAAACTTTAGTGAAATTAAAGTACATTCATAAAATTGACTATTGAAATGTCACCTATTTGGCTCATTTCCGCATTCCAGAGGTGATAAGGCAGAAAGAATGAGAGTCATACAGCACTGTGTTGTATTTTCTTACAACATAGAAATAAGCCCTTTGGCCACTCGTCCATGCCAACCAAAATGCTTTATCTCAGCTCAGCCCATTTGCCCAATTTGGTCCATAACTCTCCAAATCTTTCCTATCCATGTATCTGTCAAATGTCTGTAAAATGTTGTCATTGTACCTGCCTCAACTACTTTTTCTGCCTGCCTGTTCCCCAAATGCACCACTCTTTATGTGAACAAAGTCGCTCCTTTTTGTCAACATGATTTCCTTCTTCAGTATCCTCCTCAATCCCCTATACACCTACACACTTGATCTCACCTTCATTTCTCTTGTCATCCAGAGTTCCTTTCTCCTACCTGCCTTGCCCACCAACACAAACATGCATACCTTGAACTCTTAATACTCTCACACGCATACCTGATCTTTCTTGATTGGTAAGGATGTCAAGGGTTATGGGGAGAAGGCAGAAATTCGGTTGAGTTCAGTTCAGGTTAGTTCAGTTTAGTTTATTGTCACGTGTACCGAGGCACAGTGAAAACCTTTTCACCAAGTCAAGTCAACTTTATTTGTCACATACACATACAAGATGTACAGTGAAATGAAAGTGGCAATGCCTGCGGGATTGTGCAAAACAGCAGAGCAACACAACAGAACAGAACCAGTATTAACATTAAAAAAAGACACAACATTAATTACTCCCTGGTGAGATCAGAGTTTACAGTCCTGATGGCCTGTGGGAAGAAACTCACTCATCCTCCCTGTTTTCACAGCGTGACAGCGGAGGCGCTTGCCTGACCGTAGCAGCTGGAACAGTCCGTTGCTGGGGTGGTAGGGGTCCTTCATTATCTTGCTGGCTCTGGATCTGCACCTCCTGGTGTATAGGTCCTACAGGGGGGTGAGTGTAGTTCCCACTGTGCGTTCGGCCGATGTTTCCGGTCAGGATGCTTTCTACAGCACCAGAGTAGAAGGATTGAAGGATCCTCAGGGAGACTCTGAATTTCCTCAGCTGCCTGAGGTGGTAAAGGCGCTGCCTTGCCTTTCTCACCGCTGCGGTAGTGTGTGTTGTCCATGTCAGATCCTCTGTGATGTGGACTCCCAAGTATTTAAAGCTGCTCACCCTATCCACAGTAGTCCCATTCATCCCCAGTGGTGTGTACGTCCTCGGTTGTTGTGCCCTTCTAAAGTCCACAATCAGCTCCTTAGTTTTAGTGACAATCAAGAGGAGGCTGTTGCTCTGACACCAGAGTGCCAGGTCAGCCACCTCCTCCAGGTAGGCCTTCTCATTGTTATCGGAGATCAGGCCCACCACCACAGTGTCATCAGCAAACTTGATGATGGAGTTGGAGCTGAACCCGGCCACACAGTTATGTGTGTCCAGGGAATACAGTGGGGAGCTGCGAACGCACCCCTGGGGGGATCCTGTGTTCAGGGTGAGGGGGTTGGAGGTATGTCTCCCCATCTTGACCACCTGGGGCCTGGCAGTGAGAAAGTCCAGGACCCAGGCACACAAGGGAGTCTTGCATGCTAACCAGTCAGCAGAAAGAGAAAATATGATTACAATCGAGCCATTTACAGTGTATAGATACATGATAAGGGAATGTTTAAGAAAGAACTGCAGATGCCGGAAAAATCCAACGGAAAGATCCCACCACTGGCCACATCTTCCCAACTCCTCCCCTTTCTGCTTTCCGCAGAGACCATTCCCTCCGTAACTCCCTGGTCAATTCGTCCCTTCCCACCCAAACCACTACCTCCTCGGGTACTTTCCCTTGCAACCACAGGAAATGCTACACATGTTGCTTTACCTCCCCCCTCGACTCCATCCAAGGACCCAAGCAGTCTTTCCAGAGGCAGAGGTTCAACTGCACCTCCTCCAACCTTATCTACTGCATCCGCTGTTCCAGGTGTCAACTCCTCTGCATCGGCGAGACCAAGCGTAGGCTTGGCGATCGCTTTGCCCAACACCTCCGCTCAGTTCGCACAAACCAACCTGATCTCCCGGTGGCTCAGCACTTCAACTCCCCTTCCCATTCTGAATCCGACCTTTCTGTCCTGGGCCTCCTCCATTGCCAGAGTGAGAGGCCCAGCACACATTGGAGGAACAGCACCTCATATTTCGCTTGGGCAGTTTACACCCCACCGTATGAACAATGACTTCTCCAATTTCAGATAATCCTTGCTTTCTTCCTCCTTCCCCTCCCCCTTCCCAGCTCTCCCACAAGCCTACTGTCTCCGCCTCTTCCTTTATTTTTCCCTCCCCCCCGGTCTCAACCCGAAACATCGCCTATTTCTTCTCTCCATAGATGCTGCCTCACCCGCTGAGTTTCTCCAGCATTTTTGTGTACCATGATAAGGGAATAATGTTTTTGTGCAAGGTAAAGTCCGATCAAGGATAGTCACAGGGTCACCAATGAGGTAGATAGTAGTTCAGCACTAATTAAAGTTAAAGTAAGAAATGTTGCAGTAGGAATAGAGATTTAAGAATGTGGAACGATTGTAATATGTGTTTGTAGATCTGCTTCTGTGGCTAGCATGCAAATAGTCGCCTAGGCGACATCTTGGAATCATGACAGAGGTCCGAAAGCCGTTGGAGAGGTCGCTGAGGGAGGAGCTACAACCGAGCGGTAGGACTTAAAAAGGAGCCCAAATCGGCAACGTTCCACTTCAAAAACAAGTGGGTTTGAGGAAGCCGCTGATTGGTGGACGCAGATAAGAGAGAGCAGCTGATTGGGAGTCAGATCCCTGCTGATTGTACTGTATTGTATCAGTTTGTTTTGTATTGTAGCAGTTTGTTTTGTATTGTAGCAGTTTGTTTTATATTCTATCCAGGGTAAGGGGAGTATGACGGCCAGGGCAGTTTACTGTTCTGGATGTCAGATGTGGGAAGTCATGGAGTCTGATAGCCCTCCAGACGTCCACATCTGCGCCAGGTGTATCGAGATGGGGCTCCTAATGGACCGTATTAGGAACCTGGAGCAGCAGCTCGATAATCTCCGTCTGGTCAGGGAGAGCGAGGAAGTCATTGAGAGGAGTTACAGGGATGTGGTCACTCCAACACCACAGGAGGCAGGCAAGTGGATCACGGTTGGGAGAGGCAAGGGGCACAGGCAGGGACTAGAGAGTACCCCGGTGGCTGTACACCTTGACAATAAGTACTCCTGTTTGAGCACTGTTGGGGGGGACAGCCTACCTGGGGGTAGCGACAGCGGCCGGGCCTCCGGTATAGAGACCGGTCCTGTTGCTCAGAAGGGTAAGGAAAAGAAGAGGAGGGCAATATTAATAGGGGACTCTATAGTTAGGGGGTCAGACAGGCGATTCTGTGGACGCAGTCGGGAGACCCGGATGGTAGTTTGCCTCCCTGGTGCCAGGGTCTGTGATGTGTCCCAACGTGTCCAAGACATCCTGAAAGGGCAGGGAGAGGAGCCCGAGGTCGTGATACATATAGGTACCAATGACATAGGTAAAAAAAGAGAAGAGGTCCTGAAAGGAGAATTTAGGGAGTTAGGAGGGGAGTTAAAGAGAAGGACAGCAAAGGTAACAATCTCGGGATTACTGCCTGTACCACGCGACAGTGAGAGTAGGAATGGAGCGAGGTGGAGGATAAATGCGTGGCTGAAGGACTGGTGCAGAAGGCAGGGATTCAAATTTCTGGATCATTGGGACTTCTTTTGTGGAAGGTTCGACCTGTACAAAAAGGATGGGTTGCACTTGAACCTGAGGGGGACCGATATCCTGGCGGGGAGATCTGCAAAGGCTACTGGGGAGACTTTAAACTAGAATGGTTGGGGGGAGGGACTCAAATAGAGAATGCTATTAGACAGTGTGTGAGGCAGGAGGCAGAGAAGGAAAGCACTCAGACCCAACATGTAGGGGGGAAAGAAGAAAACAATAATAAACAGAGAATAAGAGGTGGTGGGGTTCTTAAATGGGTGAGCAGAGAAACAGAGGGGTGTAAAATGCGGGCGGAAGCAATAGGTAGCAAGGTGAAAGGTAAAAGTGGCAGGCAGACAAATCCAGGACAAAAATCAAAAAGAGCCACTTTTCAACATAATTGTATAAGGGGTAAGAGCGTTGTAAAAACAAGTCTGAAGGCTTTGTGTCTCAATGCAAGGAGCATTCGTAATAAGGTGGATGAGTTGAACGTGCAGATAGCAATTAATGATTATGATATAGTTGGGATCACGGAGACATGGCTCCAAGGTGACCAAGGCTGGGAGCTGAACATCCAGGGATATTCAATATTCAGGAGGGATAGAGAGAAAGGAAAAGGAGGTGGGGTGGCGTTGCTGGTTAGAGAGGAGATTAACGCAGTGGAAAGGAAGGACATTAGCTTGGAGGATGTGGAATCGGTATGGGTAGAGCTGCGAAACACTAAGGGGCAGAAAACGCTGGTGGGCGTTGTGTACAGGCCACCTAGCAGTAGTAGTGAAGTTGGGGATGGCATCAAACAGGAAATTAGAAATGCGTGCAACAAAGGCAAAACAGTTATAATGGGTGACTTCAATCTACATATAGATTGGGTGAATCAAATTGGCAGGGGTGCTGAGGAAGAGGATTTCTTGGAATGTATGAGGGATAGTTATCTAAACCAACATGTAGAGGAACCAACGAGAGAGCAGGCTATTCTAGACTGGGTATTGAGTAATGAGGAAGGGTTAGTTAGCAGACTTGTTGTGCGTGCCCCCTTGGGCAAGAGTGATCATAATATGGTTGAGTTCTTCATTAGGATGGAGAGTGACATTGTTAATTCAGAAACAACGGTTCTGAACTTAAAGAAAGGTAACTTTGAGGGTATGAGACGTGAATTGGCCAAGATTGACTGGCAATTAGTTCTAAAAGGGTTGACGGTGGATATGCAATGGAAGGCATTTAAAGACTGCATGGATGAACTACAAAAATTGTTCATCCCAGTTTGGCAAAAGAATAAATCAAGGAAGGTAGTGCATCCGTGGATAACAAGGGAAATCAGGGATAGTATCAAAGCAAAAGATGATGCGTACAAATTAGCCAGAAAAAGCAGCATACCAGAGGACTGGGAGAAATTCAGAGACCAGCAGAGGAGGACAAAGGGCTTAATTAGGAAAGGGAAAATAGATTATGAAAGGAAACTGGCAGGGAACATAAAAACTGACTGCAAAAGTTTTTATAGATATGTGAAGAGAAAGAGATTAGTTAAATCAAATGTAGGTCCCTTGCAGTCAGAAACAGGTGAATTGATCATGGGGAACAAGGATATGGCAGACCAATTGAATAACTACTTTGGTTCCGTCTTCACTAAGGAAGACATAAATAATCTGCCGGAAATAGCAGGGGGCCGCGGGTCAAAGGAGATGGAGGAACTGAGTGAAATCCAGGTTAGTCGGGAAGTGGTGTTGGGTAAATTGAATGGATTAAAGGCCGATAAATCACCAGGGCCAGATAGGCTGCATCCCAGAGTACTTAAGGAAGTAGCTCCAGAAATAGTGGATGCATTAGTGATAATTTTTCAAAACTCTTTAGATTCTGGAGTAGTTCCTGAGGATTGGAGGGTAGCAAACGTAACCCCACTTTTTAAGAAGGGAGGGAGAGAGAAAACGGGGAATTACAGACCAGTTAGTCTAACCGGTAGTGGGGAAACTGCTAGAGTCAGTTATTAAAGATGGGATAGCAGCACATTTGGAAAGTGGTGAAATCATTGGACAAAGTCAGCATGGATTTACGAAAGGTAAATCGTGTCTGACGAATCTTATAGAATTTTTCGAGGATGTAAGTAGTAGAGTGGATAGGGGAGAACCAGTGGATGTGTTGTATCTGGACTTTCAGAAGGCTTTCGACAAGGTACCACATAAGAGATTAGGATACAAACTTAAATCACATGGTATTGGGGGTTCAGTATTGATGTGGATAGAGAACTGGCTGGCAAACAGGAAGCAAAGAGTAGGAGTAAACAGGTCCTTTTCACAATGGCAGGCAGTGACTAGTGGGGTACCACAAGGCTCAGTGCTGGGACCCCAGCTATTTACAATTTATATTAATGATCTGGACGAGGGAATTGAAAGCAACATCTCCAAGTTTGCGGATGACACTAAGCTGGGGGGCAGTGTTAGCTGTGAGGAGGATGCTAGGAGACTGCAAGGTGACTTGGATAGGCTGGGTGAGTGGGCAAATGTTTGGCAGATGCAGTATAATGTGGATAAATGTGAGGTTATCCACTTTGGTAGCAAAAACGGGAAGGCAGACTATTATCTAAATGGTGGCCGATTAGGAAATGGGGAGATGCAGCGAGACCTGGGTGTCATGGTACACCAGTCATTGAAAGTAGGCATGCAGGTGCAGCAGGCAGTGAAGAAAGCGAATGGTATGTTGGCCTTCATAGCAAGAGGATTTGAGTATAGGAGCAGTGAGGTTCTACTGCAGTTGTACAGGGTCTTGGTGAGACCACACCTGGAGTATTGCGTACAGTTTTGGTCTCCAAATCTGAGGAAGGACATTATAGCCATAGAGGGAGTGCAGAGAAGGTTCACCAGACTGATTCCTGGGATGTCAGGACTTTCATATGAAGAAAGACTGGATAGACTTGGCTTATACTCGCTAGAATTTAGGAGATTGAGAGGGGATCTTATAGAAACGTACAAGATTCTTATGGGGTTGGACAGGCTAGATGCAGGAAGATTGTTCCCGATGTTGGGGAAGTCCAGGACAAGGGGTCACAGCTTAAGGATAAGGGGAAAATCCTTTAAGACCGAGATGAGGAAAAACTTTTTCACACAGAGAGTGGTGAATCTCTGGAACTCTCTGCCACAGAGGGTAGTTGAGGCCAGTTCATTGGCTATATTTAAGAGGGAATTAGATGTGGCCCTTGTGGCTAAAGGGATCAGGGGGTATGGAGAGAAGGCAGGTACGGGATACTGAGTTGGATGATCAGCCATGATCGTATTGAATGGCGGTGCAGGCTCGAAGGGCTGAATGGCCTACTCCTGCACCTAATTTCTATGTATCTATGTATCTATGTCAATGGGATTGAGAGGGAAAGATACAATACAATACAATACAATACAATTTATTTGTCATTTGGACCCCATTGAGGTCCAAACGAAATGTCGTTTCTGCAGCCATACATTACAAAACGAAAAAGACCCGAGACACAACACAATTTACACATACATCCATCATAGATCAGCCATGATTGAATGGCGGAGCAGAATTGATGGGCTGAATGGCCTCATTCTGCTTCCAGAACTTATGAACTATCACACTTTTAAAGACTTCCAGAAGTCTCTTTGGCCACAAACAAGTTCCTCCAATAAACTTATTCAAGCTCTATCAAAGCAAGCCTTGTCCCAATTTAGGATTTTAGACCAGCCCTGACATCATATCTAATTTTTTTAAAGCTAATAGAACTGTGGTTGCTGAATTTAAAGCTAATAGAACTGTGGTTGTTGAATGCCTGCCCAGTGACACTTCAGTCACTTGCTCTGCCCAATCCCCTAAGAGTAGGTCAAGGTTTGCTCTCTTCTGTAGGCTATGGTAAAAAGGACAGAATTGGCATCTAAACATTCCTAGATATAGAATTTTTATGCCTGATAGGGGTGTGGTTAGTGTTTTGTTAAAAAGCAATTGGCATTGCAGTATTGATTGAGGAATCCTTCGTAGTAGTGAGGGAGAGTATTGTGTAGCGTCGTTACAAATTCCTGCCATCAGTGGCACTCTAGATCTGCCCACTGCCTGTGCGTACGACTCGAGAGGCTGTGGGGAGGGGGGGGGGTGGTGATTAAAATGCAGGTTTTTATTGGTTGTCAAAGAGGGATTTGCTCGTACGACAAGCTTATGAAGAAATTTTGTTCTGTGATCCCATTCGCGATTAAAAAAAAACGTTGTTTAACTATTGAATCGCTGGATGAAAGTCGGGCCCAACTTCAACGCCTTCAAAATCACGGATCGCAAGTTCAGGACAAAACAAAAGGTTGTACTATAGGACGTTTATTTAACACCTTATCTAGTTTTTGGTGTAATTTCATTTTAATCTGATGGTGCGAAATATGTTATTTAGGCCCGATATCGGCTGTGTCTGTGAGTGTGAGCAAAATCATGGTGGCGGCCTCAATCCGATCTCTGTATCATAATCCACAAACATCCACTCTCAAGATAATCAAATTCATTATATTTTGCACAAGCATGTCATAAGAACATCTAAATTATCTATATTTTGTGTTATTGGCTATCCATGATCAATATTTTCATACTAAATATCTGACTAAAAAATTCCACAGTACATAGTTTTTAGTCAGATATTTAGTATGAAAATATTGATCAACACAAAATATAGATAATTTAGATGTTCATGACATAATTGTGCAAAAAATAATGATTTTGATTATCTTGAGGGTGGATGTTTGTGGATTTTGAACACATGTCTGTGTAAAACGACCCTTGCCTGCTGTGGTGTTATAAACCAACAGAGTAAAATTTATGGGAATTGAACATTCAATTCCTTCGATTTGGCATAGAAATGCATGACAAAGTGAGATTTAAAAATCATGTTATATTGTGAATTCTTGTGTGAATGGGATCAGTTTGTTATTTGGATACTTTGGCTGTTTAAACATTTATTTTTAGCCTTTTCTTAAGAAATGGATAGATGTTTAGATCTAGTAATTGAATTTAGATGAATTTAATTGATTTTATAACACTGATGATTTGAATTTTTGTTGGGAATTTACTATTTGTTTTAACGTTTAACTTGTGTTAGGCATTTTGTTGAACAAAATCATTTCTACTTTTTTTTCTAAAACGGCAAACTTGTTTCTACTTAATGCTGTTCAGTGTTTTTTTTTTTACATTTTAAACAGATGCCTCCGAAAAAGAAATGCAAAATTGTCAATCCAAATGCCCAGCCTGGCATAGTTGGAGGTCACCTTGAAGTAAATTTCTCTGTCATGCCCGAGTCTAAGAGGGATATTAAAAATGGACTTGTATACCTCGTTTGGAAAAAGTCGGTCTGAATGGGAAAGTAGTGGGCAGAAAAGCATGTCATGCATGGTTTGAAAAGCAAAAACTTGTAGTTTACAATGCCAACATTGAAAAGTTGAGGAAAAACAAGGTGTACAGAGTTGCTTATTGGTTGCACTGAGAATTATGATGATGCTACTGATTATGATATGCCAATGTACCAGCTAGCAACTGATCTTCTCCATGAAGACTTGGTCTTTTGCTAGAAATTGTAATTTCTTTACCTGTCTGTTACGGACTTACAGCATATAATACAATAATATTAAAGTTCTGATCTTGAAAATATCACATTTTTTAATTTTCAAGGCAGTCTGGGTGTTTATTACTATTTCTGTCACAACGGTTAATTTTGCAATTAGCTACTTAATGAGGTAATTAACTAATTATATATTTTAATTTCATTGGGATGAGTTGTACAGGTTGATAGCCACAGGGAAGAAGGATCTCCTGTGGTGTTCTGTCCTGCATCTTGGTGGAACCTGTCTGTTGCTGAAGGTACTCCTCTGGTTGACCAGTGTGTCATGGAGAGGGTGAGCTGTATTGTCCAAGATCCTCCACAGTTTGAGGAGCATCCTCCCTCCAAGACCACCTCCTGTGAATCCAACTCCACCCCCAGGACGGAGCCAGCATACCTGATGAGTTTGTTAATCCTATTGGCGTCCACGGCTTTGCTCGGCTGCCCCAGCACATGACAGCGAAGTATGTACCTTTCACATAGTAATTTCTTTGGATAGTGCAAACTTCCAATCTCTAACCAAGGACCTAAAATGTAACTAGAATGAAAGTCCAGTCGATTGTTATACCAAATTCTATTTTTTGCCATAATTAAGATTTTGTTGTTGTCAAGTGACACCTTCATCATGTCGTATCATGTAACTTCTTTGATATTAACTTTGATACAATTTAAGTGCGGACGATTTAAAACCAAAGTAAAATAAAATTAAGGCATAATCCCACTGATTTTGAATTTCGATCTTTAAGATAAGATCAAATACATGTGAAATTAATGATGTCTCTTTCATGTTTTTCAACCAGCTGTTGTAGGGCTCACCTTACTGCGCAGTAATCCACCTGTTGGACGCTCTGGGGTGCTGTGTTCTGATGAGGGCTTGGCCTTTTCCTTATTGTTGTTTGAGTCATTGTCTTTAATGATGTCATACTGTCTGCAGAAGAGCGCGATGACAGCTGAAAGAGACCAGAGGAAAATATTTTTACTGAAATGCTAAGATTCACCAGGCGGCACGGTGGCACAGCGGTAGAGTTGCTGCCTTACAGCGCCAGTGGCCGGGTTTGATCCTGACTATGGGGGCTTGTCTGCATGGTTTGTACGTTCTCCACGTGACCTGCGTGGGTTTCCCTGAGATCTTCGGTTTCCTCACACTCCAAAGACGTACAGATTTGTAGGTTACTTGGCCTGGTATAAATGTTAATTGTCCCTAGTGTGTGTAGGATGGTGTTAATGTGCGGTGATCGCTGGTTGGTGTGGACCTGGTGGGCCGAAGGGTCTGTTTTTGGGCTGTATCTCTAAACAAAACTAAACCAAATTAAACCTTGGAGAAGTTGCTCTTTAATTATAGTTTAGTTTAGAGATACAGCATGAAAACAGGTCCTTTGGGCCACCAACTACACTCTGTATCTCTACACTAAACTAAACTAAATGTCATTCTGGGTTTTATTAAGCAAAAATGTTGACTCATGAAAAGAGATGGCTAGAACAGAATAACCATGCGTGCTTTGCAAGAATTACCACTTCTGGGTACATGTGACAAACTAACCTTGTGGATGGGGATTGACATTTTTCAACAGTGTGGTTATAGATTTTCTTATGGCTGCTGCAATTGATTGCAGTGGTGTGGTTTCTCAATTCTGTATCCACTGTGATTAAAAATTGTTCTTTGTATGTATAGATTTTAACTGTTTATGAAAGCCCAGCTCACTTAAGCATTTTAATGGTTATCTTCTACTGGTACTGAAGGGCAAAATCTTTGGGAGGTTGATGGAGAGTGGGTGTTAATATGGGGTCAATAAAGTGGGTAAGGGTAGGAGTGTAAAAATGGGTGCTCAATAGCTGGCATGGACACAATAGGCCGAAGAGCCTTTTCTGTGCATTATCTTTCTTTGACTCTGTGACAAACTTGTCAATACTTTGTTAAATTCCTCAAGATATACCTAATGTAATTGGAAAACAAACGACTATTTAGAGATGGCATAGGTATAGTGGGATCTGATCTCCACTTACTTATTTCATCCAACTTAATGAGATGCTACCAAGACCACTGGAACTACCTGTGACATCAGAATGTTAAACAAGGACTAGGGATTGACATTGTGTTACTTCACAGAACCACTGCAAAGACAGACAATTGATCACACTGCAGTAGACTTTAGTCCAGGGGAGCAATCCAGTGATTTGGTGCCACAGCAGAGGTGTGGCAAAGGTTTCTGCAAAACTGGTTTACGGTCCTGCTAACTCTGTAGTGAAATGAAAATAGCTTTGGAATCATTAACTATCCACTTTTCAATTTCTGTAGCATTTCAAATATTGGTTTCTGTGGCAATTCTCAACAAGGTAAAGCGGGAAGAGTCTTTGATGTAAGAGAACACTCCCCCATCCCTCTGCCCATCTCCCGCAAAAATCATCTACACTGAGTCTAAGAGGTTTTGAGGAAAGTTCCATGAATCTCCACTGTTATTTGCTTTGGTTTATCAAATTCTAACATTTTGTTTTGTGCCTACTGAACTTCAACTTTACTGAACAAGATCTACATTTTGACAACTCTTTGCAAAAAGAAGCAAGTAACCTTGGTCACCAGATGAGTTCTTGTGTTATTTCAGGCAAGATCACTTGCTTCAACTCGGCACTGCCTGCTTAACAGCTTTAGCCTGAGTGAATTAACATAGAAACATAGATAGAAACATAGAAACTAGGTGTAGGAGGAGGCCATTCGGCCCTTCGAGCCAGCATCGCCATTCATTGTGATCATGGCTGATCGTCCCCTATCAATAATCCTTGCCTGCCTTCTCCCCATATCCCTTGACTCCACTAGCCCCAAGAGCTCTATCTAACTTTCTCTTAAATCCATCCAGTGACTTGGCCTCCACTGCCCTCTGTGGCAGGGAATTCCATAAATTCACAACTCTCTGGGTGAAAACGATTTTTCTCACCTCAGTCTTAAATGACCTCCCCTTTATTTTAAGACTGTGGCCCCTGGTTCTGGACTCGACCAACATTGGGAACATTTTTCCTGCATCTAGCTTATCCAGTCCTTTTATAATTGTATATGTTTCTATAAGATACCCCCTCATCCTTCTAAACTCCAGTGAATACAAGCCTAGTCTTTTCAATCTTTCCTCATATGACAGTCCCGCCATCCCAGGGATCAATCTCGTGAACCTACGCTGCACTGCTTCAATCACAAGGATGTCCTTCCTCAAATTAGGAGACCGAAACTGTACACAATACTCCAGATGTGGTCTCACCAGAGCCCTAATGCAGAGGATGGAGGTACAAAAGAGCTCCTGAACATTTTGGACAACTTTGGACTTAATCAGCACGTAACAGAGCCAACTCACAATAGGGGGCATATATTGGATCTGATTATCTCCAAGGATCTCGACATTTCTGATGTTATGGTGACTGATGTTGCTCTTTCCGATCACCACTGTGTATTTTTTTAAACGACCATCTCTGCTAGCAGTATCAGAAAGGAACCAGAGGTGATCGAAAGGCGCTGTATCAATGAAAACACCAGCGCATTGTTTACTCAGGCCTATACACCACCACCAACTCTGCCCTCGGCCTCTGTCGATGACCTTGTGGATGGTTTTAGCTCCAATGTTATGACTCTTATGGATGCTATTGCACCACTAAAGACCAAGGTTTTATCTGGAAGGAAAAAGTCACCATGGAGAAATGCCACAGCAGTGAGATCCCAAAGAACAAAGTGTAGACAGACCGAACGTAGGTGGCGAAAAACCAAACTACAGGTCCACTACGACATCTACAAAGACAACCTCCGTATCTATAATCAGGAATTGAAAGGGGCAAGGCAGTCCTTTTTCTCAGAGGTTATTAACAAAAATAATAATTCCCGCACCCTGTTTGCCGTTGTCGATAGACTAACAAACCCCTCATCATCAGTCCCTCCTGAGCTCCTGTCCAGCAAGTCATGCAATGACTTTGCAGATTTCTTCACCGATAAAATTCTGAAGATAAGACAAACAATGTCTAGCTCCACCTCAGGGAACATGGCTTTGTCACCTGTGCCTTCAGATTCACTAATGAATCTACAACATTTTAAACTTTTAGATTGGACAGTTTAGACTGAAACTGTCCAACAGCTAAAGTCCACTACCTGCTGTCTTGATCTGCTGCCCACAAGCTTCTTTAAAAATATTTTTAACAGTGTTGCACCAGAAGTACTGAACATAGTAAACACTTCCCTTCAATCGGGGCATTTTCCCGAAGCCTTAAAAACAGCAGTGATCAAGCCCCTATTGAAGAAGCCTAATTTGGATGCCTCAGCTATGAGCAACTACAGGCCCATATCTAATTTAGCATTTTTGGCAAAGATTATTGAAAGGGTAGTTTACCAACAAATTTACTGCTTTATGACCCAAAACAATATTTTTAATGTTTTCCAGTCGGGATTTCGGCCACATCACAGCACTGAGACTGCACTCACTAAGGTCCTAAACAGTGATGCATCAAAAGTTTCAGTTTTGGTACTTTCAGATCTCAGTGCTGCTTTTGATACGGTGGACCACAACATACTGCTTGACAGACTGGAGAAGTGGGTGGGACTCTCTGGTTCTGTGCTGGACTGGTTCAAATCTTACTTGAAAGATCGGGATTATTTTGTTTCCCTTGGTAATTTTGAATCAGAACGTACAAAACTCACATGCGGGGTTCCTCAGGGCTCCATTCTTGGACCCATTTTGTTCAACATTTATATGCTCCCCCTAGCTCAGATCATATAGCATTTTAACATATCCTACCACACTTATGCCGATGACACACAACTACAGTGGCTTGCAAAAGTATTCATACCCCTTGAACTTTTCCACATTTTGTCACGTTACAACCACAAACGTAAATGTACTTTATTGGGATTTTATGTGATAGACCAACACAAAGTGGCGCATAATTGTGAAGTGGAAGGAAAATGATACATGGTTTTCAAATTTTTTTACAAATAAAAAACTGAAAAGTGTTGCGTGCAAAAGTATTCAGCCCCCTTTACTCTGATATCCCTAAATAAAATCCAGTGCAACCAGTTGCCTTCAGAAGTCACCTAACTAGTAAATAGAGTCCACTTGTGTGTAATCTAATCTCAGTATAAATACAGCTGTTCTGTGAAGGCCTCAGAGGTTTGTTAGAGAACATTAGTGAACAAACAGCATCATGAAGCCCAAGGAACACACCAGACAGGTCAGGGATAACGTTATGGAGAAGTTTAAAGCAGGGTTAGGTTATAAAAAAATATCCCAAGCTTTGAACATCTCACGGAGCACTGTTCAATCCATCATCCGAAAATGGAAAGAGTATGGCACAACTGCAAACCTACCAAGACATGGCCATCCACCTAAACTGACAGGCCGGGCAAGGAGAGCATTGATCAGAGAAGCAGCCAAGAGGCCCATGGTAACTCTGGAGGAGCTGCAGAGATCCACAGCTCAGGTGGGAGAATCTGTCCACAGGACAACTATTAGTCGTGCACTCCACAAATCGGGCCTTTATGGAAGAGTGGCAAGAAGAAAGCCATTGTTGAAAAAAAGCCATAAGAAGTCCCGTTTGCAGTTTGCCACAAGCCATGTGGGGGACACAGCAAACATGTGGAGGAAGGTGCTCTGGTCAGATGAGATCAAAATTGAAGTTTTTGGCCTAAATGCAAAACGCTATGTGTGGCGGAAACCTAACACTGCACATCACCCTGAACACACCATCCCCACTGTGAAACATGGTGGTGGCAGCATCATGCTGTGGGGATGCTTTCCTTCTGCAGGGACAGGGAAGCTGGTCAGAGTTGATGGGAAGATGGATGGAGCCAAATACAGGGCAATCTTGGAAGAAAACCTGTTAGAGTCTGGAAAAGACTTGAGACTGGGGCAGAGGTTCACCTTCCAGCAGGACAACGGCCCTAAACATACAGCCAGAGCTACAATGGAATGGTTTAGATCAAAGCATATTCATGTGTTAGAATGGCCCAGTCAAAGTCCAGACCTAAATCCAATTGAGAATCTCTGGCAAGACTTGAAAATTGCTGTTCACAGACGCTCTCCATCCAATCTGACTGAGCTTGAGCTATTTTGCAAAGAAGAATGGGCAAAAATTTCAGTCTCTAGATGTGCAAAGCTGGTAGAGACATACCCCAAAAGACGCAGCTGTAATTGCAGCGAAAGGTGGTTCTACAAAGTATTGACTCAGGGGGGCTGAATACTTTTGCACGCGACACTTTTCAGTTTTTTATTTGTAAAAAAATTTGAAAACCATGTATCATTTTCCTTCCACTTCACAATTATGCACCACTTTGTGTTGGTCTATCACATAAAATCCCAATAAAATACATTTACGTTTGTGGTTGTAACGTGACAAAATGTGGAAAAGTTCAAGGGGTATGAAAACTTTTGCAAGCCACTGTATATATCGCAGTGTCACCACATGACCATAGTCCCCTACACTCACTGAGCCAATGTGTCAAACATATCAATGAGTGGATGAACCAGAACTTCCTCCAGCTCAATGCAAATAAGACAGAAATTATTGTCTTTGGTCCCAAAAAAACAAGGCTAGAGGTGAGTGCTCAACTCGACTCAATTGCACTAAAAACCACAGACAAAGCCAGAAACCTTGGTGTAGTTATGGACTCGGATTTGAATTTTAACAGCCATATAAAGACCATTACCAGATCTGCCTATTACCATCTAAAAAATATTGCAAGAATCAAGGGATTTCTGTCCAAAGAAGACACTGAAAAACTTGTTCATGCATATATTTTTAGTAGGTTAGATTATTGTAATGGCATCTTTACAGGTCTCAATAAAAAATCAATTAAACAACTGCAGCTTATCCAAAATGCCGCTGCCAGAGTCTTGACCAACACCAAGAAAATGGACCACATTACACCTGTCCTTAAATCTTTGCACTGGCTCCCTGTGTGTAAGAGGATAGATTTTAAAATTCTGTTACTGACCTACAAGGCACTGAATGGTCTAGGTCCAAAATACATCTCTGACCTACTTGTTGTATATGAGGCGCCTAGACTCCTCAGGTCTTCAGGGACAGGTTTACTCTGTGTTCCCAGGGTCAGAACTAAAAAGGCTGAAGCAGCATTGGGTTTTTATGCTCCACACCTGTGGAACAAGCTCCCTGAACACCTGAGGTGCACAGACTGTAAGCGCATTTAAATCAGGCCTTAAAACACTGTTGTTTACTAGAGCTTTTCCATAACCTGACATGCAGGTAACCTTGTCTAATTTTAACCCTTTTATGTGCTTTTTAAAATTGTTTTATTGCTTCATTGACGTTGTTTTATTATTCATACATTTGTCGTATTGCTTATTTTGCAATTTTTAATTATTGACTATTTTATTTTTTCTTTCCTGTAAAGCACCTTGAATTGCTGTTTGCACGAATGGTGCTATACAAATAAATTTGCCTTGCCTTGCCTTGCCTATACAACTGAATTCATCATAAAAGCATGTTCTTATCTAGGAGAGGCTTAAGCAAGTTAGAGAGCTTGCCTTGATACAACACAGAAATGTACCTTATGACATACTGCAACAAAAATACACTCTATCATATGAATTCTAACAGTTTCTGCCTGCAATACAAAGCTTCCTCCACGCAAAATCAAATTACACCAAATAATTGGAATGCTTATGCAGCCCTTATAGGGCTAATGAAACTGGATCTCTTAGCTGAGACAGAGAAAATGGGCTGAACAAAACGTTAGGTGCTAAGCCCTTTAACATATTTCAGGGAATTTGTTTTACATACCAATTCAAACAAAATGCTGTCGCTGCTGATGACCTGTTTCTTTAAGAATATTAGAATAATTAGCCCCTGTTAGCACCAAATGTTTCTAACTTTGAAATAGCACAGCATAGGAACAGGCTCTTCAGCGCACAATGTCTGTGTCGAACATGATACCAAGTTGAACTAATCTTCTCTTCCTGTACGTGATCCATATTCCTCTATTCCCTGCATATCCATTTAAAATCATCTGTTCGGTTTAGTTTATTGTCACGTGTACCGACGTACAGTGAAAAACTCTGTTGCATGCTAACCAGCCAGCGGAAAGACAATACATGATTACAATCGAGCCATTCGCTGTGTACAGATACCTGATAAAGGAATAACATTTAATGCAAGGTAAAGCCAGTAAAGTCTGACAAAGATAGTCTGAGGGTCCCCGATGAGCTACACAGGAGTTCAGGACTGCTCTCTGTTTGCGGTAGGATGGTTCAGTTGCCTGATAACAGCTGGGAAGAAATTGTCCCTGAATCTGGACACCATAAACAGTGAAACGCCACTATCCGGGACTATGAAGGCATGAGAGAGGAGCTAGCCAAGGTAGACTGGTAAGGGATCCTAGCAGGAATGACGGTGGAACAGCAATGCCAGGAATTTCTGGGCATAATCCGGAAGACGCAGGATCATTTCATTCCAAAAAGGAAGAAAGGTTCTAAGGTGAGTAGGAGGCAACCGTGGCTGACAAGAGAAGTTAGGGATAGAATAAAACTAAAAGAAAAGACGTATAACACAGCAAAGAGTAGCCGGAAGTCAGAGGATTGGGAAACTTTCATAGGACAACAGAAGGAAACAAAACGGGCAATACGGGCTGAAAGGATGAAGTACGAAGGGAAGCTGGCCAGGAATATAAAGAAGGACAGTAAAAGCTTCTTTAGATATGTTAAGGGAAAAAGAGTAGCAAAGTCAAATGTGGGTCCCTTGAAGGCAGACACGGTGAAATTATTATGGGTAACAAGGAAATGGCAGAAGAGTTGAACAGGTACTTCGGATCTGTCTTCACTAAGGAAGACACAAACAATCTCCCAGATGTGCTGGAGGACAGAGGATCTAAGGGGGTAGAGGAACTCAAAGAAATTTTCATTAGGCGAGAAATAGTATTGGGTAGGCTAATGGGACTGAAGGATGATAAATCCCCTGGGCCTGTGGTCTGCATCCCAGGGTCCTCAGGGAGGTGGCTCTAGAAATAGTGGACGCATTGGTGATTATTTTCCAATGTTCGATCGATTCAGGATCAGTTCCTGTGGATTGGAGGATAGCTAATGTTATCCCACTTTTCAAGAAAGGAGCGAGAGAGAAAACGGGGAATTACAGACCAGTTTGCCTGACTTCAGTGGTGGGAAAGATGCTGGAGTCAATTATTAAAGAGGTAATAATGGGGCATTTGGATAGCAGTAAAAGGATTAGTCCAAGTCAACATGGATTTATGAAAGGGAAATCATGCTTGACTAATCTTCTGGAATTTTTTGAGGATGTCACAAGTAAAATGGATGAAGGGGTGCCAGTGGATGTAGTGTATCTAGACTTTCAGAAAGCCTTTAATAAGGTCCCGCACGGGAGACTGGTGACTAAAATTAGAGCACATGGTATTGGGGGTAGGGTGTTGACATGGGTAGAAAATTGGTTGGCAGACAGGAAGCAAAGAGTAGGAGTGAACGTTCCTTTTCAGAATGGCAGGCAGTGGCGAGTGGAGTGCCGCAAGGCTCGGTGTTGGGGCCGCAACTGTTTACCATATATATTAATGATTTGGAAGAGGGAACTAGGAGCAACACTAGCAGGTTTGCGGATGACACAAAGCTGGGTGGCAGTGTGAACTGTGAAGAGGATGTTAGGAGGTTGCAGGGTGACCTGGACAGGTTGAGTGAGTGGGCAGATGCATGGCAGATGCAGTATAATATAGATAAATGTGAGGTTATCCACGTTGGCGGCAAAAATAAGGGGGCAGATTATTATCTCAATGGGGTTAGGTTAGGCAAGGGGGAGGTGCAGCGAGACCTTGGCATCCTTGTACACCAGTCACTGAAAGTTGGCATGCAGGTACAGCAGGCAGTGAAGAAAGCTAATGGAATGTTGGCCTTCATAACAAGAGGATTTCAATATAGGAGTAAAGAGGTTCTTCTGCAGCTGTATAGGGCTCTGGTCAGACCATATCTGGAGTATTGTGTCCAGTTTTAGTCTCTGAATTTGTGGAAGGACATCCTTGTGATTGAGGCAGTGCAACGTAGGTTCACGAGATTGATCCCTGGGATGGCGGGACTGTCATATGAGGAAAGATTGAAAAGACTGGGCTTGTATTCCCTGGAGTTTAGAAGGATGAGGGGGGATCCTATAGAAACATATAAAATTATAAAAGGACTGGACAAGCTAGATGCAGGAAAAATGTTCCCAATGTTGGGTGAGTCCAGAACCAGGGGCCACAGTCTTAGAATAAAGGGGAGGTCATTTAAGACTGAGATGAGAAAACCTTTTTTCACCCAGAGAGTTGTGAATTTGTGGAATTTCCTGCCACAGAGGGCAGTGGAGGCCAAGTCACTGGATGGATTTAAGAGAAAGTTAGATAGAGCTCTAGGGGCTAGTGGAGTCAAGGGATATGGGGAGAAGGCAGGCACGGGTTTGGGGACGAACAGCCATGATCACAATGAATGGCGGTGCTGGCTCGAAGGGCCGAATGGCCTCGTCCTGCTCCTATTTTCTATGAATCTCTATTAAACTATCCTATCTGTTTCCACCACCAGCTGTGACAACGTGTTCCAGACACCCACCATTTTCTGTGTAAAAAACCTGTCCCATACATCTCCTTTAAACTTTCCTCTTCTGAACTTAAAGCTATGTCATCTAGTCTTTGACATTTCCATCCTGTGAAAAAAGGTGTAACCAAGGTCATGAACATATTTGTATTAAGTGTTTCAGCTGCTGCTGCGAGTTTCAACCTGGAATGAGAATGGAATTTAAATGCCTTTAACTATTTAATTCCTTTCACCTTGATATTTTGTCATTCTAAAACAGTGGTTCTTAACCTGGGGATTGGGACCCCTATGGGGGTCGTTTGGGGCTTTACTGGGGGCATGAAGGGGTCATAAATAACACATCCATTTGTTGAAGAAGGAACTACAGATGCTGGAAAATCGAAGGTAGACAAAAATGCTGGAGAAACTCAGCGGGTGAGGCAGCATCTATGGAGCGAAGGAAATAGGCAACGTTTCGGGCCGAAACCTGTGTCTGAAGAAGGGTTTCGACCCAAAAAAACGTTGCCTATTTCCTTCGCTCCATAGATGCTGCCTCACCCGCCGAGTTTCTCCAGCATTTTTGTCTACTATCCATTTGTTGAGCCCATTTTTAGGAACCTAACAAAGGTACTGTACATACCACACACAGTGCTTTATTTGCGTATGCACGCACATATGCCAAAAAGTTGAAGAACCACTGTTCTAAAAGTACTTCCTCAAGCCTTTGTGTCTTTGTTGAAGTTTCCTATTTTTTTAACTTTGAAATGTTATATTATATTATTATATTATATTATTCAAGAGATTGCAAAAAAATGGATTAATGCATTTATTGAGGGTTTACCTCAGCCTCAGATCACCACAAAGTACTTTGTGGCCAGTGATGTACTTCTTTGCAATGCAGTCACAGGAAGCATGGCATACAACCTGTATTCTGTGAAAATGACCAGATATTCATCTTTGTGATGAGGGAGGGAGGGATAAATATTCTGGACATTAGAAATACTCAGGAGGGTTTATGACCACCTGTGAGAGCAAATAGATCTCATTCACAAAAGGTAGGTCCAAAGGACATTGATCCCTTGATGTTCCTCTGAAGTTTGAGCTTAGATTTTTATGCTCAAGTTCCTTGAGTAAGATTCAAACCAAGAACAGTCCATTGCAGAGGCACATGTGGTATCAGGTAAGCGAATTAAGTCATATTAGATTAGTTTAGTTTAGCGTATTGTCATATATACCAGGGTGCAATGAAATGGCTTCTTCACATGAACCTCACAGAGGAAACGATGTACATACAGTCGTGATAAATACAACAGTAAATACAACGATAAAAACAGCAAGTGCAAAAATGCAGAATGTTGCAAGATTGTAGAGCAATACGAAGTAGTGCATAACAACATTAAAGTAAAATAACAGAATAACCAAATGAGGTAGAGTTAAGGGTAAGAGTATGTGGCAGCAGCTCAGGGAATGCGGTATGAAAGTGGTGATTGTTTCAGGCGTCTGATGACAATGCAATTGATTTTAATGAACATATTATTCTTACTGATAAATGTGCCTGGAGGACAAAACTGCTCATCAATAGCATTTCAAGGGTGAATTTTAATGTTAATTTACCCGTTGAGCAATAACACTGCTTGTAAAAATAAACTGGAATCATTTGACATTACTGTTTCGCACTGTAATAATTTTCAAAGACCCACACATAGTTTTGTGAGATGCAAAGGGCTGATGAATTCCATTGCATTACAATTCCTTCACATTGCATTATCATTCCTCTATGCTTCACAACTGAATCAGAATTAAGAAAGTAAAAAAAGATTGTTGTTATGGAAACAATAAATCTATATTAAACTCATGATGTTTCCTATACCTGCATTATATTCTCAAATAGCTTCACCAGCGGCCTTTACAGTTTGAAACAGGGGGACCAATATCCTGGCGGGGAGATTTGCAAAGGCTACTGGGGAGACTTTAAACTAGAACGGTTGGGGAGAGGAACACAAATAGAGAAAGCTAGTAGACAGTGTGTGAGGCAGGAGGCAGAGGAGGGAAGCACTCAGACCCAACATGTAGGGGAGAAAGAAGAAAAAGATAATAAACAGAGAATAAGAGGTGGTGGGTTTCTTAAATGTGTATATTTTAATGCTAGGAGCATTGTAAGAAAGGTGGATGAGCTTAGAGCCTGGATTGACACCTGGAAGTATGATGTTGTGGCGATTAGTGAAACATGGTTGCAGGATGGCTGTGATTGGAAACTAAATATTCCAGGATTTCATTGCTTCAGGTGTGATAGAATTGGAGGGGCAAGAGGTGGAGGTGTTGCATTGCTTGTCAGGGAAGATATTACAGCAGTGCTTTGGCAGGATAGATTAGAGGGCTCGTCTAGGGAGGCTATTTGGGTGGTACTGAGAAATGGGAAAGGTGTAGCAACACCTATAGGGGTGTATTATAGACCGCCTAATGGGGAGCGAGAATTGGAAGAGCAAATATGTAAGGAGATAGCAGATAATAGTAGTAAGCACAAGGAAGTGATTGTGGGAGATTTCAATTTTCCACACATAGACTGGGAAACACATTCTGTATAAGGGCTGGATGGTTTGGAGTTTGTAAAATGTGTCAGGATGTTTTTTTTCCAGCAATACATAGAGGTACCTACTAGAGAAGGGGCAGTGCTGGACCCCCTGTTAGGAAATGAGACAGGGCAGGTGGCGGAGGTATGTGTTGGGGAGCACTTCGGGTCCAGTGATCACAATACCATTAGTTTCAATATAATTATGGAGAGGGTCAGAACTGGACTAAAGGTTGAGATTTTTGATTGGAGAAAGGCTAACTTTGAGGAGATGAGAAAGGATTTAAAAGGAGTTAATTGGGACATTTTGTTTTATGGGAAGGATGTAGAAGAGAAATGGAGGACATTTAAAGGTGAAATTTTAAGAGTACAGAATCTTTATGTCCCTGTTCGGTTGAAAGGAAGTAGTAATAATTGGAAAGAGCCATGGTTTTCAAGGATATGAGGTTGCTTTGGCAAGTAAGGTGAAAGTAAATCCAAAGGGTTTCTACAGCTATATTAATCGCAAAAGGATAACGAGGGATAAAATTGGTCCATTAGAGAGTCAGAGTGGACAGCTATCTGCAGAGCCAAAAGAGATGGGGGAGATATTGAACAATTTATTTTCTTCGGTATTCATCAAGGAGAAGGGTATTGAATTATGTGAGGTAAGGGAAACAATTAGAGTAGCTATGGAAACTATGAGATTCAAAGAAGAGGAAGTATGGACACTTTTGAAAAATATAAAAATGGATAAGTCTCCAGGTCCTGACAGGATATTCCCAAGGACATTGAGGGAAGTTAGTGTAGAAATAGCAGGGGCTATGACAGAAATATTTTAAATGTCATTAGAAACGGGAATGGTGCCGGAGGATTGCCGTACTGCGCATGTTGTTCCATTGTTTAAAAAGGGTTCTAAGAGTAAACCTAGCAATTATAGACCTGTTAGTTTGACTTCAGTGGTGGGCAAATTAATGGAAAGGACACAGAGATAATATATATAAGCATCTGGATAAACAGGTCTGATTAGGAACAGTCAACATGGATGTTCCTGGAAGGTCATGTTTGACTAATCTTCTTGAATTTTTTGAAGAGTTTACTAGGGAAATCGATGAGGGTAAAGCGGTGCATTTTGTCTATATGGACTTCAGTAAGGCCTTTGACAAGGTTCCACATGGAAGGTTGGTTAAGAAGGTTCAATTGTTGGGTATTAATGGTGGAGTAGCAAGATGGATTCAACAGTGGCTGAATGGGAGATGCCAGAAAGTAATGGTGGATGGCTGTTTGTCAGGTTGGAGGCCGGTGACTAGTGGGGTGCCTCAGGGATGTGTATTGGGTCCACTGTTGTTTGTCATATACATCAATGAACTGGATGATGGTGTGGTAAATTGGATTAGTAAGTATGCAGATGATACTAAGATAGGAGGTGTTGTGGATAATGAAGTAGATTTTTAAAGTCTACAGAGAGATTTAGGCCATTTGGAAGAGTGGGCTGAAAGATGGCAGATGGAGTTTAATGCTGATAAGTGTGAGGTGCTACATCTTGGCAGGACAAATCAAAATAGGACGTACATGGTAAATGGTAGCGAATTGAGGAATGCAGTTGAACAGAGGGATCCAGGAATAACTGTGCATAGTTCCCTGAAGGTGGAATCTCATGTAGATAGGGTGGTAAAGAAAGCTTTTGGTGTGCTGGCCTTTATAAATCAGAGCATTGAGTGTAGAAGTTGGGATGTAATGTTAAAATTGTACAAGGCATTGGTGAGGCCAATTCTGGTGTATGGTGTACAATTTTGGTCGCCAAATTATAGGAAAGATGTCAACAAAATAGAGAGAGTACAGAGGAGATTTACTAGAATGTTGCCTGGGTTTCAGTAACTAAGTTACAGAGAAAGGTTGAACAAGTTAGGTCTTTATTCTTTGGAGCGCAGAAGGTTAAGGGGGGACTTGATAGAGGTCTTTAAAATGATGAAAGGGATAGACAGACTTGACATGGATAAGCTTTTTCCATTGAGAGTAGGGAAGATTCAAACAAGAGGACATGATTTGAGAATTAAGGGACAGAAGTTTAGGGGTAACATGAGGGGGCACTTCTTTGCTCAGAGAGTGGTAGCTGTGTGGAATGAGCTTCCAGTGGAAGTGGTGGAGTTAGGTTCGATTATATAATTTAAAAATAAATTGGATAGGTATATGGACGGGAAAGGAATGGAGGGTTATGGTCTGAGTGCAGGTAGTGGGACTAGGGGAGAATAAGTTCGGCACGGACTAGAAGGGCCGAGATGGCCTGTTTCCGTGCTGTAATTGTTATATGGTTATATGGTTATATGAAATCTGGCCCTGGCTGTCGAATGCACACAATATCGTGACTATTAACTCAGTGTGAGCTTGAATTTCTCGTATACAGTATGCCAATGAGAATCTCAGCTGGAACTGTTAAGATATAAAATTATCCCTATTATGGCCAGTTCATCAGTGAAAATACATCTCTACAACATGACCACTGATGATATGTCAGACTTCTCTTTAATAGATTTAGTTTTGTGCTTTGCACACATGCCTCAAGCTGCTATTATCCGTGGGTACTTGCATTGCAGCCGCCATTACCGGCATGTGCGCTGTCATCCTTGATTCACTGAACCAATTTGTAGGGCTAGCTGCTTGCACAAGATAAGTAACAATGCAGCTGGACCAAACCCAGCAATACCATCTACCATCGAAGACAATCTTCAGTGACCGACCATAAGATGGATAAGTCCTCAGACCCTGATCCCAGGTTACTGAGAGAGGCACGTATCTCTAAACACTAAACCTTACACTAAACTAAACTCTAACTGGCTTGTATTTTACAGTTTTCAGTTTCCTTCATTTTATCAGTTTCCAATCCAGTACAATCTATTCACATCGATCACATCTGGCAAATTTTGGAAGATTAAAACTAACATATTAACTATCTCACTTATTTTAAGACCCTATGACGAAGTCCAACAGGACCCAGAGACTTGTCAGTCTGCAATTCCAACAATTTGTTCAGTGCCACTTCTCCAGCAATTGTAATTCGCTTGAGTTCCTCACTCTCAATTAGATCTCTTTCTGGGATACGGCTTGTATTCTCTACAGTGAAGACTGATGCAAAATAAATATTTAATTCATCCCCCCCTTGTTTCCATCATTACTTCCTGAGGCTCACTTTCCATGTGACCAATGTTCACTTAGTTAACTTTTCTCTTTTTAATATTGATGTAAACTCTCACTTCTCTTTTGCTATTTCTGGTTATCTTCATATTCAAATTGTTCTATCCTTGGTCATCTTTTATTCATCATATTTTTATATTTTTAATTTTTAATTTTAATGCCTGCCATCTCCTACATGCTTTTTCTTTAAGTTTATATTACTTTTAAATTTTTTATTTAATCGTGGGTCATCCACTTGAATATTTTCTTTCTTGTTGGTGTGTGCTTACTGTATGTATTCTGAAAGATTCCCTTAAACATTTGCTACTCCATTGCAACTGACTGATCCTTTAACCAAATTTGCTAGTTCAATGCAGTGAGCTCTTCATTCTCAGCCTAATTAATGTCCTCCTTTATTAAATCTATTTGTCTTGAAATTGCTTCTTCAAAAACTGTGTGAAGTTGAATCAAAATATGATCACTGCAAAGTACAGGTGTATTCATGGTGAGCTCATTAATTCATCTTAATCTGTACTTTTAATGACCAATTTGCATCATAAATATGGAAATTATTCCTGCGTGCTGGAAGATTTCATATGATGCACATTAGATGCCTGGAAAATCGCAGATATGCTCAAATAAAATCACTGCTGGAAATGCCTGATGATTGCTAATTGAGCTGGAAGTGTTTGCTGGTGTGACCTAACATGTGCAAAATGGCTCTTCAACAAAAATAGGATCAGAATATATGTATACATTTTTATGCACTTTTACTTTTAGGAAATGTAAATTGATTTTTACCCGACAAAAAATAGCATGTTTGTAGAGTAAATGTATTTGTTAAAATATGCAACTTATGAGCGGAGAGCCTTGGTCTTTTGGCTGAATAGATTCCAGAACTTAGATTACATGTAAATCAAATCTCAGTGTGGTTCATTGAATGAAGGCAGAGGGAAACAACCGCAAATTGATCATTCACCTTATTAAATTGTCAATGGAAAGTTTAGAGAGAGCAAAGCTAAAGTCTTAGAAAGATTGGGCAGGGGAAAGTCAACAAAATCAAATGGTAATGAGCCTGTCCCACTTAGGCAACTTTTTAGGCGACTGCAGGAGACTCTGTTGTCACCACATGGTCGCCACATGTTCGCGGGTGGTTGCCGGGGAGTCGCCTTCATGGTCGTGAGGAGTTCCCGCATTCTGGGAACTAGTCTCAGCCTCATTATGGTTGCCGCAAAATTTTCAATATGTTGAAAATTTAGCGGTGACCAGAATGAAGCCGCCATGGAGAGTAGCGAGAATTCTTGTACCGTAGGTGGGTCGCCAGGACGTCCTAATGGGTTGCCAGGAGGTCAAAGGTTCTCGTAGGTTGTAGCCGGTGCTGACCGGTGAATGTCATTGGCTCATTGGGAAAAAAAAGTAAGCAGTAGTTTTCAGAACCAAGGATAACCGACCGGTAATGTTAAATGTCTGCCGAGCTTCACAGCCGTGTATCTCTGGCTTCTTAAAAGTTGTCTCCACTCCTTCTCCCCCCCTCTCCCCCTCTTTTAAAGGACTACGTGACCCTTCCCGTACACTGTGCCTTCACCGTCTTAATTACAGCGCGAACCTTCGTGTTCATCACGGTGTGTGTCTGTATCACACATTGGCTTTGCACCGTGTGAATTTCACTCAGACAGCGCTCCCCCCGCTTGCCCTGTCCCCCGCCTGCATAATGGGCTGGTGAAGGAAGCGATGTGTGTGTGTGTTCCACACTGACAGTTGCCGTTCCAGTTGCCAGTTTTTCAGGCGACTTCCGGCAACTTGACAGTCGCCTGAAAAATCGCCTAAGTGGAACAGGCCCATAAGGTGGCAGATGCTGCTATGTACAGGGACTGGTGTTTTAACATGGAGTTGGGAAAAGCACTCTTAGTCCCTGTGGCTTTACACTAAGGTAACCAAAATACTTTAAATCAAAAGTATGTGCACTTAAAAGGAAAATATTTCCCTGACATTGGTGAGAGAAAATGTAGACTAGGTAGCTATTTACTCAAATACTTGTGCTCTGCCCGCCAGGTCTGCTGGATCTCCCAGTTGTTGACAGCTCTTCCCATTTCCATACCCTTCTATCCTTGGTCTCCTCCATTGTCAGAGCGAGGCCACACACACTCTGGCAATGGAAGCACAACACCTCATATACAACCCAACCGTATGCACATTGAATTCTCGAATTTCAGGTAATAACCCCCTAACTCTCTTTCCCATGTCCTAACCCCACACTGATGCCACACATATTTCTCCCACCATCTCCCTCCACTTAATCACCCTGCTCCTGTCCCCTTCTCCGTATGCTCACCTCCTATCCCCGAGTGGTATATTTCCCTATTACCCCCATCGTTTCCTCTCCCCTGTCCCATTCCACCCATATCCCTATCTCCGGCTTCACATTTCACACTTACTCTTCTTTCCTTATCTGACACACTTTTGGCTCCTTTTCACCCCCAGCCTTTGTCACTTATTCCACCCATCTGCCAATAACCCCCCACTTGTATCTGCTTATCACTTTCTAGACTTTAACCACCCCACCTCTCATTTCCAGCTTTGTCACCCCCTCAGTCTGGCCGACCCGCTAAGTTCTTCCGACAATTTGTTTTTTGCTCAAGCTTCTTCAGTTTCTAGTGTCTCCAACATACTTTAAGCTCACCATTTAAGGATCAAATGCCTGGCTCAGTGTACTATAAAAGCCCTGTCTCACTGTGCGAGTTGACCCACGAGTGACCCAGAGTGAAAGACTCGTGGTTGCGTACGAGACTCCAAGTTTATGATCAAGAGTTTAACCGAGTTCCCACGGGTATGACTCAAGTTTGCCGTTAACTGTCATTTCTGCGATGTTCCAAGTTCGTCTCCCGAGTTAACAAGTTCCTTTCCCGAGTTACTCTTGAGCCAACCTTCAATGAAGGTCTGTTTTAATAAGCAACATCTCCATCCTGCGGCTTTGAGTTAAAGATAGAATTCAGCGCGGCCGCATCTATTGATGTGACCTACAAAGGGAAAATGTGCACCGTCCAGTGTCAGAGCAGTTATACTGATGATTTGTTTGAAACACACATCACGTAGTTAGAAGACCAGCAAGCGGAGGTTTGCTATATTTTAATTGAATTTACTGCCAGGTCTACACACTGTGGGGAGACTGGAGATGAAATCTTTGAATGTGCACGGATGCGCACATCAGATTGTTGGGAGACGGAGCTCAGGGT